>OY757937.1:36045194-36367694 GCA_963585895.1 Sepioteuthis lessoniana
TCAATATTAATTACTTGTTTGTACACAGTGAAGTGGTTACAAATATTGCTGTTTAGCACTATTCATTCTGTTCAACATTACTCATTTGTTTGCACACAGTTAAATGGTTCCAAGTATTGCTATGTATCACCAACAATTCAATTAAACATCAATCACTTGTTCACATACAATTAAATAATCAAACAGTTCTATTTCTAACAATTCAATTTAGCACAAGTCATTTACTTGCACACATTTTAAATGTCAAATAGGTCTATTTGACCCATCAATAGAACCCCATCAAGGGCTACCACTCCAAGTCAGAGTGGACCAAGGAGCAATAGCAATGAAGAGGTACTCCACATTCCCCAGAAGTCTCAGCATCAGATTATTTAGTGTCATATCCAAGTGTCATGGGGGGGGGGGGGTCTTACTCTTCTGCAAAGATACAATCAGTGTATTTTACAGCCTCAGCAGACTGGGTTGGGAAAACTACATTTTTTGGCTTTAGTTATATAAAACTCCTATAATGCTTGTCTCCTGGGCATGACACTAAACTGCATCTGGTGGTGAGGCTACAGTTCATGAGTTTTCAAGAATGAGGAGACACCTTTTGTTGCCAGTACTCCTAGGTCCAGTCTTACCCAAAATTATAGTATTTTAGGAACAAATTCATCAGAGATGTTTCAATTGATTTTTAACTACATTTGCTTTTAAATATGGAGTCATGTGGTGCAATAGTTATCATCTAAGGAAATAGACATGGTAATCTGAGTTCAAATCCTGGGCAAGACTACTTGCCTTTCATTTTATGCTAATACCCTTGGGAAAGGCATGAATCCAGCTCTTCCCCCACCAAGTATGGGTAAATAGTAGAGCAGACTATGCTTTAAAGATGGGTGTCCTCGTGGTGTAATGGTTAAAGCGATGAACTGCAGAATCGTAGTACGCGAGTTTGTACTCCAGTCGCGCTATTACGTTCACTTTCGGGCAAATACCCTTGGGAAAGGTATGAACCCCCTTATTCTCCCTCCAGCTATGGGTAAATAGTAGGACGGACTAGGTTCTTCAGCCTTGGTGAGGCAACTAGTCAAGGAGAAGGAAAACTCTGAATTCAAACCTGTTAAACTCCGCTTAAAAATTGACCTTGTGTCATATCCTGCCCGAGCGGAGGGGTTGGTAAATAGTACTATGCTTTAAAGATGACATAGCAATCTATCAAGGAGAAGGAAAACTGGATTCAAACCAGCTTTATTTATTGTGTCACTTCCTGCCTGTGGCAAAGGGGTTTAATTTTTCTTATGAAGATATGTGCAGCCGAGTAACTTATATAATAAACATTAAAAAATATGGTATATACACAATTTGTATTTTGCAGGAGAGGGGAGTCACAGTTTTAAAATGCAAGTTATAAATAAGTTTCTTTTTCTTTTGCAGAACCGGAAATAGCAGATTTTTTTTCCTTTGCAGATCAGGAAATTGCAGGAGTTTCTTTCAGCAAGTTCAGAATTTGTTAAAAAGTAAAATCTTCCCTCTCCATAACTCCTCCCCACCAACACTTATATTTTAACTAAGAAGAATTTATAAAAGATGTTCTGATATAACATTTGTTGATTTGATAAGAACAAATGCCTCAGAAATAGATCATTTTGAAAAAGTTCAATCTATTTTCCTTTCATTAATGTATTGTTATAAATGAAATTCTGGTAACTTATCTAAACATTATCTTAAGCTGGACAATCTGAGCAAATGTAACAACGAAAAGAAAAATTTTGGTTCTCTACTCTGCTGGATATATATATATATATATATATATATATATAAAATACATCATTTTCAATCCATAAAATATTTACAGTGATAAATACAAAGACATGTCACAATATATTTGAAGTATAAAATATGATAATAAAACAACATAAAAACTCATGACCCAGAGATTCACGTCAATCCTCTGGTGATCTAGTCAAAAACGCAAATACTAGTTCACCAGACAATTGACAACACGAAACCATAAGTCGTAAGTTTTTATCCTGTTTTATCATCATGTCATTTTACAAACTCAAAACACACACACACTTGTGGAATAATGGTTATCATTGCAGGAACTGAACTCAGCTACCAGAATAAATCCTGAACGAGGTTGTCTGCATGTCACATAGAACTAATACTCATCAGATAAGTATGAATCTAACTATTCTCCCTCCAGCTATGGGTAAATAATAGAGCAGACTGGACTCTCGAACCTTGGTAGGGCAACCAGTTTAGAAGAAGGAAACTGAATTCAAACCAAGACCTGAAGAGGTATGGGCACTCCAAGTTATTCTTGCTTAAAACATGAGTATCATACCAATGAACAAACTATATATATATATATATATATATATATATATATATAAATAACACCGTACATTGGCCTAGCGGTTAGAGTGTTCGCCAATGGCCCTGGAGACCTGGGTTCAATTCCAGGACGAGTCATACCAAAGACTTTAAAAAAATGGTACTTGATGCCTCCTTGCTTAACACTCAGCATTATAAGGTATGGATCAAGGGTAAAGTGGAGCAATCCAGGGAAAGGAGTTGCACCCTCCCCTACACCTTGGTGTAGTAGCTATCGAAAAGGGAGCCTTCGGGTTACTCTCGACTATGGTTGCCAACTTATATATATATATATATATATATATATATATATATATATAAATAAAAGAAAGAGATGACTAAATTTACTGATAGGTCAATGAATTAGTAGTAAAACAATAACTAACAAAATGATTTTTTTTTTTACATTAAAAAACAACCTTGTTATAAAAATTGCCAAGGTGAAAATAAAATTCTTCCAGCCCTGAAATTTAAATTCACACTATTTTTCTTGATAAAGATAACATAAATCCTTTTTTTATCAGGCTAATCAAAATATTTACAACCAATCTCAAGAATTTATGAATATTTTTAATTCTCCAGCAATATGTATGAAGTCACCTGTTAGAAAATGGTACTCTCATAATTATCTCCCTTAAATCAAGAACATTACAACTTCCTGTTTTAAATATTTAGTAAGATTATCATGATCAAGGGAGATAACTTTCTAGCAACAAGCGAATTAATAAGCAGTATTTAATTAAATGTAATTTATACGCGTGAAATCGGAAATTCCAGTACAATAAAAAAATTAATTATTTGTATTCTAGTAATACTGTATATACTCGTGTATGAGTAAAAATTTTATAGAATTTAAAAAAAAAAAAAAAAAAAAAAAAAAAAATGACGCCAACCAGTACATAGGTACTAATTCTGTGAAGTTGAATTTCAAACATAATGGAAAGGACCTGGCTTCAGAAATTCCTTTAAAAATTATTCTAAACCCATAAAATCAAGCTTAATTTATACTTGTAATCGATTTATAAACGAAAATATTACCCAAATTTCATTGGTAATAACAAGTATGACAGATTCAAATTTATATTAAAAAAAAAAAAAAAAAAAAATTTTCAATAGCACTTCTTATGAAATCATAAACATTGTTAGTGAGTTAAAATACTTAGCCTGGTTTTCTACGAATTTATAGTCCTGTTGGCAGGGCTTAGAATACACTCATTGTATCCCCTGCAGAGAGTTAAGAACCCCATCTGCACCCCCGCAGAAAAAAAAAAAAAAATGCAGTGTCCAGGGTATGACACTAAACAGCATCTGATGGTGATGCTTCAGTTCTGGAGATTTCAGCAATTGATAAAAAATTCTCTTTGAATCTCAAATACAGAAAATAACTCCCCACACCACAGTAGACCCATTAGATTGTTCAGAAAATACTGTCTGATTTGAGTATAAACTGTTTAAATCGTTCTAACATATCTTAATAGCAGTGATATAAAAATTCTCATTCCTGATAATTAAAGTGTCCTTTTTTGTTAGTTTTCTATCACTTTCAGAATTTTATTTTGAAGGTTATATGCCCCAATCATGAACACGAAAAACAAAGTGATGTGTTTACTGTTCAAGCTTGGTCATAATTTTTGCTTCATGATAGTGCTTGGCACTATTATGAAGCCTGGATAACATTGCACAAGCTCACTGACTTTGGATACAGGACTTTTCCACATTCTTCTGACCAGTTCTTTCAATCATCTGGACACTTTTACACACACACACACACACACACAGTAGAAACAGCATTTACAAATTTCTTGGCAACAGAAACTTTACAGTTTATCATACAGACATAAATAACCTTGTTAACAGATAGCAGAAATGCATAGATGTTCAGGGATTGTATTTTGATTGATTAAGACACAATTTAATTCATAACTTGAGGAATAAAAGCTTATTCTAAAATCAAACAGTATTTTTCAAACAATCAAATAATTTCAGCTGAAATATTAAAGGTTGTCTTGGATTTAGTAATGAATTTTTTTTCATCTTTACTGTTCATAATAAATGCATTCTTGATTGGCAATGGTTTTTTTCTTTAAAAAATTTATTAAGTCCTTGTTATTTACTGGCTTGCTTTAGTCTAGCACACAATACTTGTAGTACATGCTATAAAGTACTAACAGGAGGCACACTTGATGAATTTTTAAGTTATAATAGAATAGACAACTTAAGTTCAAATCCTGGTTGAGGCTGTTTGCTCTTTGCTTTATGCTAATGGCCTTGGGAAAGGCATATATCGATTTGTTCTCTTCCCTCCAATTATGGGTAAATAGTAGACTGGGTTCTTTAGCTCTGGTTAGGTGACTAGTTTTAAAAAGGAAAACTCTAAAATTCAAACAAACTCTACCACATTTAAAAACTTACCTTGTGAGAATCCTGCCCATCGCAGATGGAATTAAGTAAATGTATACAATGTGCAAAATGTAATACTGGCAACATTTGCATCAACCTAATGAGACCGTTTTAGTTTAATTGATAATATAATTAAATGAATGTTTTTTATATATGAAAGCACACACACACAGTCTCTTTTTTTTCTTAGGTGAATTTTTTAACTACTAGTAGGTTCCTGACCACAAGTTGGTGGCTGATCAACCCTAGCTGCATCACTCTAGTGAAGGTGTATGATGTTGAAAGACCTGAAACACCTAATGAGCTTAGGAAAAACATCACTGATGATGTGGTCTGAGGCACCTGAGGGTGTATTCCTTGAAATGAAATGAATATTTTTGATAAAAAAAATAAATAAATAAATAAATGGAAACACACACACAGAGTCTGAATAAAACCTAAAAGACTGAATTAAAAAAATTTGCAAATGCAATCATCAAGTGTTGTTACTTCAAGTTTTATGTAGTTATCAGACAGGAAAATTCTATTGAGAGACCAATATAGCAACCCAATTTCATAGAAATTGGATTATCTCCCTTAATTCATACAGCAAAATTGATTTTATTCTAGCAGGTAGAATGACCCATTTACTCTGAGTCACTTTACAAAAAAAAAAAAAAAAAAAAAAAAGGTGAAAACTATTAAATTAGCCTTTAACAGTTATCACCCTTAGGTATTACAGAAAAATATTTATAAAAATACATTTTTTATCTTTTACTACAGTATATATATTTATTTAGAATCACAGATCAATGTGTGTGTTTAATTAAATGAGACAGACACTTCACCACTACCTATTTTATAAGTGATCTGTTAAAGTCTTCCTGAATCATTTGACACCTGGATGGAGTGAATTCAAAAAGGCACCACATTTTTCCCCTCCAAGTACATTTGGCCCCAACTGAAGCCATCTTTGGGGAAATTAACTTTGAAATGACAAACACAATGTCTAGAATGCATTTATTGAAAGAGTAGGAGGAAGAACAAGTGAGAGGAAAATTTATGAAAGAGGACTTTACTAGAGGTAAGACAAAGAATTGGATGTAAAAATGATAAAGGCATTTCAGAAAGCAGCTGCTACAAAGTTGATTTTGTTTAAGGAAAAAATTGCTAATCTTTATATAGAGAGAGCTTTACAAATTTAGGGGGGTTTTTTTTGTTTTTTGCTTTGTGCAATATGGATGTGTATTCAGTTAAAATTTTTTAGTATTTGGAGGAAGGACACCAATGTGTTTTAAGGTGTTGAAAGATGGAACTAGAGTCAGATGAGTGAAAACATCTTGTCATGATATCTAACTCCTCAGACAGAATGTGACACAAGGTCAATTTTTAAGCAGTGTACTGCTGGTTTTGAATTCAGAGTTTTCCTTCTCCTAGACTGGTTGCCCTGCCAAGTTTAAAGAGCCCAATCTTCCCTACTATTTACCAATAGTTGAGAGAACAGATGGGTTCATACCTTTCATAAGGGCATTAGCATGAAGTGAAAGGCAAACAGCAGCACCCAGTATTTGAACACAGGTCACCATGTCCATTTCCTAAGATGATAACCAACAGGCCACACGTGTCCATATTTTAAGAACAAATATAGTTCAAAACCAAATATCTCAAATCAATTTGTTCCTGAAAAAGATACTACCACTTTGGTTAAAAGCAGTCTTGAGAGTAATGGCAACAAAGGGTGACTCCACAGCCACCAAAACTCAAGTGGAGCTTCACCACCAGATGTAGTTTAAGGAGACAAGTATTAGAAGAGGAGCCCATGGTGTAATGGTTATTGTCATAGGAAATGGACATGGCGACACGAGTTCAAATCCTGGCCGAGACTGATTGCATTTCACATAGCACTAATACCCTTGGGAAAGGTATGAATCCAATTATTTTCCCTCCAGCTATCGGTAAATAGTAGGGCAGACTAGGTTCTTCAGTCTCGGTGAGGCAACTAGTCTAGGAGAAGGAAAACTGAATTCAAACCTGTTAAACTTCGCCTAAAAATTGACCTTGTGTCATATCCAGCCCAAGTGGAGGGGTTGGGTAAATATGAGTATTAGAAAAGGAGCTTTTATAAAATTTCTCACAATAGTAAAATAAGGCCCAAGCATATCGTATTGTAATGTTTTATTTAATCATTAATATATAAAAAATAAACTCATAGCAGTAGTCCCAATTTTGTTATCAACACTAGTACATACATCATACTTTGAGTAACATTGTTCTAAACTATTCACAATAGTGAATTACTCCAAGTTGAATAATATTTCTGCCAATCAGATCATGACTTTAACAGAGATGCTAAATTCACAAAAAAGGGAGGATTAAAGAAAAAAAAAAAAAAAAAAAAAAAAAGTCTAACAATATTGCATCAATACAAGAAACTTATGAAGATAGATGGACATTATGTCCAGAAACCCTAAGCCCAAATTAAACCACCCATCAAAGACTTCATTTTAATCTTTAAGAAATACTGGTTTGGTGATGTATTTCAATGAGATGATCTACTTTGCCAGCATTATAAAATTGATCTTTATTTTTTTTCTATTCTTAACTCTGAAGAATAGTCTGATCATCATTCTTGAATATTTTAAAAAAGAAACAATCCGGGGTATTCAACCAAACCTGTTTAGATAATGATTTGCTGGCTAAGTATACAATATATATATATATGTGTGTGTGTGTGTGTGTGTGTGTGTGTGTGTGTACACATTCATACAAGTGTATTTTCAATTAGCATTAAGACAATTTTAGAAAAAGTCTCAGATTGTCTTTGGTCACTTTTGTCAGAAATTTTCAAAGATCAAAATTTCTGACACAAAAAAGTATCTTTTAGTTTTATTCACAAATAAAATAATACTGCAATTCATTATAGGTAAGTAAAAGCAGCCCTAATAGAAAGCCATTTGTGAGGAACTGGTTTGGTTTTATGGTATATCAACCATTGTAGCTTATTTAATACCAAAGCCATTTTTATACATATAAACAGTTCTATTTTAATCAATTCGGTTTTGCATAAGAACACAGTTTAAATGTCAAAAACAGTTCTATTTCAAACAATTCAGTTCAGTACACTGTTTAGTCCTATTTGACCCATAGATAGGACCCTAGCAGGTGCTACCACTCCAGGCCAGAGTGGACCTGAGAGCGATGGCAATGAAGGGATACTCTGCATTCTCTTAAGCTCCTGCATTACTGGAGCCTCACCATCAACTTATTTCGTTTCATATCCAGGACACACATTGGAGTAGTCTTACTTCCTCTACAGAGATACAGTCGGTGTATTCTGCAACCCCAGCTGACTGGGCCACAGGACACTTGTTGGAGTAGTCTTATCCCTCTGCAGAGATGAAGTCAGTGTATTCTGCAGCCCCAGCCAACTGGGTCAACTCATCAAGAGAGTCTTACCTCTCTGCAGAGATGCAGTCGGTGTATTCCACAGCCCCAACTGACTGGGCTATGTTTTAGAGTGGAAACACTGCGCAGAGTGATTTCATTAATACAAACAAGCAAAACCCAACAAAATTTTATCAACTCTTTAAATGATTCATTTTGGATTTTGACACGAACTTTTTCGCAATATATATGAAAGAATAGAGTTTTTTTTCATAGATATAGAAAACTAATTTAAATACACCAAACAAGAATATAAATAACAGCTGAAATATTTATTGAGAAATTGTACATTGAGAAGGATTAAGTTGATAGAAATTAGTTAATTGGTTGATTTTATAGTATATCAACCTCTGTTACCAAAGTTAGACAATTATGATCTCCAATTATAAATGGCACTATCCTTACCATCCTATTTCTACAAATAAACATTTCAGACATAGATGAAATATCAAGGTTTTAAAAAGCCAATTAATTAACAATGTTCAATTATTTTAAATAGATTCATCCTTAAAATATACCGAGAGTGATAGCAATGAAAGGGTATTGCATATTCCACCAGATGCAGTTTAGTTTCATAAACCAGGACACCCAGAAGAGCTGAAACTTACCCCTCTGCAGAAAATGCAGTTGATATATTTTAGGCTCCAGATTTAAAAGAAAAGAATTTCCAAAATAAATTATAATTTGCCTTAAAAGAAAGTTGGATTTTAAATGATGATCAGACTTTCTTCACAGTTAAGAATAGAAAAAAAAAAAAAAGAAAAATAAAGATCAATCTTATAATGTTGGCAAAGTGGATCATTTCATTAAAATACATCAACTTGCTTCAATGTAAGGGCTTTTTTCATATTGTGTACTTATAAATCTAGTCTTGTTGAAAAAATTTTTTTAATAAAAAAAACAGCTATCAAGTGCTTAGTGTAGAGCTTTTCTAACTTTTTTCATTAGCAAAAAAACAAACAAAAAATCGCAACACATGACTTAAGTTTACTTTTGGTTTCTTTGTTTAATGGCATATCAACCTTTGCGAGTTATTTAATGCCAAAGATTTCCTCGTAGAATAACAGCAGTGATACTATTTAATCTCTAGCTGGGGGGATAATGGTAGCTCATAACTTTCCCCAGGAGTATTAGCATATGTAGATGTAAATCAAGATAGCATAGACACAAAGTCAATAGAACTTGGTGGAAGTCAGTTTCTTACGTACGTGATCATGGTCTGATAATCTCACAGGTAAGAAAATGACGGTCACCAAGTACCATCAACTATGGCTATACTAATCTAACTTAGATATATATGCTCTATCACCAATATAGAGTACTTAAAGTTTATAATATCAATTTCTTTTAAACTCCCTGTATATAGTTTGGTAAAAATACTAAAATATATAATTCAAAGTGTACATAAAAGTAATAAAAGTAAAGTTGGCGACCGTAGTCGAAGGCAACCCAAAGGCTCCCTTTTCAATAGCTACTACACCGAGGTGTAGGGGAGGGTGCTACTCCTTTCCCTGGATTGCTCCACTTTACCCTTGATATGTACCTTTTAATGTTGAGTGTTAAGCAAAGAGGTATCAAGTACCATTTTTAAAGTCTTTGGTATGACACGACCTAGGATTGAACCCCGGTCTCCCGTACCATTGGCGAAGATGAATTTTCTGACATGTCTAGAGATTATTTAAGACACTAAATTGCCACTATACATAATTTGGGAAACTCTAGCTTATTAAAAAGGAAGGTTTATTTACATGGGGTGTAATCATTACATACAAAGACGTAAAACATTGATTTGAAAAAGTTTAATCAAATCTAGCAATCAAGCTTGACATTATTTGGTGTTCAACCAATCTGGTTGGGGAGTTGAAATCAAAGCTTAAACAGTTTTGGTCAAGGTCACAAAAATAAGTACCAATACTAAACTGTAAAAATAAAATCTTACAATAATACAATGATTCCTCCAGATGAGTCATCACATATCTTGTCTGATTTTCCGAGATGAAGATGATTTTTATCAATATTTTCAGACTCTTGTCTTCATCTTTATAATTATATTCACATTTTTGCTGATGTGCCCTCCAGCCTTCAACTGTTTCTTGTCAAACTCAGGAACCTACATGGAACTTCAAACCATGTCCATAGCATAACAGTTATAGGTGTTGGTCCCCTAAGCTTTTAAGTGATGATCATCTGGAGGTTGCAGGTTCAATCCTGACTGCAGGTGAGTAACTATACAGGAATACTTAACACTTATACCCAGTTATGGTTAATGGAGTCAGAGCAAGCGAGCTCCATGGATTAAATAAAAAAAGGACATAGTTCGAAGTTCCGTATAGGCTCCCGAGTTTGACAAGAAACACCTGAAGAAGGCCAGAGGACATATCAAACGAAACGTTGTGATGATAACAAAGATGAAGACAACAGTCCAAAAACCCTAAATAATAAAAAACATCTTTTTCACTAAACTTCAGCTACTGTGCTCAGTAGCCTTCTTTAATGGCTAGAATTCTGTGATTAAAAAAAAAAAAAAATCCGGTCTGAAAGAATCATAATACCTTAAATCAGGAATTAATACAGAAAATCATAAGGACAATAACTCATTTTCTGCCCTAATACTAGGATGAGTCACAAGTTTTGCAATATTTTGGTAGACACTGCTTTGTGGTGCATGCATCACATAACCGAAAGTGCTCACTTTCCAAGCCATAAAAGCTAATCCATATTTCCCAACCACTCCGCTCAGGCAGGATATGACACAAAGTCAATTTTTAAGTGGAGTTTAACAGGTTTGAATTCAGAGTTTTCCTTCTTCTAGACTAGTTGCCTCACCAAGGTTGAAGAACCCAGTCTGCCCAACTATTTACCCATAGCTGGAGGGAGAATAATTGGATTCATACCTTTCCCAAGGGTATTAGTGCTATGTAAAATGAAATCAGTCTCATCCAGGATTTGAACTCGTGTTGCCGTGTCCATTTCCTACGACGATCAATCAAAGCTAATCCAACACGTAACAGACAGAGAGTATCGAGACCTCTGCATCTCACAGTCCAGTGGGATTTGTCGTGTTCATGACCCCAATAAAAGCATCCAGAGCTACAAAGTTGAGCCTCATGTTTCCAAAATTTTAAACTTTTGACTCACCCTATTAAATACTGTATCACTCATAAGTAACTGCAACTGTGTCCAGATTCTAGATTCTCCTGAAGAGTGTGGGTCACAGCTTCACTAGATTTGTAATGGTGCTGTGGTTTCACTGGCAAGTAGGTTTTTTTTTTTCTTTTTACAAGGTGCTCACTGGTTTTAAATTAAAAGATTCTTTTTTTCTTCATCTCCAAGACTGAGCTGAGAGAAGAGAAAGGCATTATTGTAAAATGAAATGCTAACAGTCTCGTCCAGGATTTGAACCTGGCATAGCAAGTCCATTACACCATAACATAAATACATACACCCCCAAACAATTTTTCTTAATACTATGTTATTTTCTTCTAAATCAAATATACCAAGATTTCATTATTTATAGTGGAAAATTATACATGTGAAATGAATATTATTATTAGGGCAACCAGTCTAGGAGAAAGACAACCAACTTCAACCCCCCCCCAACAGCATTGTAGGGTAACACCAAGAGCAGGAGTTTCTTAGACAGTTATGTTCAACCCCATTCTGGCAACTCACATGTCACTGATGCCAAGTTGTATAGTGTCTTGCCCTTCTCTTGGAAGACATCAGTGTCACAAAGAAGGGAGACCTGTAGCAGGAGCATAATGGTTATTAGCATAGAAATTAAAATCAGCAAGCCAAATTCAAATTTTCTCAGAGGCTCTTTACATTCATTTCTTCCTAAAGTCCCAAGACAGGAATCAGTCTCTTTTACCAACACAGCTATGAGAAAAATAGAGTAAAATGGGCTCTCTAGGTAACCAATTTAAGAGAAAGAAAACTAAATTCAAACCCCTACCATGACAAAGTAAGACCCATTCTCCCCATGTCATATAGTTCTTGAATAAAACCAGAATACTGCAGCAGACTGAGAAAAAGGCTAATAAGGCAGAGAATATATATATATATATATATTACATGGTATCTGTGACCCAGGGTTTCATGCTTTATACATTCATCAGGCAAGTGATAACCATAAACTATATATATTTTGTTATCCACAGACAGACTGCTTTGTTGTATCACAACTCTTCAGTGTTATTAGACATGTTGGATGCTTCAAGCTGGGATCGAAACCCACCTAACTTTACATTAGGCCGATAACTTACCGCTCAGCCATTTTGATGACCTACATCAGCTTAAGAATTTATCGCATGCTGTATCAACTTTTGTTTGTTTACATTTTAGGCTATCAAATACTGGAGTGCTCAATTCGTTAGAAGAGCCTTGCATTATGCGGGTGACAGCTTTTTTTAATTCCTTTTCCAGAGTGCTCGACCCCAGGATATATATCAGATTTTTATATTTATTTATCAAGAATACTCAATATCAGTGATAGAGCATGTATATATGTTATGCTGCCTATGTGATCATTGGTTTAATGATTGTATAGGTGAGAAACTGACAGTTACCAAGCAGTATTGACTATGTTTATGCTATCCTCGTGCACAGACACACACACAAGAATTATGACATGGCTATTTTAAATCCTAATCATATATTACTAAACTTTTATTAGTTACATTTCTTTTATTATTATGTTATATTATATAAATTCTAATTTTCAACATTAACACTTATTTTTTAGTAATCTTTAAAAAAATTACTAGTCTATGATCTAAAAAGTTTCCTTTGAAATCAACTATACTTTTCATCCTAACTCAAAATGGAAAATACTTTATCGAAGCATATGACCTAAATACTGTTAATATACATTTATTGTTTCTGAAAGAAATTTCATCTTATATAGGGGTAGGGAGAAAAAAAAATAGAGAATTTTAAATCACAAAGGAATTTTAATGTGCCAATTCACAGTCCTTTTATAAAAACAGGCAATAGTGCTTGTACTATTATTGATATAGCGTTGAAATATTTCTTTGAATAAATCTATGAAAATATAATTAGCTTGGCATGGTGAAAAAGTTCATTTAATCCACCATTAAAACAAAAATCCCTTCAACTCAGTATTGTCAGTTCATTAATTCTAGAAGTTTTATTTAATGAAGAAATCTAACAAGTATAAAACTTAAATGGTCAGTTTTAAATCATTAATTACCCATCATTCTAGGAATACTCTGAATTGACACTTCTTCATACTGTTTTGATAATTAATGACAAGAAATCAAAATTCAAAGTTATTTTGCACAGAACTCAGATATAGGTAAAAATCCTAGTTAATTAATGTCTTTGATTTTGTTACTTTCTTTCTTGGCCTTAAAACCCCTAGTAAACCCAAATCACAGAACTGAAACTGTTTTTTTTTTTTTTTTTTTTTTTACAAACTAATTACAATAAATTCACGAAAAACTCTTTAGAAAGTGGAAATGTTTGTGAAGTTGTTTTTATAACTAAAATTTTAGCTTCAAAACTAAAGCTTCGCTGGTATTTTATAGCAAGAAAAAGAAATTGTTCAGTATTGTTTGTGAGTGTGCTAGAGGAAAGAGGGAAAAAGGTAATTTTGCACGTTACAAAGAAAACATAAAAGAAAACAAAGGGGTGATACACCGATATGCTAGCTTCGTTATTTGTTGGTGGTTCTTTTTAGTCCACCCATTCATCTTAAAACGCTTCAAAGATAATATTAAAAACAAAACAAAAAATACCGTCTTTTCAAGGATTAGGGTTAAATGTTGTCGCTTTATATACAAAAGTTATATAGGTGTTCACCAATTCATATAATCTTTAATTTGGTTTTGATTAAGTTGTTATACTTAGAAATTAATCTAAAAGATTTTGGAAACTAATTTCATCACCAGCAAAACCTATAAACCTTTTAGCTTTAATTTAAAAACGAATAAGGAAGGGTGACAATTTTTGACAAATGAATGAACGTGACAAGTAAAATCCAACTTCAACGTTAAATGTACATGCAGCTTTGAAGATCAAGAATATCGAATCACTTTCTCCACGATTATCTAGCAATTATATCTATTTACCTTTTTTTTTTCTAACAGAAATAAACATTTTTTTGCTTTTTTTTTTTTCCGGTAAGGTGGGTATAATCCACCCACGCGTTTAGACAATTGGCAACAAAATGATAGAGAAAAAAAAAATGAAAATAAGTACATAGATATCATTATTAAAGGTCATTTTTTATCAGAATTAGTATATAGCATTATCAACAACAAGGTGTTTTTGAGAGTTATTTTATTTATTAATTTATTTATTTAAATTTGTTGAAAGGACAGAACTACATTCATTAAAACCACACCCTGGTTGCTGCTTTTAAAGCAAACTCTTTCTTCTCTGGAAACCAATAAATGGGAGAATATTTTTTTAACCTTGCCTGTACAGAACAGTTTACGATAAAAGCAGTCACGTGAAACGTGTCCAATAACGTTTCAATGTATTCTTTTATTTTTATATATTTTGTCATTTCTTGCTTAAACTTGAACATTTGACTAGATGTCATTGTCATGTACTTCTATTTTTTAAATTTTATGATGACAGCAAAAATAGACCAAAATATTAATGCTTCCTACTGTCGACGAAGAAGAATTTATCTAAAGTAAGTTCCGTGTTATGAAGCGTGGGGAAAGAAATTCGACAAAAACAACAATATTCCGCCCTTATACGAAAAAATTATCCTGACGATAGCAACAGTTCCGTGACGATGACCATCACAAAAAACAAATAAATAACGGTTTGCAAAATAAATAGATCAATAAATTACACAACTTGCAAAAATTATCCTTTCTATAAAACGTTACACTATGTCATATCAGAACTCCCACGCAAAACACACTTTTAAAAGCCGATTATTTAATTCAAAAGCTTTAAAAAGCGGATCGCGCTCTTTCGTAAACATCAACAGTCAACACCTCAAGGAAAAAAGAAGCACTTAAAGAACTAGAACATAGTTCTTTATTTTTTGGCATTTTAAAAAAAGGAAATGAAAAAGTTTAATTTATGAATTATTAATAACACTACCCTAAAAATCTATAAACTATACATAAGAACACTTTCAGGGCACTCAAAGTGCATCAATTCTAAAATGTACACAAAGTTGAAGACTTACTTCGAAAGCCACCAACACCAAAAAAACTATACACACGTTTCTGATTTTTAAGTTAAATGGTCGATTTCTACTCACCGTAAAACAGCAAAAGTACACCGATCAGTACACTCTAAGCGTGTGTAGTACACGACAACAGCAACGGTACACCACCGAGGTACGAATCTACGTAAGAAGTACACCCAAACAGAGTAAAAACTTAAGTATACACAACGATTCAATTCGGTAATTGAACATTAGAACTTCCTTCCTTCTGCTAGAATCGACATGTTCTCCTCCATTTATAGAGAGCGTGAATTCACCGCAAAAATCGACTGACCGGCTTTTTCAGGAGCAGGCACCGTTCACTAAAGTGTGCTAGTACTAAAGTTGTATTATTCCTTCTTTTCTTTTTTCTTTTCTTTCTCTTTAAGAAACTAAATGAAGTTATTTTATTTTATTCATCTTCATGTCTAGTTATTTGTTCTTTAATTTCATTCAGTGTTTGTATTGCCCACCCCACTGTTTTGGACGCGTACTTTTGTTTAAAACTTATTTCAAGCACGAATCAATTAAGCCTTCTACTGCCCAGTGAGCCAGTTTATTCTACATCATCGAGAAGAAAAACAAAGTATTTGAAATATAAAACCCTTTCCACATTCACATGCCTTATTCGCAAAATATCCTGTTTAATTATTTCACAAGATGCTCGTAAAACTTAAAGGCCTTGTTTTAGAATAATTAACTTACAATTTGTTTTAAAACTTTCTTTGTTTCTTTACCACTGGAATTTCATTTTCCTCCTGTGCTTCATCATCGTCAAAGTAAAATACTGTTTTGTCTGTCACACACACACACACACACACACAAAGACTAAAAACAAAATCAAGCAGCACTTATCTGAAAAGATGGTCCCAAGTAGAATGTGGTTACACATGTGCCGGCGGTACACGGAAAATTTATTTATTTTAGATAAAATAAACTGATGAAATTATTTATGTTGAACGTGTTGTTTATTTTACCAAAGTTTAAAAACGACAAGAAACAACTGAAATTGTTATAATGAATACCAAGTAATACTTGAAGTACAATAACATATTCGAAAAAGCATCCGTGTGTGTACGGCCATATTGCTGATGTTATACGAAATCGTTTAAATGTGAAGATAACATTGAGGAATGTATTCCTCGTGTGATAACTTTGATTTTGTTTCTTTAAGTAGTAATGTGTAATATTTACATCACTTATCAACGTTTTCATATGCTTTTATTTATTTCATTTCAAAGTTTAGAATAAAACAAAATAAGATGAAATCGCATTAGTGTTTTACGTCGGCACCTACGTCACCATATTCCACCTGGGACCGTCTCTTTAGACAAGTACGTAAGTTAGGTTTTTTTTTCTTTTCTTTTTCTTTTCCCCCTAAAACAAAACAAGAAAAAATTGGATGCCGCTAGAAAACGAGAAAAAGAAAATCATTAAAAAAAAAAACTTATTTCGTTCGTTAAGTTAGTAGGTAACAGGTGATCGATTTCAAATAACATCCGTGTTTGACGTCAGTACCTACGTCACCATATACCACTTGGGACCATCTCTTTAGACAAGTATGATAATTCTCATTGTCTCTATTTGAAAAAATAATAATTTGGATGCTGCAAGAAGACGAGAAAAGAAAATCATTAAAAAATATTTAGTTCGTTATATTTGTAGATAACAGGTGATCGATTTGTAGCTTTTTATCTGACTCCATGATTAAACTCTTCGATCAACGCTATATCACAATATTCTAGCCTTCGAAGAAGGAGGAGAAACTGGACGAATAATTATGAAAGGGCTCGTAGGTAAAAAATACGGTTGCTATAGAAACAAGTTAGTAGAAAACCAACACAATGAAGAAAGGCGAGGAAAGGTTGGATATTGAACAAGTTTAATAACAGGCAACGACAAAGATATGACAGAATACTTGATGAGAAAAGAAATACATTTAACATAGAGTTCTTATTTTTATGGAGTAATATTTAACTGTAAAAAAAAGAATATTAATATATATTTCATTGGTCATAAGTTGATATGTGAAATAATGTAGCTTGTTAAATCAGATTTACGTGTTTTTCTAGTCTAGCGTTATTAGAATGAAAATAAATTTACTGCCAAAAATGAAATATATATATATATATTTATACTTTCTTACATAACAGAATCGGTTAAATTTAGCAATTTTTTATATTTAGATATTTTAGTGTTCCGCATTCTTTGATTATTAATTTGTTCAGGAAAGAGGATATATTGTAAAAACCTGGAGATAAGTTGACAGCATGATACTTGCACATTAAAGTATACATGATTATTACAATGATAAAAACACGAAAAAAAAAATCAACAAAATTTTACCAATGTATAATACGAAGACTTTATTTTAGATTTTGACACAAACTTCCTCCTAATGAATACAGTACTTTTATAGATGTTACAGAAAACTCATTTAAATGCAATAAACAAGAATATACATGACCGCTGAAATATTTCCTGAGAAAGAAAGTGTACTTTGAGAAAGATGTACTTGATTTGGTTTGGTTTGATTTGGTTTTATGGCACATCAACCATTGTAGGTCTTTAATGCCAAATCCATTTTTATACATATAACCAGTTCTATTTCACATAGTTCAGTTTAGCATAACTGGATCTGTGTACCAAGGAACACGGCCGGCTAAAGTGCATCCCGGCTCAGTAGGTAGGCCAGGACTACAAGAAATACAGATACCCCAATACCCCATGTTGGGTTTACTTTTTAACAAGACAACTGCCAGCGTTGGTTGAAGCAACAAAAGCCACTGGTCAGATGCATAAAGGAAAAAGAAACAAAGTCGATAATAAGATCGCAAGCCATCTGTATTGGTGGCTTTTGTCAAAGCTCTATCGGACTAATGTTGGGGTGGTAAGCGTGACACTAAGCTTTCAACCTAAGTCAAAACTACCCAACTGCCGGTATGAACCCGTGGACTGGACTGCTCTCTTTCTCACCCTGTATCTTACTGCCAGATACTCCTTAGAATTGCTTAGATTTCTGCTATAACGCTACTGAATACGTGGCCTTCCGTCTTCCGGTCAAAATATTACATTTTTCCACTTTGACCTCTCATTTGCTAAAGACATTAACAAAATTAGATTCTTTTCCCTTGATCTGTGACCTTACGTCAATGGATTCAGTTTATGATAGAAAAATAAATAAATAATAAATTCTTTCATCCCCTATCGATACTGATAAATTCTTTTCTTTCTATATCATTACCTATTTTTTACAAATTTCTTTACTTTCTAAGCTGTTTAGTACCACTCAATACTTCTACCTGGCTTTTTAGCTGGGTCGTCTGGTATTCGTGTCGGATAGGGTATCAAGGTCAATGAAAGGTTCGAGGCTGAATGGCCCCCGGCTTCGACCGGGCCACCTTTGGATGGGCGATGAAATCATGGACAAGCATTGCATAGCAATAGACCCTCTAGTCTAGTTTATGCTATGAATAGGCATACGTGCCAGACTCACGTTATATCTAGTGAGTCCAAGTCCAGCAAGGTCATCTGGCTCACATTTCACTAAGTGAACCAATGACCAGTTGAATCCAGCAGGGCACGAACCGAAATTCATGCCCAACCTCCCCTTCTCTAAAACCCCCCACAATAAAAAAGACCTTGTGTCAAATCCGGTCTAGTGGGAGGTCAAGATAAATATAACTAAAGTAAAGTAAAGTTGGCAACAGTAGTCGAGGGTGACCAGAAGGCTCCCTTTTCAATAGCTACTACACCGATGTGTAGGGGAGGGCGTTACTCCTTTCACTAGATTGCTACACTTTACCCTCGATACGTACCTAATATCGCTGAGTGTTAAGCAAGAAGGTATCAAGTACCATTTTTAAAGTCTTTGGTATGACGCGATCTGTGATTGAATCCAGGTTTCTCGGACCATTGGCGAACATATACTATACACACACATCCATATACATGTGCATACATTCATAAACGCTTAACTTAAACATACTCTTACAGATACGTTCGTACTTACATCCATATGCATTATTGTACCTAAATATATACATTTAGGACAAGAAGTTATAGCGTTACATTTGAATAAGGAATGATGCTTGCAAAGCACCTGAGATAAAATTGTTTCTTGGTTTATTTACTTAACAGCATATCAAATCCTTGTGTATTGTTTAATGCTGAAGTTTAATTTCTAAATGCTTGATTACAATCGTAACTATATTTTCATTGTTTCATTGCATTTTTTCAAAAGATTGCATTTTACTTGTCAACAATTATTTCTTTGCGCACAGTTTTATGGTTTCGGTGGAGTCTCCGTGGTGTAATAGCCAAAGTGCTAAACAGCTGCTTCGAAGTAACCGAGTTCGATCTCCAGTCCCGCTATTACGTTCATTTTCGGACTAAATACTCTTGGGAAAGGTATGAACCCTCTTATCCCCGTCAGCAATGGGTTAATTAGTAATACGACTGTTCTTCTTCAAAGATGCCTTGGGCATTTAATAACCCACGAAGGTTGATACGCCATTAAACAAAGACGAAGAAACCAAGAAGAAACAGTTATGGTTTCATGTATTCCTATCCAATACTAATAATTTTCAAACAGATCTATTTGACTTACAGATAGGAGGACCCTAACAAATTCTGGTTCAGAGTGGACCTGAAATTAATACCAATAAAGAGGTACTCCATACTCCCCAGAGCTCCATAACTGGAGTCTCTCCACCTGATTCATTTTAGTGTCATACCCAGAACACTTGTCTATTTATTGTGGAGGTGTTGTATGCTTCTGTAGAGGATACAGTCAGAGTAAGCCTAGTCGAGAGATGGAAAATCGTTTCTGAATGTAAAATGTCTTCTTTGTTTTAAGATGACTGTGTTCATATGTGTGTGTTTAAAGTAAACGTATCTGTTGTCGCTTATAGTAAAAACATTTTATAATGCAAAGACTGTCCATGGGTAGCGTGTACTGTTTGATTACTGCTTATTTAACTTGATTGTCTCCCTTTTCTAGGAATACATTCAGTCTAATGAGATCAGAACAGGCCCCTGTGGCAGTATCGTACGTGATCCGACCAGTTTTATTTGCTGAACGACTTCAATCCCACATTGAGCTTGTTAAGAAAGGATTAGTTGACTGCTGTTTTTGGTCGAAGTTGTATAAGGTCAACTCCGCAAATAATTAAAAAACAAAAGTAAAAAGAAAAAAAAAGATAAAACAAAAACGATTTCAGAGTTCTCACGTAATGTTTTTATTCATTCTTTTAGCTTATCCAGGTGAGTGAGGGTGTGTGACATTTCACGGTATGAACTTGGGTGTTGGTCAGTTTTCTCCTGTGTCTACCGTTCCTTCCTGGGGAAGTCCCTGTGGCATTGCAAGACATCAAGTTCGAACTCCAGTCACGCAATTACCTTCACTTTCGAACTAATACCCTCGGGAAAGGAATAAACTCTCTTATTCCCACAGCTATGGGTTTAATAGTACCATTACTGTTCTTTTACAAGGATGGCTTGGGCATTAGATAACCCAGGAAGGTTCATATGTCATTAAAAAAAGAAACTAAAACCAGTCGTTCCTGGCAATCCCCTACTGCTTTCTACCCTAGATACGAATGTTATATAATTACGGAATGATTTTTTTATATTAATCATTTTTCGTTAATTATATTTTATCATTCGGTTTGGTTGGGCTTTGAACTATTCGGTTCTTAGTGCAGTTGAATACACATTGAGTACAATTCACGTTCACGTGCAGAGGATATGACAATCACAAATGTCATAATAAAAACCCCAGATAGTAAATGGGACTGGGGTGTGAATGACGTCATAGCTGGAAACGATGGGCTGAGAATTTGGTGATTTTGAAAAAGAAGTTAGTTGAGATCCGACACTGGGCCGGGCCAGTCCAGCTGGGGGCTACGGGATGTGCAGCGCGTTTGTTGGGTCTAATAGTACAGTCAGCATAGTAAAAATTATGTCTCTCTGTTCTCGTGTCTAAAAACTAAAGTCAAGAAGTTAATAAACGTTTCGTACCTGAACAACGGAGAGTCGCCAGTGTTTCGTATTTCCCGGCATCTGTATATTTGTATATTTGTATCATGGCTATACAACACGAACTCCCACTGCTTTGTTTGCGACCAACGTGAGAGATCCTACCCTGGCCCTGCAACCCAACCACACTTGCTCGAGGTAATGTTGTATAGCCAAAACACCTCAATCACAATTGTGATACAAACACGTTTATAAATGCAAATACAGCCGAATGCAAAACACAGGCAGACTCTGTTGTTCAGATACGAACGGTTTATAAAGTTCTGACTTCGGTTCTTCGACACGAGGAGAGAGCCACAATTCTTACTATGCTGACCATACTATCTGACCCCCAAAACACGCTGCGTATCTTGCGATGCTTAAGATCTCTGTCAGTAAGGATCTGCAAAACTTCAACTACATGCCTCAACGGTAGAGAACTCAATGGCAGAGGCTTAATTGTCTGCCTGCATGGTCCAATCTCAATTTCGCAACTACCGTGTTTTTAAAATCCTCAAATTCTCATCCCATCTCTTCTGGGCATGATGTCATCCACACTCCAGCTCATTTCCTGTCTGGGGTTTATTATGACAATGGTGATTGTCATATCCTTTGCGCACGAGCGTAAACTGAACCCAATGCTATGCACCTGAACTCTTAACCCGAATAGTTCAAAGCCCAACCAAACTGATTGATAAAATATGATTAATGAAAAATGATTTAAAAAATCATTCCTAAATTATATAACAGTAACAACTACTCTGAGCAGTCTACTAGCCGTTCCCTTGAATATATGGGGCCTTAACTACCAGAAAAGAAACAGCTTTTCCTGCATGGAGCACCAGAACTAAAGTACCTTAAAATATACTCGTTATCTGACTTCTGACCATACTAGCGCTGTAGTCTTCAGTTGATTACAGATAATTAAAAACTAACCCTTTCATCCCCATCGAAAAATCATACCTCAAACAAGTGCCGATTTTAGACTTACAGCAGTTCTATGATTCTGGATTCCCGATTACAATTAAAATGAAACACAGCATTGAAAGAAAAGATAGCCTCAACCTTGTTGAACATTTATATATACATTTATGATAGTGCCAACAAATGATTAGAAATAGTTACTTGAAATCATAAAATTGTTGGCTGGTTGGGAGGTGTTTTATGGCATATCAACCCTTGTGGTTTATTTAATGCCAAATCATATATATATATATATATATATATATATATATATATATATATATATAATTTACAAGTGAATATTTTGTAGGTAACATTATTTTTAAACGGTTTAGAGCGCATTTATTTGCATACAGTTAAATGGATTCAATGATTGCTTTCTGTTATCATTTCTATTTGATATTAGATTTGCACATAGCTAAAGGATTTCAAGTACTCCTATTTATATAATTCTAATATTAATCATTTGTTTGCACACAGTTAAATGGTTTCAAGTATAGATACTTAATATTAGTAATTCTATTTATTAAGTATCTAATACAAACAATTTGCTCACAAACTGCATAGTTTCAACAAATTAATAATAATAATCCTTATTAAATGATTGAACTGTTCTATTTGATTCATCGATAGAACCCTGGCAAGTAGTACCACTCTAAGAGAGGACCTGAGAGTAATGAAAGGGTAGTCCAGAATTAAGAGTTTAGTCTCATACCCAGGACATTATATAAATTTGTATAAATTATTTGTATTAAGAATACTTACTTAAATCTATAATTACTTATAAATGTATCAAATCATTAATTACTTGAAACCATGTAATTGCTTTAAAAAGATTTTATTCGGTTTTAAATAACCCAGCAACGGTTGCTCTTTCATAAAACCAACCAACAAGCAAACAAATGAACAGAAATGCATTCTGTTATGAACCGACTCCCGCCGCCAGACAACCTTCCAAATTTTCACTGTTGACTGATTTTCCAACTCAGGCATTGACTATATCATTGGCCGAATTTCGAAGCTAAAAACTGGACAGGTAAAACTAAGGACAACGACGAGCAATAACAATAACAATAATACGGAGACCAGATAAAAAAAAAAACAACTTAAGAACAGGAAGGAAAGAAACCGCCCTGTCTTTATTGAACCCGGTCAAAAAGCCTGCTGGCAGCAGCAATTTACAAAATAAAGCAAACATTTGAACCACATGGGATACACATGCAAAGAATCCAAAAGAAAATCTGGTACAAGACAAAACAATAATCCTTGAATAAACCCCAATAGACTGGTAGAGAAGAAAATTTCGTATTTTGGTTTGGCGCGCAAATTTATTTCAACACTTAATTTCAACCAATCAGGATGACTAATCCTATTCAGCCCGGACCTTCATTTCCGCCCACCAAAGCTTGTAAGCTGCTAAACCCGGTCTCTTTGGCTTGAGAACGCCGAGCAGTGCAGACGTCCACTGGCCGTTCTTAATTAGCGATGCTTTTTAGCTAGACAAGCCGCCCAGTGTATACATCACACTGCGGCTCTAAAATAGCAGTAGCAGCAACATGGACACGCGAGGGAATCCATCTAATTTATGGATTTCTTACAAGGAATCCCAGTTGAATATAAATTAGACGCATTCAACATGCCTCGCACAGGCACAACTTTATGTCACCCGAAAATTGGCTATGTCGATCTGAGCGTAATCCCGCTCTTGACACACAAGCTCCCATTTCACCGCTGGTCCACATTAATGGAGATAACGCCTACTCTCCCCCAAATACCTGACACGAAACTCACGGTGACATCCAAAGTTCAATTCCTACAACTGCGATATGTCTTTCGTCAAAAATGCAAAAAACACAATCCCTCATGTCCGACGACACACGCTGCCACCACAACCTTCTCAACTTCTCATAACTCAATTTCGTCTCCATACTAACAAGCTTAAACTCCACGAGTCTTGCAACACAAAAGCAAAACCCAATATTCCATGCTGCATATAAAAACTTATTTCTAAAAACACCTTTCGACCTTCGCCATCTTACTTCATCATCTACCTTTAATTTCCTCACAAACTCAGCGAGGAACCAACCCAACGTAAACACACATACGTTACAACCACTCCTCGCTACCAACAACAAAAACTCCGGCTACAAAATGGTTCCCCCTCGCTAAACAATAATAACCATTTCTCCTACTTCAGTAATACAGGCACGATAAAAAGAGAGATACGTGGCGCCTTCAATAAGTTTCCGGACTTTTTTGTACAGGCATTTATAATGGTCGTATACTCTTGAGAATTCAGTATGTTATCGCTATACATCTTATGAGATGACTGACTAATTTGTATGATTTCAGGTTCAAATCAGCAGCTACAGCAGCAATTGGAATACACCCTACTAAACCCTGATTTTCACAGCTGGTGAATGTCAAAAAATGCAATCTGGACGTCAGGACACTTTAGAATAACGATATGCAATAAAATTCTGTTTTAAACTTGGAAAAATGCCACAGAAACGTATAAAATGCTTCAGACTGCTTTTGGAGCATCTTGCATGAATCGAGCATCAGTTTTTGAGTGGCATAAGAGATTAGAGGAAGGCATGGAGTCTGTGAGGGATGATGAGAGGTGTGGGAGGGGTAATGAAGTCAATACACCAGAGTTGATTAGCCAAAGGGTTAGGGTTAGGGTTACTCTGTTGAGATTTTAAGGGAGTTCAGGAAGAGATTCCGTCGGAAGAGGCCAGCACTCTTCAAATCGGGTCAGTGGCATTTCCAGCAGGACAATGCACCAGTTCACAACTCTATCCTTGTCATAGACTATTTGAACAAGATGGACATCAAGACAATTCCTCATGGTCCCTATAGTCCAGACCTTGCTCCCTGTGACTTTTGGTTATTCCCTAAGCTCAGAATGCTGTCGTTATGAGACAATTGAGGAGGTGAAAGAGGCTGTGACGAAGGTCATTGACACGCTCACACAAGAGGACTTCGATGGGGCTTTCCAGAAGATGTTGGAACGGTACAACAAGTGCATTGCTGCCGGAGGAGATTACTTCGAAGGGGACTAGAGTTTCATGTATGTACTATCAATAAAAGTGCCCATACGAAAAAAGTCTGGAAACTTATTTAATGATCCTCGTACTTCATCGGTGTATATTTTTCTTTTTTAAGTAGAGGAATTATATTGTGAGTTGAATTACCATGACTAGAAAAACCGGTGAACACCCACGCATGACATACGGAAACACTGGACTGTTTCAACCTTATTAATAATAATAATTATGCGGATGCGTATTTATAATCCTCTTGGGAAGACGTGGCCTCGGAGGTGACTGTGTCCTCTGTAAAGAGTACGGATGTAATTTACAAAACACGTTCAGGTTAATTGGCTGCACAATACCATGACGAGTTGATTTGGTGTCACTGTGTGCGATATGAACAGTTGGCTCAGTTGTAGAGTTTCAGCTCTGCATTCAGTGGTCGCTGGTTCCATCTCCAGTGGTGGAGATCACGGTATATACTGTTGATGAGACCTAATAAGGTCGAAACAGCTGCCCAGTGTTTCCGTATGTCATGCTTAAGCGTTCGTCGGATTTTCTGGTCATGGTAATTCCATTCACAATCCTTCATCGGGTCTTAATCTCTCTCTCTCTCTCTCTCTTGTGTGTCTTGCCTCAACGACCAGCTTATTTGTACTGCCCCTAAAATTCGCCCTTTTCCCGGGGTTTGTGTTTCACTTCGCGCTAATATCCTTGTGAAAGCTATGTATCCATCTCTACCACCCTTGAATTATGGGTAAAATAATAAGGCAGAATTAGCTCTTTTGCCCTGGTAGGACAACCAGTTTATGAATAGGAAATGTTCTGAGTTCAAAACCAGGAGATCAGACAGTCCAACATTGTCTTCAGTCTTGTTCTGGCATCTCCCATAACGACACAGATGCCAAGTTGAATTGCAGTTTACCCTTCCTCTTATACTAAGTTGGCACACTCATGCCGAGTGGGTGAGAAATTGATAATCTTTCATCGGTAGAACCGGCTCCCTCGTCTAAAAGGATTTAAAGGGTGAGTTTATAGTCCTGTGCTTAAAGCGCCTCTGAAAAGGAATGATGACGGAATCTATGCAAGTTTTGTATCTACCCCGTAGAAGGCTTGTTTCCTGCGCGCCACCCTGCATCAAACAGACCTTGTGTTACATTTTGGCCTCGTGGGAAGTCAAATAAATATTACCTTCCATTTCTCTTAGAAAGCATTGGTGTTATGAAGAGGGGAGGCCTACTTATGTCGAGATCCGGGTGTAGACCCATATCCTCGCAAAACTTTAGGATGCCATTATTGCAATGCTTCGTGATAGGAAAGATGTTCTGATCGATTCTCCACTCTCCAAGGACCAATATTAGCATTAGAATATCCGTGATATACTAACACTGAGTAAAACGGAGGAAAAGACAAAATCAACTCAATTACACATACTATAACATTTGATATTTTATATCCACAATATACATGCAGGAGGCATTACAAAGAATATACAACCGTATCCCAATTACTAGAATCATATATATATATATATATATATATATATATATATATATATATATATATATATGTTATATCAGTGTATGGTTGCAAGGAAAGAACAAAAACACGACTGTGAAAACCAAAGAACTCGAAGGTACGTAAAAATTCTAACAATTTTATTGAAAAAGCAAATAAGTAAAATGTTCAAATAACTAGGTTGTATAAACGTGTTGATATGGAATTAAAAAGTGGAAAAATGTCCTCTGCTTAGTAATGTTAGGATTGTTAGACTTACGCGCACGCGATCAATCAGATGTTACGAGTGTGGAGAGGAGAAGGGTGTTTGGTGATTTACGGCTTATTCGCTTCCTTCAAAGAGGAGAAGAGGAAAGTCAATGTGGGTGATGCGTGGTTTCGAGTTTCACCTCTCCCTGTCTCTGTCTCTGTCTCCCTCAGAGCTGGAGTTCTAGTCTGTTGGTCGTCTGCCTTCTTTTGATCTGTCTCCGCTGTCGAGAAATTTGTTTTTTATATCGTCTTTTTTTCTTCAGATCGGATCAAATTGGGTTTTCTTTGTTTTTTACCGCGAAGGTCAGGGATTGGCCGAAAAATTACTTTTAATTATTTTTGACAAATTTCATCGCCGTTTCACTATGCGCTGATCCTATGCGCTGAAACCCCTTTTCCCCTTTTGAAGAAAGTCTCAGCGCTGATAACATCTGGTATGCTCTAATGGACCCTAGTTGCAATCATTATTTTGTATGTACGATAAATTAGAAGAGGTCTCTTTCGGTCATATATCATATATATTGTTCCATGAACAAGCAGTCACTATACAACAGTTACAAAATACCAAAAGGCTTACTTGATAAGTGTAGGTAAAAGTTTGTCATGTGGTTTTACTGTTCTCTGACAGGGGTCAAAGACAATGTCTCGACTAGTCAAAGAAAGGTCGAAAATAGGTTTCTGACACTCTCGTCTGACATCCTACAAGGCCTATGACGGACATACCAATTCTCTACGAGAGATGATAATTCATTGTATCGCTCTACTATAATGGTTCTATTTGTCGTAGTAGTCGAGCATCTTTTAATTTTATTTTTGTTCTCGGTCTGATTTAGTATATGTTCATGTGTGATGGGTAGTCATATTGGAGGAATTTTGTTTCCAATTGATGTTTTTACTAAAGTCTTGTGGCCAGTTACCAGATTTTAAAACCATTAACAATTTACCCCTAATAAAAATTTATTTCTTAGAAAAAATCAACCGACCACGTTCGACACTTGATTTGGCCAGAGTGGAAAAGGGAGAAGTAACCCCAGTCAATAAGGCACCAAAAAGCTACCTTCAACTAATTGTCGAGAACTACTATTGGGCCTCTCAGTACGAATTCGGGGACCAAACTGTAAAGGCTGGAAAGAATAGCCAGCTGAAGGGTTTCGTTACTCGCTTTATCTTTTTTATCTCTCTTTCTTGTTTCTTTTGTATAAGATTCCTTTTTAAAAACTTTATTGTCAGTGTTATCTTTTCGAATCAGTATCCGAACTAGAAAGCTGCAGAACTTACCGTTTGAACTTACCGTTTTAAATTACACACAAAAGCCCCCTAAAAACATTACCTAGTTAAATATTGAATTTGGCTTTAGTGTCATTCTCTCCATATCAAATTTTATCCTTTAAAATTCCTTCAAATTAAATTTTATTTCTTACAAATATTTCTTTTAATATATAAATATATAATGGGGATTTTTATTAACCCCGAAAAGCCCGGTTTATTCCTACGTTTTGTAAAAGAATAATCCGTACTTCAACAGCAGTAGGGAAATGGGTGACAGCTTTTGAAGAAAGGAGACGAACGACTTTTAGTGTAACAAAATTTATATACAACAACAACAACAACAACAACAACAATAAACAGGGTTTTACACCAAATGGAACAAACAACGAATATGTAAGAGTTCAAAAAAGAATTCAAGGTTCAGAAAGGTGGTAGGGTTTTGTAAGGTTTGTAAGGTTTAGTTGTAAGGTTGTTATAAGGTAAAGTTATAAGGTAAAGGTGTAAGATAAAGTTATAAGGTAAAGGTTTAAGGTAAGGTTTGAAGATAAAATGCCTGCTGGAACTTAGCTGTGTGTCCTGTTCCGTTTAACTCAGCACGTGCGCTCGTCGCTCTTGGCTCCTGGCTAGTGGAAGGTACCAAATACGTTTGCCGTCAAGGGCTGCTACGAATGGACCTGTTGCTAACAGCAGTGGGAGTGGAACGAAAAGAGGAAGAATCCTCAGTCGTAGCTCTTTTTTATAGTGGACACCACGTGACCCCAAGGGGCTGCTGATATTCGGTGAAACAGGATCACCAGTTCCTTAACAAAATTTCTACAATAGATATAATAGTAGGTGAAATAACACACACACACACACACACACACACACACACACACACACACACACACACATAATATAGTATAATATATATATATAGTATATAGTATAATATATATATATATATATATATATTCAAACGAGTTTTTTCTGAAAATAGTGCCATAAAACAACATTTAATTATAAAACAACAATAGCACTAACCAACTTACATTTTCCGATGTAAGTAGGATTCTCAGATAATACAATAATTGTATATAAAAACAATTATAAAAAACGATTTAAAATCCTAGAAGCAATATGAATAGAAAAATTAAAAAAACAAACACAAATACAATAGCATTTTACTCAGGCACCAACATATTAAATATCTTTAATAACTAAAAATTACCAACTCTATTAATAAACCTTTTTCCAATTTAACGTTTTAAAAAAAATGCTGAAAACGTTCCAACCGACAACTTCAAAAGAAAACGCTACAAATTATTAAAACAGAAAAAACTCAACTGTCAACTCAAAACTACACTACCCCTGATGATGACCAAAAGTATGGTCGACATTGCTTGGGCAGAAAATATGGGACAATTCCTTTACTATCTAGATCCCGACACTAGAAAAATAACAAGGGGTTTCGAAAAAATAAACAATGTTCCATCGTCTTTAACACAACTTGTTTGAATAAATATAGTGCCATAACTGCTGCCTAAATATACACTTTTGAATATATATATATATATATATATATATATATATATATATATATATATATATATATATATATATAATACAAAACATAATAAAAGATACAAAAGAAAGAAACTAAATAAAAAAAAAATGCAGGAAAATAGAAAGTCACCAAAATAACCATAAACCAATAATCCTATGTAGGGGACATTGCTCCAAAATTGAGAGCCCGACACTTAAGATCAGCCAAAATATTTAACTTCATTAGTGGGAATATATCACTAAGTTAACCCGCCGAACCGCTATCATTGAATATATATACAAAAGTGTCAAAAACAGTTTAAAAACTAATTTCATAAAGGCTTCCTTTATAACTTTTTGAAAAACTATATACGTTATGGTAAACTTGCCGGACTAATGGTTTGGTTTGGTTTCTTTGTTTTAATGGCATATCAACAATTTTAGGTTATTTAATGCCAAAGCCTTTCTCCTAGAAGAACAGTGGTAGTACTATTTAACCCATACCTGGGAGGATAAAGGGGTTCATACCTTTCCCAAGGGTATTTGCCCGAAAGTGAACGTAATAGCACGACTGGAGTACGAACTCGCGTACTACGATTCCGCAGTCCATCGCTTTAACCATTGCACCACGAGGACACCCCCTTGCCGGACTGACGTTAAGTAGGCACCTTCTCATGAGAAATATCTATGGATGGTATGCAGGTGTTATCATTTTTTGTTTTTATGTACATAAAGCAATGCAGGTGTTACTATTATATAATATGAATAGGTCAATGAATGAAGCTCCCTAATAAAATTTCGGGCTTTATGCTCAATAGTTAATGTATTTTTCATTTCGTTATAAATATCATACATTATGGTAAGTTTATTTTTGGTTTAGTGTGTTTGGGTTTTATGGCATACGAACCTTTGTAGGTTATTTAATGCCAAATCAATTTCAATACAAATAAACAGTTCTATTTCAAACCATTCATTTTAGCATAAGTACACAATTTAATTGTAAAAAACATTTCTATTTCAAGCTATTCTGTTTCGTCAAACAGCTATAATTCAAGCAATTCAGTTTAGTATAAGAATAGTTTTTGCTTACGAACAGTTAAATGTCAAAACAGTTCTATTTCAAACAATTCAGTTTAGCGTAAGTACAGTTTCAATGTTAAAAACAGTTCCATTTAAACAATTCAGTTTAGCATACAAAAACAGTTTCATTTCAAATGTGGGAATTAATAAAGATATATAAAACGAAAATAAAATAAAATTTAATCAAAAATAAATACAAAAAATACAGAAACTCCCAGAAGCCCTTGATTGAAAAAAGGGCGGAGCATGCGCAAAGAAGGAACCCTATCAGCAAAAGAAAGAGTTCCGTTCTCTTTCAGCAGTTACCAGCGGAGTGATAACACCTAAATCTTTTTTTGCTACTGGTGGAAGGCAACATGCGTCTGTCTTTAGACGACAGGTTGGCTAACCTTTCCACTAGTAGCAGCCATCTCTTTTATCAACGACTCACGACTAAAAAGACCAAATAAAGGACTCATCAAAATCACAACTGAGACACCATATAAAAAACTTAACCACTACAACTGAAAACACCGAATCATGGAAATATCTCCCAAAGGCGTTTAACACATTTTTAACGCCTTAAATACCAAATGTGGACATATATACCCAAGAACGACCAACACGTTTTAACACCTTAACTAGGAGACGCAACCATTTCATTTATATTCCGGAATAATTTCCTCACTCACTGAATGGTTGTTGAGCCCAGAAATAAAGGCAAAATATAAAAGATATCTTTACCTCCTATCTTCTCTTCCTGCCTTCTTTCATATAATTTCTTTACAGCCTTCATATTCAAGAAGTTAGACCAGCAAAATAACATGGGGTTAAAAATAAAATAACCCAGAATGGAGTCAGATAGCAAACAACAACATAAATTAACTTGAAACCCCATACAAACAATCCAGTTTAGCATAAGTACGCAGTTTAAAAGTCAAAACAGTTCTATTTCAAACATTTCAGTTAAGCGTAAGTACAGTTTCAATGTCAAAAACTGTTCCATTTCAAATAATTCAGTTTAGTATACAAAAACTGTTCTATTTCAAACAATTCAGTGTAGCAAAAGTACGCAGTTTAAATGTCAAAACAGTTCTATTTCAAGAAATTCAGTTTAACATCAGTAGACAGTTTAGTTCTATTCGACCCAAAGATAGGACTCTATCAGGTGCTACCACTCCAGGCCAGAGTGGACCTGAGATCTATGGCAATGAAGGGGTACTCCGCATACCCCAAAGCTCCTGCATTACTGGAGCCTCACCGTCAAATTGTTTAGTGTTATATCAGGATACTCGTTGGTAGGGGTTCTTACTCTTATTCAGAGATGCAGTCGGTGTATTCTGTTGCTCCAGCCGACTGGGCAAAAGCTTATTTTTAAAAAATCATTTATTTTGTTCTTTTTTCTTATATCATTGCATTGTATGTGTGGTGATAAAAGAAATAATAAAATAAAATAATAAATTAAATAGAAAATCATCATCATCATCATCATGTCGTGCCGCCAGCTAGGATATCCCTGACCCTCTCTCGCCACTACTCCTTATCTTTCATCGCTTCTGGCAGGTCTTCAGGGCTACATCCCGTATCCTCACAGAGCTGCTGTATGTATGTTCGAGCTGGTCGTCCTGCTTTTGCTTGGCCATATGAGGGGGTCCAGAGGAGTACATCACTTATGAGCTCATCTCTGCTTCTCCAGCAATTTCCTGCATGTCTGGTTCGTCTAGCTTTGATAGTTTTCTTGATGGAAGGTAGGTGGCCGTATAGTTGGTGCTTTGAGGGGTGTTGCAGCCAGGACTTGTTCAATATTGCTCACAGCATTCTTGTGTAATTGCCGTCTAGCTTTTTCTCCTGCTGTTTAGTTAGCGTCCAAATAGTGCCTCCATATAGCAATATCGATTCGACTGCTGCTTAGAAGAAACTGCGTTTCATTTTATCGGTCAGGATAGCTTATCGATAGCTGTCCATGTCTTCGTTAGCCGCGTGTCGATGTCTTTTTCGGTTGATGAGACACTGCTTCCTAGGTAGGTGAATTTGTTTACTAGCGTCAGAGAGTTTCCGCCTTGTGTGGAAATGTCGCCTGTTTGATTAAAGCACATGTATTCCGTTTTGTGTGCATTGACATGGAGGCCAATGCCTGTGGCAGCTCGTTCCAAACTATGCAGTAGTATTTCGGCTTGGTCGGGTGTATTTGCTAGAATCGCTATGTCATCAGCGTGGTCGGCGTCGGTAATTGTTTTTGCGGTGTACTTTCTGCTTCTTTTCTTTTTCAGCTCGAAGCCGATTTCTTTGATTTTATCAATCGATGTTCTAAGCACGTAGTCTAGACAGATGATAAAGAGGTATGGGGCTAGCGTGTCCTCTTGTAGTACTCCTGCTACAATGTCGAAGTATTCTGTGTCTCCATCCGGTGAACGTACTTTCACTTTGGTGTTTCTATAGAGAATCAGTATTGCTACCACGGTCTCTTTTGGTAGGCCGTATACTAGTAGGATGTGTTCCATCTTCCCTTTGTGAATGGAATCAAAGGCCTTGGTAAAGTCGACAAATAGTATTGTCACCTGCAGGTTTTTTGCCCGTAAGCCTTCAAGGATTCTACGGATAGTCAATATTTGTGAGGTCGTGGATCTATTTCTTCGGAAGCCATTTTGGTTTTTCCTAAGAATGTTGTCAATTTTGGGTTCTATACAGTTTCGTAGTAGGGCATTGTAAATTTTGGCTGCTATGGATGTAAGTGTTATACCTCGGTAGTTCTTGGCTAATCCGAGGTCGCCCTTTTTAGGGAAGGGGAGGATGCATCCCTTCATCCATCTGTCTATCGGATTTTGATTATAGACTGCGTTACAGTGTCGGAGCAGTATGTTGTCGAATTGTCTGGTCTTCCATACTTCTGGGGGAATCTCGTCAAGCCCTGCGACTTTCCTATTTTTAATTTTTCTAAGAACTGAGTCGAGTTCTTCTTGAGTGAACGGTCCTAGTTTAATGTCTAATTGCTTACTAATAATTCTGGTGATTGGTTCATGTGTAACTTTCGGTGGGTTTCCAAGTACATTTTCGAAATGCTGTTTTCACAGTTTTATTCTTTTTTGTGGGTTTGCAGCTTTCAATTTTGCTTTGGCTGTGCTCTCCCTTCTACTCACTTCGTTTATTGTTTGCCTTGCTATCCTAGATTGCCTATCTTCCAATGAGTCTCTAATCTTATCTATCTGATTTTGTAAGTATTCTGTCTGTTCTTTTAGATATATGCTTGCCAATTCATTTTGTGCCTTTTTTAGTTTTAGGACATTTGTGTTTGTTGGGTTCTTCCTATTGCATTTGGAGGCAGTTTTCACGTCTGCACGTTTTTCTCAAACCACTAACGTTTCCCATGGGACTCTATTTAATTTTAAGTTTTGTTGGAATACAATTCGCTGCTGCCTCGAGGTGTGCGTTGACGAAATTCTCATATTCGTCATTTGGAGTACCTTTTTCTGTCTTCTCCTGTAGTGCTTCGAATCTGTTTCTCAATTCTAACACAAATTTATCTCTAATATCTCTATTGTTTGGTAGTCGCTGTTCGTGTGGGTTTTTTTTTTTTTCGTAGGCTTAGTCGTATTTTTGCCGTTACTATTCGGTGATCGGAGGATACTCCCTCGAAAGAGGAGAATGCCTCACAATTCATGGCGCTATTTTTCCATTTCTTGTTTATAAAGACGTAGTCTATCTGTGCTTTATTATTGTTCGCGTATGTGTAGGTTCATAATTTTCCCTCCTTCTTTTGAAAGTTTGTATTGAGGCATGTTAATCTATTTTCTATCATGAAATCTGTTAGATGTTGTCCATTCCTATTTGACGTGTTGTGTTGGCTGTAATTGTTGCTTCCGTTTTTCCAGATTTGGGCATTCAAGTTTCCGCCAATGATTAGCACGTTGTGTTTCGGAATGCTACGCACTAGAGAGGATAGCTCATCGTAGAAGGCGATGAGTTCAGTTTCTTCACTAACATAGGTAGGGCTGTAGCAGGAGGTGATTGTTGCTCTGGAATTGCCATTAAAGTAGCTACCATCATCCTCGGTTGTATTCTCTCTATGCTATTAAGTGATTTTAACGCTCTTGGTCCCATAAGTATGCCTACACCTCCTACCGTGGCATTGATAGAGTTTTTCCATACTGATATAATGGCTAGTGTCCATCCATTGCCAGTATCGTGATATTTGATATGCTCGTTGTGCGTGTATCTGTGTTCTTGTATGCATATTATGTCTATCTTATGTTCTATGACCGATGTAGTCAGCCCCGGTAGTTGACCTATTCTATTTAAGGTTCTAACGATAAATGTCGCTATTTGTATTGTTTGTTTTCCTTTTTGTAGTTTTTGTTGTTTGAGCTCTGTGGCTGATTTTTCGAACACTGAGGCCAGGGCTCCAACCTCAGCAGGACGCGTCCCTTTTTAATCCGCGCGAAGAGCGATGCGGTTTGTGTATGTGGTTTGAGTGTGGGTGTTAGTTATCTTTCGATGACTGTTTTTATTCTTATCTATAGAAGCCACTCTTATAGATGAGCAGCAGTAATTCCTCGATCGAAATGACGATCCTGACCGTTGAGCCGCGAGATTCATACGCCCAGAACCAGGTTAGGCTTTACGTTTTACCTTCGCGGTAACCCCCCCCCAAAAAAAAACAAAAAAGAATTTGATCTGATCAGAAGAGAAAAATAATATAAAAGACAAATTTCTCGACAGCAGAAACAGATCAAAAGAAGGCAGACGACCAACAAACTAGAACTTCAGCTCTGAGAGAGAGACAGACAGACAGAGACAGTGACATAGAGAGGTGAAAATCGAAACCACGCATCACCCACATTGACTTTCCTCTTCTCCGCTTTGAAGGAAGCGACTAAGCCGTAAATCACCAAACACCCCGCCCCTCTTCATACTCGTAACATCTGATTGACCGCGTGCGCGTAAGTCTAACAATCCTACCACTACTAAGCATAGGACATTTTTCCACATTTTAATTCCATATAAACACGTTTATGCAACCCAGGTATTTGAACTTTTTACTTATTTGTTTCCAATAGAATTGTTAAAATTTTTACGTGCCTTCGTGTTCTTTGTTTTTGCAACTGTGTTTATTTATTTCCTAGCGACTATACGTTGATTATAACAGGAATTTCTATGGAATCCCCTTTTTAGTATTTCAAGTCATTCCTGTAATCATTTATTAAACTTGCTCAGGCAATAAAAATACTGTTAATCTGTCGTGAGTTATTTTACATTTTTTTGCACGAGGAAATATTAAACTATAATACATTTACTTTGTTACAAGTGTCCGAATTGAGTTCCTCATATTCGATTAATTGTGGCGGTGAGTTATGTTTCTCAGATACGACAAATAAACAAAGACAGAAGACCGTCAAGTTGTTAATACTAAAGGCTCACTCGATTCGAATCTCTACAGAATTTACAAATCCAAAAGCTGAAAATTTTGGTTAATTTGTATGGAACTGGTTATCGTCAAAATAAAATAAAATACGAGGATCATTAAATAAGTTTCCAGACTTTTTTTTCGTACGGGCGCTTTTATTGATATTACACACATGAAACTCTAGTCCCCTTCGAAGTAATCTCCTCCAGCTGCAATGCACTTGTTGTACCGTTCTAACATCTTCTGGAAGGCCCCATGGAAGTCCTCTTGCGTGAGCGTGTCAATGACCTTCGTCACAGCCTCTTTTATCTCCTCAATTGTCTCATAACGACAGCCTGTGAGCTTGGGGAATAACCAAAAGTCACAGGAAGCAAGGTCTGGACTATAGGTAGGCTGAGGAACTGTCTTGATGCCTATCTTGGTCAAATAGTCTGTGAAAAGGATGGAGTTGTGGACAAGTGCATTGTCCTGCTGTAAATGCCACTGACCCGATTTGAAGAGTGCTGGCCTCTTCCGACGGAATCTCTTGCTGAACTTCCTTAAAATCTCAACATAGTAACCCTAACCCTAACCCTTTGGCTAATCAACTCTGGTGTATTGACTTCCTTACTCCTCTCACACCTCTCATCATCCCTCACAGACTCTGTGCCTTCCTTGAATCTCTTATGCCACTCTAAAACTGATGCTCGATTCATGCTAGTTGCTCCAAAAGCAGTGTGAAGCACTCCATACGTTTCTGTGGCATTTTTTCCAAGTTTAAAACAGAATTTTATTGCATATCATTCTTCTAAAGTGTCCTCACGTCCAGATCGCATTTTTGAAATTCACCAGCTGTAATAATCAGGCTTTAGTAGGGTGTATTCCAATTGCTGCTGTAGCTGTTGATTTGAACCTGAAATCATAAAAATTGGTCAGTCATCTCATAAGATGTATAGCAATAACATACTGAATTTTCAAGAGTCTACGACAAGTTTAAATGTCTATACAAAAAGTCTGGAAACTTATTGAAGGCACCACGTAGATGCATTTTTTAAAAAGTGGCAGTTTTCTCGAGTCCTCTTATGGGAAGTGAAGTCAGTGCATTCCTGGAAAGAGGGGCTTCCTGGTGACAAAGAAAAATTATTTCTTATTAAGCTGGACGGACCTATTCTCTCTCCCAGTTGCTCGTGTGTAGAACCCACATGCTGACTGGGTCTCAGGGCCTAGCAGCCAGCCGCCCCTTCTGCTAGTAGCCGCCTCTACAAAAAATACCCACCGAACACGCGACGAACTTCAAATTTATAACTTACCGAAATGATTCTGTAAAATATCAACGCTTTGTCTGGGAGACGCGACTTTTTCTGCAGGTGCGGGAAAGCATTTTCACCACAGAGTGGTCGTAAAACCCCAGAATGAGTTTAAGAGGTATCTTTGTCTCCTTCCTTCCGTCCTTAGTTTTCTTGCAGCTTCTACAGACAGAGGGACGAGGACAGCGGGTGAGTGGGGTCAGAAAAGGAAAGTGGGGTCAGAATCTTTTGATAATACCAATTCACCGATAATCTCTACTACGAATAATAGAAACCTTCTTATATGCCTCATAGTTTGCATTTCACATAGTGCTAATACCTTTAAGAAAGGCATGAATTCAGCTATTCTCCACCAGCTATGGGTAAATAGTTGGGCAGATTGGGTTCTTTGGGTAAATAGTAAGGCAGATTGATTTCTTTGGATAGATTGTAGGGTAGATTGGGTTCTTTGAGTAAATAGTTGGACAGACTGGATTCTTTGGGTAAATTGCTGGGCAGACTGGATTCTTTGGTAAACTGGTCGAGGCGAAAGAAAACTTTTAATTTAAACTAGTTGTGCTCCATTTTGCAAGTTGACCTCGTGTCACGTCCCAGCCGTGTTGGGTAAATACGTACTCGATTTTTTTTTTCATCTTTCGTACAATTTAACGAGCTAGGCCAGCAGACAGTTGTTAATGAGTTCCATTCTCTCCGGATGCTGTAGAAGTGTTGTATAGTATTACCTACCTCCCTTATGGATCGTAAAAGAACGGTTGCGTCCATCTTATTATTAGCTGTCCGACAGAATGAGGGGAGTTAGTATGTATATGACTTCCTTATCGAATAAATATACTCTTACCAAGTATTTGACTTTCCTCTAATTCGCTATTATTACATATATCCTACTTTCTCTTTGTATGGATAATTGGCTGCCTTTATCATGACACAACGAGGGGTTTTATGTTGGTTGTTTGGTTTTTAGAGTTTAGATATCTGACTCCGTTTGTTTTCTTCTTACCCCATCTTAATTCGTTGACGTCTTCGAGTCTGTGAAGGCTACAAAGGAAGAAAAGGACAAAGACGAAGATAGGAGATACCTTTTTGAATTTCAACTTTATTTTTAGGCTTTTACACAGCAGCTCTGTAGCGAGGAATGTCTTCCTGGACTATTTGTGTACAGTCGTTTCTCCCAAATAAGATGTTGAAATGCACTTGTCGTTTTCGGTGGTTGATACGTCCAAAGTCAGTGTTGACTCACGAGCAGCAGATAATATCAGGGTACTAAACCTAATCAGCCATGTGCTTTCTGCTAGCGGCCGCGTGAAAGAGTATCCGTTTTGTGTTACGGTGGAGGCCTAAGTGAGGTCGAATTTCTCCTTTTGGCAGGGACGGTTCCTTTTCCGGGCATGCGTTCTGTAGGGAACGAATAAATAAATAAATAAAAATTTAAAATTAAATTAAAAAAAAATAAAGAAAACTATTAAATTTGCAGAAACTCCCAGAGGTCCCTAACATGAAAAAGGGATGACGCATGCGTAAAAGAAAAAAGGCATCCTCTTGACAAAGAGGACCAGCTATTCTTTCTCTTTTCAGGCAGTGACCAGCGTTTTGATAACATCGTTGCTTTCTGGTGTCTGGGCACCACGCATACGTCTTTGGACGTAGCGTCGGTTTGTCCCTTTCACCCAGTAGCAGTTCTCTCTCGGTTAGCATTATGCTGAAATATACAAGACCCACAAATGAACTATAAACTAACCCTTACCGGACTTTGACAAACTTCCAAAAGAAAACTAACCCTTATGGAAGCCAAAAATACCAAATGAGGACAAATACATACATGAAACGATTTAACATATTTTTGACACCTTAACTGGGAGATTCAACCATTTCAATGTATTCAGGAAAAACCCCTCATCCACGGAATGGTTGTTGAACCCAGTAAATAAATGAAAGTATAAAAGGAACGTCTTCGTCTCTTATCTGTTGCTGTCTTTTCCTGTGTATAATTCTTTTTTGGGACTTTCTTGGGCAAGGCATTTCACCGACTAACCAGCGTGGGGGTAAAATAGAATAACCAAAATATGGAGTCAGATATCTAACGGCAACACAGCCTTGCCCCTGACCTATAGCCACAAACTCCACAGTCTCCCCCACTTCCTGTCAGAGGCTTCTGGGAATTTGTTCACTTCTTGAACTTATTTTGTTTTATCTATTTTATCTTAATTTTTATAATCGCTACAGTGCCTCTTTCTTCTTGTTTTGTCTTAAACTAGGCTCAGTTTAGTAAATGATAGCAAACTGATCAATTCACGGGGTTGGTGACTTCGATCCTCAGTCTATGTTCTGTTAGTATGTCTTTGTGTAGCATTAATCCAACCCATTTTTACGTGTTTCATGACGTTGTCTAAACGACCTTTGAACTCGTTTATCATTGGCTTGTCATTTATAGAAGTTGACGTAATTACAATCCTTAAACAGAGAATTATTTTAGAACATTGGGAATGTTGAACTTATATGAAATAGCAAAAATAACATAAACTGTTGTGAAAATATAACACCTATCTCAATAAGTTATCAATGAATTAAAATGAGATCTGATGTAAATAAAAATTTGCCTAATTTTATGCAGAATATTTCTTTGTTATGTAAGGGATATATTTGTCAAAATAGTTAGAGTACTCTCCCTTGGATTGGAGGCTTCGTCTCGTACACTGTTATTTTTATAAGGTAATTGAGAATTAACTTCCTACTTTAAAATTCTAATAACTTATTTCGTAACCATATCACAATATGCGAATAAATTATAAGAATTTCGAAATAGAGAGTTTGTTTTCAATCGCCCTAAATATCAAATTATTAAATATTTCTTAATTCGTTATGAGCACCATCTTGAATATACATTAATTTTTTCAGATCTTGTTTAATTATTCTACTTAAATGTATTCAGTAACTGTTTTTTTATCAATGAGGATTGGTTGGTTGGTTTTGTGGCATGTCAATCTTTGGATTATCTAATACCAAGAACGGTTCTTTTTAAAGCAATTACATGGTTTTAAGTAACTAATAACAATCATTTGTAAATATTTATAGCTTCAAGTAACTATTCTAATGCAAATAATTTGCACACAATTATATGGTTCCAAATATTCCAGGCCAATACTTTTAATTTATACCCAATTATATAGTTGCAAGTATTCCTATCAAATACAATTAATTTTTGCACAGATCTATTTGACCAACTGATGAAGGCCATAACAGGTAGTACCACTCCAGATCAGAGTAAACCTGGGAGTAATGGTTATGATAGGATACTTCACCATCCCTAGAGTTCCAGAGTCAGAGCCTCATTTTTGGATGTAGTTTAGATTCATACCCAGGACACCAAATTCTTTGTGGTTGTCTTATCTATCTGTCAGGGATACATTTGGACTATCAATAAGAATGGTAGCATATTTTGGTATAGAAGTAGTTATGAACATTTCAAACTTGGAAAGTATAATAAAAAGTGTATTTTTTTTTAGATAAATAAAGTTTATTAGTGGCTAAGAAAACCATCAAAATGTGTATGAATGTATTTTATACTGATTGCCAAGAAATTATTTTTATTGCTGTCATCAAAAGTCCCTTTTGTTGTGAATATGTCTTAAATACTAATTGCATGTATGGTGTTTGAGGTTGTAAATGTTGTTTTGGATAATGCACTTCATTTGTTTTGAAGATTTTTAGTATTTTGGTGAAAAACAACTGGAATACCAAGTTTCAGTTCTTAATCCCTAAAATTATGAAGTGACTAATTTAGCAAAACTTAGCACTCAATATGAAAATTTAGCAAAATTAAATTTGTCATAACTTCTGAACTATTTGCTCAATCAAGCTAAAAATCTCACCATTCTCTTGTTCTTGAAAAGCTGTGATCTATAAAAATTTCATTAATATCTAAGATTGTGCCCATAGGAATATATAAGGTGAGATAATTTTGAATAATCTATGATGTCTTATTACACTGGAAAAGCTTGGTTTGGTTTGGTTTTATGGCATATCAACCATTTAAGGTTATTTTATGTCAAATCCTGTTTATACATATATATTAAATATATGATTTTTAAACACATTTTATTGATAACATTTTTAAATGAGTCTGAACTCATTTTTTTTTACACACAGGTAAATGGTTTCACTTATTTCCATCAAATATGAATGGTTCTATTTACTATTAATCATTTGATTGCACACAGTTAAATGTCTTCAAGTATTGCTATTTAAAACTAACCTTAATTGAGAGTAACCTAAAAGCTCCCTTTTCAATAGCTACTACACCAAGGTGTAGAGGAGGGCCATTGGTGAACATTCTACTCATTAGGCCAATGGCCCGGAATTCATTTGTTTTCATCCAGTTTAAGTGTGAAAGTACACAGTTTCAATGTCAAACAGTTCTATTTGACCCATAGATAGGACTCTATCAGATGCTATCCCTCTATGCCAGAGTGAACCAGGAAGCATTGGCAATGAAGGGGTACTCTATATTTTCTCAAAGCTTGAGTATTACTGGAGCCTCACCATCAGATTGTTAAGTGTCATATCCAGGACAATTGTTGGGTGGGGGAGAGTCTTACCCCTCTGCAAAGAGGTCTATTCTACAGCCCCAGCTGACTGGGCTACTGAAAATGTTGTTTTCTCTTCTAATGCATCATAAAAAAAGAGTCAATTGCAGATGGTTTGATTTGGTTTGATTGATTCATTTAATTATATCTCAACTCCTTATGGATTATTTAATGCTGAAATTTTATTAATCTATAATTGTTTGATTATAGTCATAAATATCCATATTTAGTTTTGTTTATTTGTTAAATGGCATATCAACTTCTTATGGGTTATTTTAAGTCAAAAATTTCTAAATTCATAAATCTTTGATTATAGTCATAAATATCCATATTTAGTTTTGTTTATTTGTTAAGTATGATTGAAAGCCAATTGAATGCTATCGATAGGCTCTCGATCATATGGAAATCAGACCTGACTGATGAAATGAAACGAAGTTTCTTCCAGGCAGCGGTCGTATCGATACTGCTATATGGATGCACTACTTGGACACTAACTAAATGGCTGAAGAAGAAACTAGACGGCAATTACACAAGAATGTTGAGAGCAATATTGAACAAGTCCTGGCGGCAATACCCCACAAGACACCAACTATACGGCCACTTGCCTCCCATCACGAAAACTATACAAGTTAGACAAACCAGACACGCAGGACACTGCTGGAGAAGCAAGAACGAACTCATCAGTGATGTACACCTATGGACCCTCGCATATGGCCAAGCAAAAGCAGGACGACCAGCTCGAACATACATACAACAGCTGTGTGAGGATACGGGATGTAGCCCTGAAGACCTGCTAAAAGCGATGAATGATAGGGAGAAGTGGCGAGAGAGGGCCAGGGATATCTGTGCTAGCGGCATGACATGATGATGATGATGATGATTTGTTAAATGGCATATCAACTCCTTATGATTAATTTTATGTTAAAAATTTCTAAATTCATAAATCTTTGATTATAGTCATAAATATCCATATTTGGCTTGGTTTATTTGTTAAATGGCATATCAACTTCTTATGAGTTATTTAAAGCTGAAATTGGATTCATTTGTAAATGTTTGATTATAATCACAACTATATTTTCAATGTTCCAGCGTATTTTTTTGTTAAAGAGAATAACTGTAGTCAACTCTAATCTTGTTTTTCTAAGTACAATTTTTGATAAAATTATACGACGATTTTTTCTATTTATTAAAAAATCATAAATAACAATTAATAATCAACCATTTATTTTTAGAAATTGACAAATGAATAATGAAGACGCCTAGAGTAATGTCGCTTGTTTGGAATTATTTCCCTTTATAATCATGGCGGCCTTAGGAAGGTTACGAGGTAAGTGTTCAGATTATCAACAAAATATCCGTTTAATTTAAAAGTTTCGACTATCATATTATTCATAAACTTGTTTTGAGGTGCCTGGAAAAGTTACGAATGCATAGAGTTTCGTTTATTTTCTTCTTTCACGCTTTTTCATTTCTAATATCGACCTAATGATATTTTGTCACTAACATTATATCCCGAGAAAAAACGATGGATCGACACTTCTTCCGAGGATCCGTATCATTCCCCTACCCTCTGCTTTGATCAGTGTAGTATCTGTGCAATAAATATTGGGGTAGTCCTCATGACGTAGTGGCTAACTGCGACATTGTAGTAAACAAGTTGGAACCGCAGTCGCACTATTACGTTCACTTTCGGACCAATACCCTTGAGCGAAGTATGAATCCCCTTATCCCCCCACCGCTATGGGCTAAATTGTTCTACTACTGTTCTTCTGTGAGGATGGCTTTGACATTAAATAGTCCACAAAGGTTGAAATGCCATTAAACAAAATTAATATTTCTAAGTTAATTTTGTTGTGCTTTTCGAGCAGTAGAACGCTGGCGTGATGGACAAATCGCTTGCTTGCTTATCCCCAGTTTGCCTGTTCAGATTATTTGTGAGTAAGTTAGATTCTCACTGTGTGTACTATTTTTAGTGAGTTCAATTCTTACTGAATTCCCCATTGTTAGTTAGTTTGATTCTTACTAATGTGTTCCATTGTTTGTTCGTTTCTCACTCAGTGCCTTACGCTTTTGTGCCTAACTAAGATTGGCACTTGTCTGGAATATCCCGCTGACGAAAAGTTTGTGATAATATACAAAAAAAAAAAAAAAAAAATCTACCTTCGCCATCCAGATAAGAGTAAATTTCAGTTATTATCTTTATCTTATTTAAAAAAAATCTCCTCTTCAGTTCGCTACAATTCACCCACCCAATATATTTCATTAGTCATTCCCTCCCAGGACTCACGTGTAAAAAAAAAAAAAAAAATGAAGCATATGACTGAAACTTATTCTTATCTGGATGGTGAATGTGATTATTACATATATAGAAGTAAATAACGGGAACGAATGCGACAGACAGTATGGAGAAAATCAAAAAACGAAGTAATTCAAAGGGATGAATCTATTACAGAGGAAAGTTGTTAAAAACGTTTCGGTTTTAATGAACCTTCATCAGGACTTTAAGATAATGAAACAAGTGTTGATAGAACAATGGTAGATGTTTAATAAAATACAATAACAGTGGAAAAGAAAAATATTTGCAAAGAAAGATCATATAATCATTCAATTAGCGTTCTTTTTTGAAAAACTATCATGATTGGCACAAGCAAATAAATAGTAGGACAGACTGGGTTCTTTTGTTTTGGTTAGGCAACTGGTATAGAAGAATGAAAACTCTATTTCACTGAAAAAATAACCTTGTATCTTATCCTTCCTGTGGTAGAAGGGTAGGGTAAATACATACATTAAGTTACAAATTTCCTTTAAATCATTTGTAAATGGGGTATGGATGATCACTAATGCTCTGGGTGTAATGGTAATGAAGGGATCACTTAATAGTTCCTAGGGCCTTTGAACTAGAGCTTCACCACTGAATGCAGTTCTGTGTCATGTCCAGGATGCCCCTTTTTGTGGGGTTTTTATCTTTCAGTTAGCATATTTTAAGCTATGCTGACAGGCCAAGGTTACAAAGGTGACTTCTTGATCTAGCTTGTGATTTGCATACTGTTTCACAAGTATAACATACTTATCACATGTCAGGGATTGCTTTCATCTGCTTTTTGATCAAGGTTCTTTGGCTGACTGTAGTTGAGGGCAACCTAAAGGCTCCCTTTTCAATAGCTACTACATCATGGTGCAAGGGAGGGCGCTACTCTTTTTCCTGGATTGCTCCACATGCCTTTGAACTGTACCTTATAATGCAGAATCAAGTTCCATTTTTTTGAGTCTTTGGTATGAATTGACCTGGGATTGAACCCCAGTCTCCTGGACCATTGGTGGACACTGTAACCATTATGTCAATATATATATATATACTGCAGTTTTCTTCTCCCATGAGAAGGCAAGATACAACATTAGGTTGTTTATTATAGGGAACATCTTGTGTGTAGGTGGTGAGGGTACCCAAAATAACTTATCTTCCTATGCATCCTACTTTAGGGGCACCCCAGGCATTAAGGACTGATCTTGACCCAACCTCTTTTAGTTCTATTGAGTAGCTGCTGCCTAACGAGCAGTGTCTTCCTGAAGCTGATGGTGGCAGGTTTACCACTAGCAAGTAAATATACAAAGGTCTATCAAAAACTTCTTAGCCTCACCCAGAAAAAAGAGCCATAGCTGAACATTTTTGTTGTGGCAACGCACTACCACTTTTATAAAGCTAGAAAAACTAATTCAGATTTCTGTCTTAATTTCCATGCAGGTAAGGGCCATTCAAAAGTGAATGTGTGTGACAAATCTAATATCTAGGTGAGGCTTAGAAATTTTTGAAAGACCCTCATATATTTGATTTTAAAGGTTTATTCATCTACAAAACAAATTGCTACTTACAAGTTTCCTTAACATATCTTTCAACATTTTGGATAATTTCCTGTCCTTCATGTCCCAACTGACAAATAACATTCTATTCATTATTGAATAAATTATTGAATTTTATTCATCAAATTTAGCATACCATGAAATTTTATTTGTACATCACTTGAAGAATCCACAATGCTTTGCATTTTCCTAACATCAGAATTTCTCATTGCTTTGTTGTGAGATTGGGCTCTGTGACTGATAAAAGGAAATACATTCACACACACACACACACATATATATATATATATATATATATATATATATATATATATAGTACCGGACATTGGCCTAGCGGTTAGAGTGTTCGCCAATTGCCCGGGAGACCTGGGTTCAATCCCAGGTCGAGTCATACCAAAGACTCAAAAAATGGTACTTGATGCCTCCTTGCTTAACACTCAGCATTATAAGGTACGGATCAAGGGTAAAGTGGAGCAATCCAGGGAAAGGAGTAGCGCCCTCCCCTACACCTTGGTGTAGTAAGCTATCGAAAAGGGAGCCTACGGGTCACCCTCGACTATGGTCGCCTACTTTACTTTTACTTACTTTATATATATATATCTAAGATCCTATCAAGTTTCCTGATAAGTGTCTTAGTTTCAGATTGGAATTTGTGACTGAATTTCCCAAAATTGTCCCAAGTACTTTCAAACCCTTCATAGGGCATCATCAGGGGTTGCTTGCTTGTGTAAGGTGCATTATTTTTAAAAAATGAGTTTTGAAAGTTTTGGGGAAATTCACCTACCAATTCTAAGGTCTAACCTGAAACTAAGACACTTATCAGGAAACTTGAAAGGATCTTAAATAAATTATACAGACAAAATTTGTCTTTATTATTTAATGATATATATATATATATATATTAGATGATCTGTAAACCTATTAGGTTCCTGTTGTAACAACAGTACTTTAGAGGAACACATGGCATAATGGTTATTGTCATTGGAAATGGATTTGGTGACCTGAGTTCAATTCCTGAATGAAGCTATTTGCATTTTGTATACAATACTCTTGGAAAAGGTATGAATCCAACTATTCCAGCATGCCAAATATAGGTAAATAGTAGGTCTGACGGGGCTCTTTAACTTTAGCAACCTGTCATGGAGAAGGAAAGCTCTGAATTCAAATCAGTTATATTCTATTTAATAGTTTATCTTGTGTCACATCCTGTCCATTGTGAAGAAGTTGGGTAAATAAATAAATGATGATATTGATTCTTTTATTTTGGAAGGCATCCAGGATTCTGATTAAAATTTTATAGTTATCTCTGTTATATCGAAAATTTGGATGATTTAAAAAAAAAAGTTGCTATAAGGAGCTATTTTTCCTAGGTTATGTTTATATAAAGGCTATGGAAAGATCCATGCTAGGAATATCGTTGCACAAGCACATCTGAAGTGAGGTAATTTCAGAGCAAAGGACAGGGTTGCAGTGTACCAGAAGCAGAAGTTTTGCTGGTTTGGACATGTCTCACGGTTCACAGACAACAGGTATACCCATGCAGTTGAGTTGTATCCAAGAGACAAGAAATGACTCAGAAGACCACCATGACAATTGGGAAGATAAAATCATCAAGTGATTTGGGTCAAAATGTAGTAGAAGAGCAAGATGAAGAATAAAATGGAAGTGACTTGTATCCAACAATGCTGATAGTTTCAGATAGCCTAGCCCATAAGTGGAAAGTCTCTATATATATATATATATATATATATATATATATATATATATATATATATATATATATATATATGTGTGTGTGTGCATACACAAGCTCTTTTCTTTTAGACTCTACACACTGGAAAACTTAGCTGCTGGAGATTCTGAGAAAAAGCTCATTCATCAATTGTCTAACCGTATACCAAGATCTTAATGAAGAAGGTTTCCTTCTAGAGGTCAGTCCAGTTGGCTTGGGCTGTAGAATACACCAACTGCATTTCTACAGAGGGGTAAGACCCCCCCCAACAAATATCATGGATATTATTTTAAACCATTTGATGGCTAGGCTCCAGTCTTGGAGATTTGGTGAATGTGGAGTACTCCTTCATTGCCATTGCTCCCAAGTCCACTCTCACCCGGAGTGCTAGCACCTAATAGGGTCCTGTTTATGGGTCAAATAGAACAAACTATATGCGCAAATAAAGTCTGGTGTTGAATTGTGACTGTTATATCGCAATACTTAAAACCATTTAATTGCAAGCAAAAATGAGCTCAGGCTTATTTAAGAATGTTATCTACAAAATGTGTTTACAAATCATATATATATTTAATATATATGTATAAACAAGATATGGCATTAAATAACCTACAATGGTTGATATGCCATAAAACCAAACCCAACTAAACCAAACCTTCTGGAGACATAAAATAGGCTTTTTAATTGAATCCTTTTTTGTCAAACCATATCAATACCCTCTTTTTATTTTATTTTTTAAATGCTTTTTAATTCCTTACTTAGTGCTGTGCTAAAATTTTGCTGAAGAAGATATCCTGTTGTACATCCAAGGAATTTCTCAGCCATAAAACAGACCTTTGCTTCCATTACCAGGCTTGATATTTGATACTTATATTTTGATTGCATTTGAAGATGATTGATTGATTGATTTTAACAGTATGTCAACTTGTCTAAAATTATTTTATGCCTAGAGGTTAGGGAATCACATTCATTGTTCATTCATATTTACATTTTTTGTGTAGTTGTTTCTTAAAAGTTTTTTGGATGTAATTATATGATATCAAGTATTTTCATCTAATACATATAATTTGCACACAATTGTATGGTTTCAAGTATTCCTGTCTAATACTAATAATTATATGACTTCAAGTAATTATTTCTATTTGATAATAGTCATTTGTTTGCATACAATTATGTGGTTTAAAATAACTAATAATAATAATCCTTAGTAAACAATTATATGTTAAGTAATTATTCTTAATACAAATAATTCAGTTATATGACATGAAGTATTCTTATGCAATATTGATAATTTTCAGATCTATTTAACCCATAGATGGGACTCTAACATGTACCACCCCCAAGATCTCCAGAACTGGAGCCTCATCATCAGATACATTCTATTGTCATTAACAGAACACCCCTTTTTGGTGCACAGTGTGCATATGAAGAGGTGTTTTATTTAATATTAAATACTGAAAATTGCATAGCAGTTTTTTCTTGTTTGACCATTCATTTATTTATTGATCAGATTCTACCTTCTTTCAGTTAACCAACAAGAATTAATATTTTTAAGTAGCTGTTTGTATAACCAGTGATATCATGGGCAGAATTTATCAAATAAAGATGTCAGAATCTGATTTTTTCAAATAATTATATGACATTAGTGACATGTAAAATTTTAGAGGTAAAGGAAAAATGAAATAATTGTATTTTAGCAGCAACAACATCTACTCCAGTATATGTAGATAGTCTTTTTTATTTTTTCAATTTTTTTTAATTACTTCCCACATTATCTGCCATTCTCCTGTCTACTTTTTAGACATTGCCTGCTTTATTAAAAGATATATTTTGTGAGTGATGTGATGTTTGGAAAAATTCAATGGTTTGAGTACCTAACTTTTCCAATTTTTTTATCAAACATTTCTTCTAGTAAAATTTATATGTATGTTTTGAAATAGAACTTTAGGAGAAAAGTAATTGTTAGTTGTCATAAAATAATGCAAGCATTACTGACAGAATCGGGTTATTGTGTGTATTTGCTTTCAAAATCAGGAAGAGACAGATTGTCAGTAGTTGGGAATTAATGTAAGCATTACTGATAGAATTGGCTTATAGGATATAAATATATTGCTAATGATTTTACTATAGAAAAGAATTGAAAATCAGAAAGAAAAAGATTATCATTGATCAGGATTTAATGCAAGCACTATTGATTGAATAGATGTAGGAAGAGAGGGATTGTCAGTGGTCAGGAATTAGTGTAAGCATTACAGATAGAATATGGTTATTGTATTTAGAATATAAATATATTGTTAATGATTTTACTATAGAAATGCATTGAAAATCTTTGAGACTGATCGTCAGTGGTAAAAATTAAGTCAAGTGATAGTGACTGTATAAATCTATTATAGGTATGATAGTTTTTTGTTTTTAATTTTTACCTTCTTGCCTGTGTAAGTTAAATTTATTTATTGGTAGGAGTTGTAACAGAGTTATTTCCCTTTACTTTCATACTGTCAATTTTGCATTGTTTTATTTTCTTGCTTTCTATTTAATGCTTCACCCCCTAGTGTACCTGATTACGGTCACTCTGTCTTATTGTCCACAAATTTGTAGAAGACAATGAAGTCCTGATCTTATTTACTTAAAAAAAAAAAATAGATCAAGCAAACCGCCATCTAGTATTTTTCCAAATTCTCCCCCAAAATTATTTTAATTTTTTGTTTTGGTTTTGTTTAATGTCATATCAACCTTCATGGATTATTTAATGCCAAAGGCATCCTTGTTGAACAGCAGTGATACTATTTATCCCATAGCTAAGGGGTTAAGGGGGTTCATACCTTTCTCAAGGATATTAGTTGGAAAGTGAATATAATTGTATGACTGGAAGTCAAACTCACTTACTTTGAAACTGCAGTTCAGTACTTTAGCCATTATTCCACAGAGACTCTCTTTTTTCATTTTTTGCATAATTCTTTTTCGAAGTAAAAAATCAAATAATCTTGGTGGAATATATAGTTTAAAACCTTTTTAAAAAAACAATAGGAAAGAATATAATATAAAGGCATTGCTAATGAATTTTGTAGAAATGTAAAAAATCAAACAACTTTTGCTACATTTGTATTTTTCAACCCCTCTGTATGAGCAGGATGTGACACAAGCTCAATTTTTAAGCAGAGTTTATCAGGCTTAAATTCAGAGTTTTCCTTCTAGACTTGTTGCCATATTAAGGTTAACATGCCTAGTCTGTCTTAGGATTTATTGATAGTTGGAGGGAGAATAGTTAGATGCATTCTTTTCCTAAAGGTATTAGTGCTAAGCGAAATTCAGACAGCCTCGTCCAGGGTTTGACTTTGGGGTGCCATGCTCATTTCCCACGACAATAACCATTACCCCATGAATGCTTCCAGTTTGCTATATATGTTTTGGATCCATATGATCCATTTATCTTACCATATACCTATGCCATTTTAATCCTTATATTTATTTTTATTTTCTCTAGCTGCTATATTCCAACCCTTGATGATGCAAGTTCGACATCGGAAAAGCATAGATGTACGGAAACCTCCTCCTGGACCCCTTCTTCGGCGTCTGTTACTTGAGATAACGGCTCCGCTTGAAGTGAAAACTATCACTCCTGTAGCAGAGCTATGCCAAAATATGACCCAGGATAGAGCGGCAAAGGCTGAGATGGTAAGGATAGAGAACTTGGAGATTTCCATAGAATCAGTCTTTGTGCCAATGATCAAAGAATGTTCATAACATTGAGTGTGTGCCCAGCTGATTGAGCTGAAAACGTCTAAAATTGATCTGTTTCAATTAGCAGTTCCAAAATTTGTGATTTCATCAATCTTTTTTTCTTCTTCTCCGCCAAGTAAAGTGTATACCAATTATAAATGGTGAACTGACAACAAACTCACTTTTCTGTTTTAGATTGTTGATGTATTGAAACAGGTAAAATACTGTATATGAAAAAAAAGGTTTTTCAAAAATTAATTTATTGCTTTATTTACAATTTAATGTTATTTGTTTTTTTACTAAATAGTTTCCCCATATCAAGTGATTGTAATGAATTTTTATCGTTTTTATTATTATATATAATGATATTTCTTAATTATATATATATATATGTATGTGTGTGTAGTTACTAAATATGACTGAAAAAAAAACTATTGTTAAGAAATATGACTGAAAAAGGAAAAGCCAAATTGTTGAAATTAACAATTTTATTCTATAATGTTTCACCTATATAGCTTCATTGCCTTTTTAAATGATAATGGGATTCATTGACATAAGTTATCATAGAAAGCAATGGCAATTTGTTTAGTGATTACTACTATCACTATAAAATATAACTAAAGATTATTAATGAAAAATAATAGATTTTTTGATTCATCATTAATACTATCAAATACCAATGAAAATCATTATTGAAGAATAAAATTTTGTATCCACTCAGTTTTATTCAGTCAAGTCTATTTAATTTCTATTTAGTTTTGGATTAGTATTAATTTGGCTAAAAACAGATTTATTAAAGAAATAGGTTTATTGATTTATATGGTTTATTATTATGAGATTGGAGCAGATTTGTCTTATGTCACAGATTTTTGTTTTTGTAGGTGCATAACCATTTTGGTCAAATGTAGTGCACTAGTTTGTACCCTCTACTTTTTCTTCAGTCATCCCCTCCTGGTGTTTATACAAAGAAATCATACCAAACCAAATTCACTCTTTTAGTATTGAATTAGATAATTTGTTAAACTTAATAAATAAAGATATTTTTAATTTGCTACTAAATAATTTTTGCAGGGTAAGCAATGTCTACTGAATATATGCAAACTTATAGATATATAAAAACTAAATATAAGTCCTTTTCCAAATTCATTCCATATTTGGCTGGGAAGCGGCATATAATTTTGTGGAAAGAGATTATTGAAAATTGAATTTTGTAAAAGAGATTATTGAAAATTGCATTTTGTGAATCAGTGGTGCAGTTTTTTAAAGGTAAATGCCTGAATACAAGTCTTGAGTGTTCATTATGATATGTATAAATTTACTGAGTCTCCTTGATGAGTTAGATAATATACATGAAATCATCATGTCGTGCCGCCAGCACGGATATCCCTGACCCTCTCTCGCCACTCCTCCTTATCGTTCATTGCTTCTGGTAGGTTCTCAGGGCTACATCCCGTATCCTCACAGAGCTGCTGTATGTAGATTCTAGCTGGTCATCCTGCTTTTGTTCGGCCATATGACGGGGTCCATAGGAAAACATCATTTATGAGCTCGTCCTTGCTTCTCCAGCAATGTCCTTCATGTCTGGTTCATCTAACTTTGATAGTTTTTGTAACGGGAGGTAGGTGGCCGTACAGTTGGGGCTTTGTGGGGTGTTGTCTCTAGGACTTGTTTAAAATTGCTTGCAGCATTCTTGTGCAGTTGTCGTCAAGCTTTTTCTCCATCTGTTTAGTTAGCGTCCATATAGTGCATCCATATAGTAGTATTGACATGACCGCTGGTTGGAAGAAACTGCGTTTCATTTTATCGGTCAGGTCTGATTTCCATATGACCAATAGTTTATCGATAGCTTTCCATGCCTTTGTTAGCCGTGTGTCGATGTTTGCCTTAGTTGATGAGACACTGCTTCCTAGGTAGGTGAACTTGTCTACAAGTTTCAGAGAGCTACCGCCTTGTGTGTAAATGTCGCCTGTGAATAATCTTTAGAGGATAAATGATGAGTACTGTGCTTCTTAGGAATACATACCCCTGAATAACTGTAATTTCGATGTGTAAAACAATTAGGAATTTTAATTAATTATCTTAGTAATAAATTCTTTTTCTTGTCAAAGTGGGAGTTTGAAGCTGCAGGGTTCTTGTTTGAAAGGTCAAGACTTGAGTTGGCCTTTATTTCATGGTCATGTCAGTTCATGTCATAATAAACAAATTATAAGATGGACAGGTTTGTTTTGGAATCAGCTGTTAGCTAATATTCTAAGATAAACAATTTGGTAGATATCAGCTGATATTTAGCAATGATATGTTACTAAAAGGTCTTAGTGATGATGTGGGATTAAAGGATTTGGTGACGAATGTTTTTAGGAAAATATATAAGAAACATTCAAAGATGCCAGATCATAGGGCAGACCCCAAACTGCAGTCCAGATAGGGGAGGGGTCTTGCTGGATGAATACAGAAAGTCACACATGTAAAGAGACGGCTGGTCAGCAGAGAGTTGACAAAATGTCTGTTTACTTTTTCATATCGCGCTTGTATAATCTATCAATCTATTTAGCTGACACATTTCCTTACTCTATCTCTCTCTTTTCGGCGATTACTGTAAAATGGTTGTAGCAATAAAATTTTCGTATCCTGCAGTTGTTTTGTGTTGTGTTACAACTTTTGATTTGGTACTGGTAACACTACTCATGGGTTCAGTAAGTTCTTATGATAGCCCTATTCTGTCAGTGACTGTTGAAAGTCCTTTCCAAATTTTCCATAGTAAAACTATCAGTAATGTATTTAATATAGATATGCCTTTACAGCTCTGTTGGTAATGCTTTATTTTTAACCACTGGTTGTCCTTTTCTTTTGTAGAATCATTGGCAGTACATTTAAATTTTATATTTGTAGTGTCAGCCTTTTAAGCCTGAACAATTCTCTACAAAACTAGGGGTTGAATTACATGACATGGCTAAAATCCAAACATTTACCACTAGTTGACCATTCTGTACAAAGGTTTTGGACTTTACCCTGCCCATATAAGTTGACCCGTGATTTTATAGAAATTTTTTCCTGTTTAAAAGATTGATGATGTGTATATATATATATATATATATATATATATATATAAAAATGATAAGATAAATAGGAATATTTCTTTTGTATTATTTATATTTTGATTATTCTCAACTAGTTTCGACTTTGTCATCGTCAGTAAAAAAAGTATTTTTGAAGAAAAATTATTTTAGAATGTTCTAAAAATAGTTTTTAAAAGAGTTGATATAAGTGATGAAAAATGAACTGGTAACATATTCATTTGTTAAAAGAAAATTATTATATACTAGGGTGGTTTAATTGATATTGTGAATTTAAAAAGAAAAACTCTTTTGATAAATCCTGAATTCAAAATTTTTTTCCATAAATGAAAACTCTACATTGTTTGGAATTGGTTTATAGAAAAAGATATTTTAATCTTGCAAAAGTATTTGTTTTGAGGCTTTTCAAAATAGCCGAAAATTAAACAAATTTCCAGGCTTGAACAGAGATCTCTCATAAAATTTTTGGTGGCTGAGAAGTGCAAAATTTACTGAAGAATGTGTGATGTGTTCAGAGAAGTGAGCTTTAGCCAAAAAATGTTTATGAATAAGCTAAAATGTTTAAAAAAGGTCAAAATAGTGTTCAGGATGAAGACAGGCCAGGCAGGCCCAAATTGATAAGTACACCTGAAATGGCAGATTCAGTTAATGTGCTCATTTTTATAGTTAGAAGAGTTACAATAGAGGCCAATTGGGAATTTCTATGGGTACAGCACATTGAATTGTGCATGAAAGCCTTGCCTTGTCCACGGTTAGAGGTTGTTGGGTTTTCACTAGGACAATGTAAGTTCTCATACTGCTGTAAGAACAGTGGAAACCATATATCAGTTTGGTTTCGGAACAGCTGCTTCATCCTCTTTACAGTCCAGATTTGAGCTCTCTGATTTCCACTGGTTTGGCCCCTTCAAAAATATTCTGCATTGAATAAAGTTTTCAAACAATGATGAAGTAAAGAACACCATGAGCAAATAGCTAAAAACTCAGTCCAAAAATTTCTATACTAAAGGAATATAAAAGCTTTTTTCCAATAGAAAATATGTTTTAGATAATGGAGATTATATTGAAAAATAAAACAGAACATTTTTTCCTAGATGAAATTAGAATCATTATCTTGCAAAATTCGCCTTATTTGTTGAATGACTCTTGTGTGTGTATATATATATATATATATATATATATATATATATATATAAATTCTATTCTGTTTGTAATGTTTGCGTTAATTCATGAACACTGACAATAACTTTCATGATTTTGAATGTTGCACAAACAATCTATACTTTGCTTCTTAGAAAGATATACTCCATGTAGATTAACTGGTCATGACCATATGTACTTGTTTGACATTTTTAAAGTTATTTTATTGAGTCTAAATTTGCATTTTATTAAACCAATTTAACAAAATTTTTCTATACATGAAAATATTGATACTAGATTTGCCAAGGAGAGTTAATCAGTATCATTCTTTAATTGTTAAAACTTTCAAACAATCATAAAGCTTTTAAGAGGATGTATATTTTTTTAGTAGAAAATGAACATGTATCTTTGTATGTTTGATTATTTTTATCTTTTTTAGTTGAACCGTTATGAAGAATTCATCCTGAAGCAAACCCAAGATGTCCTCAAACATAGTTGTACTTTGATGGTGTTCCATTATTTGCCAATGACAGCTAATGAAAAAAGATCGATAGTTGTTGAACTGGCCAAAAATGATTTCCACCTCTTATCTGTGCAGAACAAAATTATGAAGTAAGCATGTCACTGCTTTTTTTTGGCATTTTATTCATCTTGTTATATATCTTATCATAATTTTGAAACCTTTTAACTGCTTTCTACCGGTTCTGTCTTTCTCACTTGCCATGTCAATACACTGGTTCGTTCAGTCCTACTGTGAAGCAACAAATGCAACAACATAACAGTTCTGGCTGCCCGAAATTTGCATATGTCACAAACCCCGTCCCACCAGACACAAGACGTGTGACCTACAAATTGCACCCCCAAGGACGCTCATGCTTCTGTTTTTTTTTCTATACTTTTAGCACTCCACACGCAAGACACATTTGGGCTCGTTTTGAACTTTGAGTTTGGCTATTTCGTTCCTCGCTTCTTGCTTTTTTCTTTCTTCCTTTTGGTGTTGCTCTGGGACATTGGCCCAGCGGTTAGAGTGTTCGCCAATGGCCCGGGAGACCTGGGTTCAATCCCAGGTCGAGTCATACCAAAGACTTTAAAAATGGTACTTGATACCACCTTGCTTAACACTCGGCATTATAAGGTACGGTTCAAGGGTAAAGTGGAGCAATCCTGGGAATGGAGTAGCGCCCTCCCCTACACCTTGGTGTAGTAGCTATCGAAAAGGGAGCCTTCGGGTCACCCTCGACTATGGTCGCTAACTTTACTTTATGAAAGGAATTCATTCCACACAGTTTCATTGTTACATTTCATTTCTCTCATTAGTCCTGTTCACCACCTGTTTTTTATCCAGCCAGGGACAGTTGCTAGATTCACATAAATGTCAGCTGTTCTGCCTACATGCCACTTGTCTCTTTAAATGATGAACCCCAGTTAGCTCATCTGAGGCAGCAATCTGCAGGTTCTGCCTTTCAATTTCACTCCAAATTCCCCAGATATCTGTCTGTCCAGTTAAGGCTCTGCCATTTTTGATTCAGTTTCATCCAAACTTTCAGGAATTGTTTGTCTGTATTTACCCAATCCCACCTGAGCATGATATGACACAAGGTCAATTTTTAAGCAAAATAAAGCTGGTTTGAATTCAAAGCTTTCCTTCTCCTCAACTGGTTGCCATATCAAAATTAAATAGCCCAGTCTGCCTTACTATCTACTCTTAGCTGGAGGCAGAATAGTTGGATTCGTACCTTTCCCAAAGGGTATTAGCACAATGTGAAATGCAAAAAGTCTTGTCCAGGATTTGAACTCTGGTCACCAAGTTCATTTCCAGTTATGCTATGAGCACTTCTTTATAAGGAATTATTAAAGTTTGTAAAGGCATGTGTAACAATTCATAACAATTCTTCGAAAAGACAGTAGATAGTGGATGTGAGTTTTTTGGTTTTAATGTTTTAGAAACCCCTTTTTAGGGGCTTTGATATTTTCCTTTACATGATACTGGGAATTTCCTCCTCTTTCTATAAAATCTGGTTTAGAAACTCACCAAGATGGCCAGTCTGAATTATTAACATGTTAATAAATATGGGAACCAAACTGCAACATGTTCTTTTGTCACAGAGATTAAGTGGCAACCTTTTTCATCTCCACTTCATTCCAACAAAAATATCTGGAACTCCTTAATGGAACACAACATGCCTTTTATTTATAATGATAACCTTCTTACGATCTATAATGATAATATGTAATATTGGTAAATACTGCTAGTTGAAAATCAGAGGATCCTTTATGTCTCATGTATTTGGATTTCTTTGTTAAATATTTAAAAGAAAACAGAACTATGTCTTTTCTTTAGATCTTTTCTTTCTCTTTGCCTCTTTTCTTTTCCAACTGATGTATTTTGTTTAAAAAAAGCAAAAAGTAAATGGTTTTCATAGGAAACACTTGATTCCTTTTCTCTTCACTAAAATTTTACCTCTTAGATGGACTGGGCCTGCTTTGTGACCTATCAACTGATCCCTTCAGCTATCTGTCCAAAACCCATGGCCTCAACTATTGTCCTGGTGCCTTGCATATTGACCCTATTTGTGATTGGTCAGTCTGTTTTTTCATTTAGCCAATCAATTAATGTTTTAAAAATTGCATCTTAGAGCAACAAAACTTTAAAAATTTTCCACATTTAAATTGAGGGCCAAGAACTTCAAAATGTTTTATTATAATTCTTTAGCTAAAGTCAGACAGGCTTAATCAACAGCTGCTCTCAACAACAACTGCATGACATTTCAAATTTTCTTTTTACTTTAAGTTATATAATAACAAAAATATTTCTACACTAATCTTAATAAATATTGTCATTTTTATACAGAATGTTAATATTCTAATAATCTTAATTAAGAAAACCCAAATTAAATTTGTGATGAACCACCAACCTGTGACAATCCATACACCCATAGAATAAGAGATAGTTTCCTCAATTTAAATCATCTGACCATCTCTGAACGAATATTGTCAAATGATTGATTGATAAAATCTATTATTGGCAGGAAGTGTTGGTTATTTTAAAGTGGTATGGAAAAGACTTTAAGATTTAAAGTGATGTGTGGTGACTCCAAGGTCAAATGAAAACTTGGCTCTCATTGAATGTGAGTAATCACATGATCATAGAAAGTTTAGAAGTTAAATAAAAACTTAAGTTAGTGAGAAGTGATTGACTGGAGTTCCATCTCTGCTCACTTATTACCCATAAAACAGTGATAGGTGACAGAAGTGTCATTGAAATAAGAAATAAAATATATGCACATGAAACTTGTATCTGAGTTGTTTGTCATCCCAGCACTGAACAGCTCAGTTGGCTAGGACTGTAGAATACACCAACTGTATCTCTGCAGAGAGGTAAGACCCTCACTCCTAATGAGTGTCCTGGATATGGCACAAAACCATCTGATGGTAAGGCTTCAGTCTTGGAGCTCTGGGGAATGCGGAATACCCCTTCATTGCCATCGCTCACCAGGAGTGGTAGCATCTGATAGGTTCCTATCTATGGGTCAAATAGAACTGTTTGACATTTAAACTGTGTGCAAACAAATGATATATGCTAAATTGAATTGTTAGAAATAGAACTATTTGATCATTTAACTTTGGGAAAACAAATGATTGATGTTTAATTGAATTGTTAGTGATACATAGCAATACTTGGAACCATTTGACTGTGCATATGAATGGTGTTGAATAGAATTATTAGTATTGAATAGCAATACTTATAACCACTTCACTGTGTGCAAACTAAGGATTAATATTGAATATACTTATTAGTGTTAGATAGCAATTATTGAAACTATTTAACTGTGTAGAAACAACAGTAATACTAGTGTGCAAACAAATTAGTTCTAACTTATCTAAAAATGAAATCACCTACAAACTGTATGCAAACAAATGACTGATGTTAAATTGTAACTGTTATATAGCAATACTTGAAACCATTTAACTATGTGCAATAAAAAATGAGATTAGGCTTATTTAAAAATGTTATCTACAAAGTGTGTTTAAAAATATTTAATATATATGTATAAAGCGGATTTGGTATTAAATAACTTACAGAGGTTTATATGCCTTAAACCAAACTGAACCTAACACTGAAGAACTAAGAACAGTTGGGTTTGCAATAATGGACAAGAATAAAGAGACCCAGAGACAGAGCAACACAAAGGGGAAGAACAAATTGGTGGAGCTGGGTGCTAGACAAATGAGATAAAAGTAAGAAAAAATAATAAATAACATAACTCTGAATGTATGCAACAATATCAAAGCAGGAAAGAACAAAATAAGCTTAAATACTGCATTGAATGCTTACTACTTGCTTTATATTTATATTCCCTGAGTCCACATCAACACACAGGGTTCTTAGTCATGTAATTCAATGTTGTTATTGTATATGAAAGACTTGTCCATCGTACTCAAACTACATTGCTAAATATATTGCTATGTTCTTTTTTTATTTTTAATCCTCAACCGAATCAATTTTTTAAAATATTTTCTTTGTTTCTGTGACATCACAGGATTTATTGGATAAATCTATTTAAAAAAATCTTTGTGGTGCTAATGATTCCAAAAAAATGAAATAATAATTGCATTTATTTTAGTGTTGATTATATTGAACCTAATATACATCTGCAAGGTTTTGTTTTTTCTCTTAGCTGCCTTTGCCACTACTTCATTTATCCTCTGTTTCACTCTAGTTATTTTGTTGACTATATTGAACCTAGTGTGTGTGTGTGTATATATATATATATATATATTTCGAGAGAGAGAGAGAAATGGTAGATTTTGGTGAATCTGACAAGATGATAAAATTAAGTAGAAAAGTGGATAAATCTAACACTTACAACAGAGAATGTAAAAAGGTATAAAGGGAGTGAAAGGGTCTAAAGGCAAGAGATAGATAAGGGAAGAACAAGGAGATAAATAGATATAGGTTTGAGTGATGGTGGTAGGGGTTAATTTGGTTTTTGACCGCGACCATCTGTGTATCAGGTTATTACTGCTGATTCTAACAATCTGCGGGATTTTTGCAATGTATGGGTTTGATTAGAGTGGCTTAGGAAAAACCAAAAGTGTGTTTGAGATCTAAAAAAGTGGGAAAAAGGGCATTTCAGTTGTCATTTGCTTTAATTGATTGTTTGTGTTTATAAAAATACCACAGATTATTAGAATCTGCAGTAATTTCCAAAACAAACTACATAAAGCAACGTCCTGGGTTCTATCAGATTTCACCCAACTTAGCAGACATTATGTTACATGAAAACAATATCAGAACTGAGAATTGATAAAAATTTTTTAGCAAAAACTAAGACATTTTTACTCTCAATACTACCAAAAGATGAACAATTTATTTCTTTTTTCTTTTGTCTTTTTTTTTTCTTTTAGATACTCCATTATAGTCAATGTCTTTGATGAAACAGGATACACCTGAACCCTTGCCCCATTTCATTTCCTCTTTTTCTTTCTTTTTTCTCTAAAAAACCTCTTCCCCCTTCATATTTCCCTCTTTCTCACTTAAATTTATCCACATCTATCTGGTCAAACCTCTGATGAAACCCAATACTCTTTGGTGCCACCAAGCTTCAAATATCTACCCAGACATTCACAGTCAAAAACCAAATTAACCCCTACCACCATCACTCAAACCTATATCTATTTATCTCCTTCTTCTTCTCTTATCTATCTCTTGTCTTTAGACCCTTTCTCTCCCTTTATACCTTTTTACATTCTCCATTAGTTTATTTTTTCCTCAATTGTTAAAATGTAGAAAATTGCAAAAAATGTTTAGTCTGATGATGTTCTGTTAATGAAGAATGAAATATTACCACTAAACCTGTTGTAAGTGTTTGATTTATGCACTTATTTTTATCATATACCTGTGTATATATATATATATATATATATATATATATATATATATATATATATATATAGGTAATTCCATGTCAAAACACCAGCAAAAAGTTGAGATCTGCACCCACCTACACCGAATTAGTTGAAATTTGGCACAGATGTTCCCCTTCATGAATTAGGAAAGTGTGCCAAATTATTTTGTGCTAGGCCTTACCATTCTGATTTGGGGGTTGGTGTGTAAAATTTTCCTGCTTTTGCCTCTAAATCAAAGCTGCATGGTGTCCCAGAATCTTAGTGTTTTTAAAAACTTTTTAAAAAATACTTCCATGCATTCAATATTTCTGAAATTTGGTATGTAGGGCAAATAAGGAATGCAGAATCCAAATATACAACTATTTTGACCCTATATTTGATAAAAATTTTTATTTTGCTCTCTAAAATGCATGACCCCAAAATCAACAACTTTTCACCTATGTAGCTTATAGCCAGTTTATAGAAAAAAATGTCCTCTTCAATTTTCATAATATTTTTTTCCAACATATACTATGTCTGCTTAAGTTCACCAAAGAATTTTGTGATGTGGTTTAATCTACTTTAGAAGACATGACCCTACCAAAGTGTAGTTTTTTTCCCTATGTACACACAGGATTTCAGTGGAAGTTTATAATTAAAGACCATCATCCTAATACTTCATGACCTCCCAAATGTTGATATTGTGCTAAGTAACCTCTCAAACTATTTAGCAAAATTGATTTTACAAATTAAAAAAAAATTGCTTTTTTTAGGGATAGATTGTCTTTAACTAGTGGCAAACATTGCCACATGTGGAGTAATCAACAGTGCTTAGATTATTTGGAGATGGCACTAAATATATGTATGAACTTGAAAGAAATGCTTTTTGTTTGTTTTTTTTCTTTATTTTATTTTTATAGTTATTACAGTTTTTGGAAAATTAATTTCATGAAACAAAAACATGTCTCATGCAATGATTTTACTGATCCAGCCTGCTTCAGATCAAATTCACTTCTATGTTGCCCAAGAACTAAAAATCTGTTTCATACCCCTGATTTAAAGTTTAGGTTAAAAGTACAGTAAGTGTGATCCAAATTCGAACATTTTTGCCATTATTTTTTTGATAAAAATATCATTGGAGAATGAGAAATATTTTGCTTCTGTGCTGTTTGCTTAACAAAACTTTTCTCATTGCACAATGATACCTGTATTGAAAAAGTATGGACTAAAAATATTTGTCTTTGAATTTGTTTCTATGTGTTTTTAACATGAACTATTCAACTTGGCTCATTCACAAAATTTTATACAAGGAAAAGGTCAATTTTTGAGCGGAGATTAACAGGTTAGAATCAGAGTTTCCCTTCTACTTGCCATACAATGTTTAAAGGCCCAGCTAACCCATAGGTGGATGAAGAAGATTTGGATTCATACCTCTCCCTAGGGTATTGGCGCTATGTGATATGCAATCAGCCTTGTTCAGGTTTTCAACTCGGGTCACTGTATCGCCTTCCTACATTGTTCAAACTCATGAAAAAAAAAACAAATAACGACTTGGTTATTAGAAAAAGGGTTGAGCAAGTAATGAACCAGTAATCATGTTAACGAGTAAGAAAATATGTTTATAATAACGAGAACAAAAAAAATCATTCTTCAATTTTGAAGAACTTTACATTAGAAAAAACATCTGGTTCCGGCGAGTTTCAAACTTGCGACCTTTTGTGTATAAACCAGATGTGATAACCACTACACTATGGTATCAAGTGATTTTTACACAAACATTTGCTATTTGGGAAAATTGTCACTCTTTTATTGAGTGTGGGAGAGTTAAAGGATTAAATAAGAATGAAAAACTCTTTGATACAATTTTAAGATGTTTTAAGCAATTTTTATGTGTATAATCATTTTCTTCCAAAATTATCAGTTTGAATGTTTTAAAAGCCCTTTTATAAAACACCAAATGGTACTATTACAGTCATTTCAAATTGTGTTTTTAATTCAAATTATAAGAAAAAAAAAATGTTTTTGTTTCATGAAATTAATTTTCCAAAATTTGTAATAACTACAAAAATAAAACAAAAGTATGTATTTTCTCAAAGCATCTATCATGTGCAGGATGCAACATAAGGTCAATTTTTAAGTGGAGTATAGCTGGTTTGAATTCAAAGTTTTTCTTTTTCTTAGCTGGCTGCCTAACCAAGGCTAAAGACCCCAGTTTGCCCTACTATTTACCCATAATTGGAAGAGAACAGATGGATTCATGCCTTTCCTTAGAGCATTAGTTCAAAGTGAAATACAAACAGTCTCATCTAGAATTTGAACTCAGACCACTGATTCCATTTCTTAGTATGATAACCATTACACTAAGTGCACCTCCTATATATTATATGTATAATAGCAATTTCTTGTCCATTGTTCTGCTTTTTTACTGGATAAAACTAATTCCCCAGGTATTTCTATTGTTAAAATCTTTTCATATTCAGTTTTCTAGCTTTTTAATTGTAGTTGGCGACTGTAGTCTAGGGTGACCAGAAGGCTCCCTTTTCAATAGCTACTACACCGAGGTGTAGGGGAGGGCGCTACCCCTTTCCTGTATTGCTCCACTTAACCCTTGACACGTAACTTATATCGCTGAGTGTTAAGCAAGGAGGTATCAAGTACTATTTTTTAAGTCTTTGGTATGACTCGATCTGGGATTGAACCCAGGTCTCCCGGACCATTGGCAAACACTCTAGAAAAATTACAAAAATATTCACAGTATAATATTTCAATATTATCATAATATTTATTAAGATTAGTACTGCACAATGTTGAAATAATTTCCCTGGGGATTCTATTGTTAAAATCTTTTTCAATCTCGTCCTCTAGCCAAACTTATTTTTAATAATTGCTTCAAAAATGCTATAGAAAATTACAAAAAAGCTCACAATATGATACTTCAACATTATTATAATATATATTAAGATTAGTACTGTATAAATAATTCCCCAGGTAGTTCTATTAAAATCTTTTCCTAAAAAAAGCTTGGCTAGAGAAATATCTATTTTTCTTGCCAAGATTATTTTTAGTAACTACTCTAATTAATTGTAGACTCAAAAATTACAAAAAATGCTCACAATATAATACTTCAACATTATCATGATATTTATTAAGATTAGTACTGTTTAGTCCTGTTCGGGTGTGAGTGGCAGATTGTTGTACTATTATTCACTGAGGTTCTCCGACCAGTGTCCTAACCTTGGTTATTGTTATAGTCAATGTTTCAGTCACAATACCTTCCAGCCTTCATCAGGCGTCTGTCTGTCATAGTTGATAACCTTCTGGGAATTTCTAGCTGAATTGTTCATTCAATCCATGGGGATGGATTATTCTCATTCCATTGTCCATGCTTAGAGTTAATTCTTTCTAATTAATTTATCCTTGTGATGTCACTTGTCTGCTTTTTCCACTGAAAATTATCTTTTTTTTGCACTACTTTATCGAGAGATTAAAATTTCTTTGGAAGCTATTTCTTTATTTCTGATTTTGCAGAGAGTCTATTGGCTGCCAGAGAAAGTAGCAATAAGAAGATGGAGTAAAACTAGCAATAAAATAATATTGATAGTCCTGATAATGTAATTAGAGTTGGTCTGATATAACTTCTAATCTCGGGAAGCTCTGAAAGCATTTCTAATAATGTTTACAATTCTAGCCAAATTCAGTGCTGTGACAATATACTTGACATGGCCGGTCCCCACTATCTCAGCTTCTTATATCAGCTCATGGCCATTCAATCGTCTAGTGGTTCCTCTCATCTCTGGCCAGGGACATTTCACATGTTTTACAAATATACAACAGATATAACATATATAACCGAGTGTGGAAGAAAGAAGAACAAACAAGCACAGACTTGGATTAGGCCTAAGTGTAAGAAGGGGGAAGTTTGGGCACTTTTCTGGCATTCTGTGGCTATTGCAAGCGTGTACCCAAACAAAATTCCCACATAGCTACCAGGAATGCTGACTCATCCGCTTGTGCTGGCTGACCCGGCTTCTGGATCCGCAAGTCCCAACTCCTCACTTCAGCAGTCGCCTCTCTCTGACTGTTGCTAACTCCTCTCTGTTGACTGCTCTGGGACCTTGCCTTTCCTCGTCTTCTTCCAGTCTTGTGGGAAATCTCGCACGTAAGTCCTTTGTGTGGGTTTCACACCAAAACAGACAAAAGAATACTCTGACTAGTGCTCACCCACACCTACACCCACAGAACAAATGCCCACCATCATGCCACAGTGCTAGGATTCATTTCTGGATCAAAGGAAGAACTTCTATAGGACTGTTGTAGAGAAGAGATAATACCCCTCTGTATAAAATGGACAATTCTTTTTGAATATGAGCATTGGCAGTGTTGGCCAGGTGGTCAGTCTTCCTAATGAGACTAGCTAGCACTATACCTCTGTTAACACATCCTTGTACGTCTTGTAAAGTAAACCCTTTTTATTGTAAGTTATGATTTAAGTTATTATTTCAATAACTCACCTCAGTAACATTACAATTGTAATCTCATCACCACTATGAATGTTAATGAACCTTCTCAAAAATGTAAATACTAATTAGATCTCTAAGTCTATTTCCTAAAATATTGCTATGTTCAGTATGAGATTATTATTATCATCATTATTATTTTTTCTCCAGTTGTAACTGCTAGTTTTTCACTTAAGTCTAAGTGACATCAAATTTCCACAGATCTCCAGGACTCTTCTGAGTATTCTAGTTGACCTCAACAATACAGTAGTTTGTATGGTCTCAATTCTTCCTCTGATCTCCATTTCCCTTCTAGTTATTATTATTATTATTGCATGATAAATTTTTTGTATGTTTACAACAAATCTAAAGTTTAAACTATTAGTTAATAACTTAGTCCCAATACTATTTAAAAGAAAGTTTCGTTAGGAAATGGACTCAATTTTAATTCTTCATATCCATAAAGAATCTTCTGTTGTCATCATTATATTTTATTTGCATCTGATATTTTATGTATATTTTCTTTCTTTTTGCAGAAGAGCTATTGCTGATACACGAATGGTCAATTTAGAACCATTAATGATTAGTTACACTTATTATGTTGTTAGTCAAACCACAGATGTTGATTGTCTCCTGAAATGCATTCAAAAAATGCCCAAAATGATTTTACTTGGTGAGTAATTTTTGCTCTTGCTTTGTTAAATAATTTTTACAATAAGAATTACAATCTTCAGATAAAAATGTATATTAAATTCAGAGGATTGATTTTAAAATCTGTATTGTATTTTGACCTTCGACCAGGCCAAAAATGCCATTCAAAGGTGATGCACTGGAAGGAGGTGACTCATTCTAATGGCAGTTATGAGAGGAAATTGCGTGGACGGAAATTGGCTGATGAAATGGGACGAGGTAAAAAAATTCCCATGGTACACTCATAGACTGATGCACCGGAAGAGAGTGACCTGTGAACTGCATGACAGTTATTTCCGCTTGATGATGATCCAATATGTGATTCCAAAAATCGTGTAGGCGACTGAGTGGGCGTTGAACTATTATATAACTCAGTCAAGACAGAAGTCAGACAGTTCCAGTTAGAGTTGGAGACGGAGTTATAGACGAGATGTGGTAGGGAAAGCCACATCAGGCCGAAGGGGCCTTGGGTCCCTGATGAGTTGGGGTCCAGAGAAGATGCTGATAAGATGCAGTAAAGAAAGCCATCACCCAGCAGAGTGGGCCTCTGGGCCTCCGGTTGAGCATCTGGAGAACAAGAAAGACACAACGTTGACGGCCATAAGAGTGGGGGTCAAAATATTTCAGTTCTGTTCGGTCTCCAACTCCCTCTCACACGCAAACATTGAGTAACCCTTTCAAACATTACAAATAAAGTGAGAGGTACATATATTTATAAAGAAGTCTTCCTGCGTATTTATCATTGTGTCAGTAAGAATATAACATCTGTACAAAAATAAATAAAAAGTACACAACATTCTTCAAAGAGAACCATGTCCTGAGTATGACCCTAAACTGCATCAGGTGGTGAGATTCTAGTTCTGGGCTTCAAGGATGTGTGGAGTCATCTCTTTGTTGCCTATCCCAGTCAGCTGGGGCTGTAGAATACACTGACTACATTTCTGCAGAGAGGTAAGACCCCTCAAACTAGTGTCCTGGATACAACATTAAACAACCTAATAGTGAGGCTCCAGTAATGCAAGAGCTCTGGGGAATGCAGAGTGCTCCTTCATTACCATTGCTCCCAGGTCCACTCTAGCCTGGAGTGGTGGCATCTGATAGGGTCATATCTATGGGGTCAAATAAAACTGTTTGACATTTAAACTGAATGAAAACAAATGACTTACGAGGATCATTAAATAAGTTTCCAGACTTTTTTCGTATGGGCACTTGTATTGATAGTACACACATAAAACTCTAATCCCCTTCGAAGTAATCTCCTCCGGCAACAATGCACTTGTTCTACTGCTCCAACAACTTCTGGAAGGCCTCATGGAATCCTCTTGTGTGAGTGTGTCAATGACCTTCGTCACAGCCCCTTTCATCTCCTCAGTTGTCTCATAATTACAGCCTGTGAGCTTAGGGAATAACCAAAAGTCACAGGGAGCAAGGTCTGGACTATAGGGAAGCTGAGGAACTGTCTTGATGCCTATCTTGCTCAAATAGTCTGTGATGAGGATGGAGTTATAGACTGGTGCATTGTCCTGGTGCAAATGCCACTGACCCAATTTGAAGAGTGCTGGCTTCTTCCGACAGAATCTCTTCATGAACTCCCTTAAAACCTCAACATAGTAACCCTAACCCTAACCCTTTGGCCAGTCAACTGTGGTGTATTGACTTCCTTACTCCTCCCAAACCTCTCATCTCACAGACTCCCTGCCTTCCTTGAATCTCTTATGCCACTCAAAAACTGATGCTCGATTCATGCAAGATGGTCAAAAAGCAGTGTGAAGCATCTCATACGTTTCTGTGGCATTTTTCCAAGTTTAAAACAGATTGCATTTTTTAAATTCACCAGCTGTGATAATCAAGCTTTAGTAGGGTGTATTCCAATTGCTGCTGTAGCTGTTCATTTAAACCTGAAATCATAAAAATTGGTCCCTCATCTCATTAGATGTATAGCAATAACATACTGAATTCTTAAGAGTCTACAACAATTTCAAATGCCTGTACAAAAGAAGTCTGGAAACTTATTGAAGGCACCACGTATGTCAAATTGGATTGTTTGAAATAGAACTGATCATTTAACTGTGTGTAAGCAAATGACTGATGGTTAATTGAATTGTTAGTTATACATAGCCATACTTGGAAGCATTAGACTTTGTTGACTTATGCTAAATTGAATTGTTAGAAATAGAACAGTTTGTCATTTAACTATGTGTGTATACCGACTGGGTTTACAAATCATATCTTCTATATATATGTAAAAAAAGGATTTGGCATGAAGTGACCAATAATGGTTGATATGCCATAAAAACCCAACCCAACTCTTTGATGGCATTATTCTTAAGTTCATTGTTGTAGGACTTGTTAAGATCCCATCATTGGGTCAAATAGATGTGTTTGAAAACCATTTGTATTTGATAGGAATATTTGAAACCAGGAAGCACCGTCTCATCAACTGAAAAGGACATCGACACGCTGTTAACAAAGGCATGGACAGCCATCAATAGGCTATCGATCATATGGAAATCAGACCTAACTGATAAAATGAAACGCAGTTTCTTCCAGGCAGCGGTCGTATCGATACTGCTATATGGATGCACTACATGGACGCTAACAAAACGGCTGGAGAAGAAGCTAGACGGAAATTACACAAGAATGCTGCGAGCAATCTTGAAAAAGTCCTGGCGGCAACACCCCACAAGACACCAACTATACGGCCACCTGCCTCCTATCACGAAAACTATCCAAGTTAGACGAACCAGACATGCAGGACAGTGCTGGAGAAGCAGGGACAAGCTCATAAGTGATGTACTCTTATGGATCCCCGCATATGGCCGGGCAAAAGCAGGACGACCAGCACAAACATACATTCAGCAGCTATGTGAGGATACGGGATGTAGCCCTGAAGACCTGCCAGAGGCGATGAACTATAGGGAAAAGTGGCGAGAGAGGGTCAGGGATATCCGTGCTAGTGGCACGACATGATGATGATTATGAAGATATTTGTCGATACTTGGAGATATAATTGTTTACAAATGATTATTATTATTAGTTACTTGAAACCATAAAATTGCGAAGCCAAAACTTTCCAGATTAAGCATCTTAAAAACTTATTGTCATATGTGAATGTGAATTTTTTTGACATTACAGTTTTCGTATAAGCCATAAACTTTTAAAATTCATTTTATAAAGATAAATTGAGATTCTTGATTTTTGCGTAAAAAATAGACTTTCTTGATTTTCCTTATATAGACAAGGTTTGCTTTCTTTGTTTTATGGTATATCAACCTATGAGGGTTATTTAAAGTCAGCCATGTTGAAGAACAGCAATGGTCCTGTTCAAGCCATAGCTGGGTTATAAAGATAAGTTAACTTTCTTGCTGTTTTATATAGATAGACAAATAAAATATTTTTAATTTTTTTATATAGACTAAAAGGCTTCCTTAGTTTTGTTTACATAAATAAATAGACTTTGAGGATTTTTTTTTTTTTCGACAGGCTTTCTTGATTTTTATATATACAAACAGAACTTTATTTTTATACATACAGATATATAAGGGTCCCTCAAAAAGTCCTAAGCCTCGCCCAGAAAGATGAGCCATAGCTGAACATTTTTGTTGTGGCAGTACATTACCACTTGTAAAACTAGAAAACTAGTTCAGATTTCTGTATAGGCCTCACCTGGACAGAAATGAAGACAAAGATGAGAGATGTGTCGGCAAATCTAAAATCTGGGCAAGGTTTATAACTTTTTGAATGATCCTCATGGTTAAATAAACTTTCTTTTTTTTTTTATATAGACAAATAAACTTTAATTTTTATGTAGACAAATAAATTTCATATTGACAAACATTCTTGATTTTCTTTATGTAGACTAATAGAGTTTCTTGCTTTTTATATAGATAAATATAGAGAAATTAACTTTTTTGATTTTCTATCAACAAATAGACTTCCTTTATTTTTAAAAAGCAAAATATACTTTTTTGATTTTTCATTATATAGATGGACTTTCTTGATTTAAAAAAAAAAAAATAAACATATATTTCCTGATTTTTGAATAGCTAAATTGACTTTCTTAGTTTTCTTTATATAGACAAATAAACATTCTTGGTTTTTATAAAGACAAATAGATTTTCTTAAGTTTCTTTATATAGACAAATAAACATTCTTGGTTTTATACAGGTAAATAGATTTTCCTAATTTTCTTTATATAGACTAATAAACGTTCTTAATTTTTTATATAGTTGAATATACTTTCTTGATTATTTTAAAATGTAGACAAATAGGGAGACTAGAATAAGTTAGAAAAAGCATGGAAGAGAGATGAATAGCCTGAAATTGATTAGACTAATGAACTGGCAAAGATAATTTAACATGCATAGATGGAGATAGAATAATTGTTGGCTTGCTCTGTCTTTTTTTTGTTTCAATGTAAATCCAATCTAGAAATTAGTGCCTGCCAACCATTATTGGTTTTAATAATAATGATAATAAAATCTGAAAGGTAAGAAGTAGATGATGTATCTGTGCCAATGGCATTTCTCTTGTAGATAATATCTGTGTAATGACTGTATCCAGGATTTGATTGGTTGATATTTAATCTGATTTCAAAGAATCAGATTCACTCAAGAAAGAAATTTGTCAGATTTAGTGGAGTGGGGTTGAAGCACAGCTAGAGAGGATCAAAATCACTTCGTTGTAACTTGTGTATGGAGGCACGCTTAGAATAATAGTTATTGTTATAGGAATTGGAATCAACAACCTGAGTTCAAATCTTGGATGAGGCTGTTTGTGTTTCACTTTTCACCTCTGCTCTTGGGAAAAGCATGAATCCAACTGTTATCTCCCCACCACCTACAAGAATCATTCAACATAAGTCAGAACATAACCCCGTTATAACACAGGGTCTGTATGTAATTAGGGAATTCTGAAATAGATATTCCATATTATATTATATTATTATTATATTATAACACAGGGTCTATTATTATTATTATAACACAGGGTCTGTATGTAATTAAGGAATTCTGAAATAGATATTCCATATCAGATTGCTAAATGCAATGAGCAAGACTGATGAATTAAACTCCCCGTCCTTGAATTCTCAAAAGCCATTGCCACTGAATGCTCCTTTCATGTCCAGTAATATCTACATTCTATGAAGCAACTTGGAAGATTAAAAAAAAAAAGGACAATTATGCCTCATACTTCGACAATCAAGCAAGGTCAAGTAGGCCTAAAACCATAGATTCTGAAGCTTAAAGTCATAGTTGTACGGGGAGAGTATAAGGTGAACTCAGCATCTCACAGTCCAGTGTGGTTCATTACATTTATTAGCAAAAGGATTCAGAGCTGCTGAATTGTGCCTCATGTTATCAAAATATTGCAAAATTTTTGACTCACACGAGTATATATATATATATATATATATATATATAGGGACAGTATTTTTTTTGCCAAATCAGCCTTATTTATTTATTCAATTTTTACATTCAATTACCATTGCAGTAGAGAGAATTGAATTTATGGTTGTCAATTTTATAAATATCTGAAAAATAAAAAAAGATTAATGTTAATATGTAAGACAGTATTCCTAGAAACAAAAAAAAAAAATAGAAAAAAGATTACCTAGAATGCAATATGGTACCGTTTTTAACTACCAAAAAACTAAGGAAAATAAATGAAAGTAGAGCTATACATAGACAATTGTTTTGCAGCTGAAAAATAAAAAACAAAACAAAAAACCTCCAAGCATTTAATTATTCAAATTCTCCCTAAAAATATTCATATGTCATATTTATAGCATTTACTGTCATCCATATTATCATAAATATCATTCACATGCTAAAAAAATAACACGCACATACAATGAATAAAGAAAACATTTTAAGTGGCTTATATCCCCCATATCAGTTGTATTTATCTATTCAAAGTTTTTATTAAATAACCAACATCTCAGTCTGTTGCCATAGAAAGAATTTAATCTAGTTGTCAGTTTTATAAATATCTCAAAAATAAAAAAATGTGTAAGATCATATTCCTAGAAATCAAGAAACTAAAAAACAAAATAAGAAATTTAAAAAAATTTCCTAGAATAATGATATTGTACTGTATCAACACTTCATCAATTCATCTTTAAAAAAGTAAACAATACATATTTCTCAATGGAATTATCTTCTAAATTATCTTCTTCAGTTGCATTTTCATTAAAAAAGACAAATTAATTAAATCAGTGTAGTCCTATGCTAGTCATGGCACTTGATTGTAGCCTTAGTTCCGTGACTTCCACATGCGTTTCTGGTTAGTTGGTTTATCAACTCCCTCTGTGCCCACATTGTGTTTGAAAGATCCACTGACATGAGATGACACAATTTATCTGGAACTTCTAATGGCCAGGGTGGTTCATTGAAAAAAGTTGCCTGGGTGTTGGCAACTCAAAGACAAGAAAAATTCTCCATTAACAATTAATAACTATCTATTGAAACACAATGGTGAAACAATAGTATATATATATATATATATATATATATATATATATAAATTGTCACTTTTGTTGTAATTGATAGACAATTGAGGTATTTGGCTGGTGCAGTCTTTCTATGTTACTCAACTTTTCAGAGATTGAGGCTGTTACTGGAGTGGCTTTAGTTCTTGGAGAGAATTCTTTTCTTATTCCATTGTTTTCAGTATGAACATCAGATCTCTTTTCTCATCCAACCCTAAAAATAGCTATTTTTTACAGAAGATTCCTCTGGAAACAAATATTCCTGATTGGTTAACTAATCACAAATAATTTCGTATTCTTCTACTATTTGATTAGTTAACCAATCAAATGCACTCATCTATGTTTGTGGGAAGAGTATTCCTCCCATATACCAGATTTTAATCCAATCAAACCACAATATAGGAGTTTGGTTAATTAAAGGTCCCAGCCCATGCCTTGTAAAGGAGTATCTCTTTTCACATTAACCAAAACAAGAATCGAAGATCTGATTAATCTATCCAAAGATTTGACCTTTTAATCCCAACAGGTGAATAAGAGATGTCATGATTTGAAATAGATCAATGTACTGCCAAAACTCCAAGTTTCCTTACTTTTTGTTTTGACAATTTGAAACTTCAGTCCTTACTGACCTTTTAAATTGATTTTTGAATTTCTTTCCAAGTCAATGTCTTTTTTATGTTGTTATAAAAGGAAAATTACATTACATTACATCCTAAATGAAAAAAAAAATTATCATACTCTCCGTAAGTTTTTAGCGCCAGTGAATATTTCATATTGCCATAGTATGGAGGGGACCTCCAATTATTTAGTTAATTTGCCTTTGTTGAATCATGAAATAATAAAAAAATGAAAGGTTGTGTTCACACTTAATCCCAGGTCCACTCTGACCTACCACTAGAGTGGTTGTACCTGTCAGAGTTCTATCTATTGGTCAAATAGATTTGTTAGTTGGTTGGTTGGTTTTTATGGCATATCAACCTTTGTAGGTTATTTAATGCCAAATCCGTTTTTAAACAAATAATCAGTTCTATTTCAAACAATTCATTTTAGCATACAAAAACAGTTTCATTTCAAACAGTTCAGTTTAACACAAGTATGCAGTTTAGTTCTATTTGACCCATAGATAGGGCCCTGTCAGGTGCTAGTACTCCAGGGCAGAATGAACCAGGGAGCGATGGCAATGAAGAGGTGCTCCACATTCTCCAAAGCTCCAGCATCACTGGAACCTCACCATCAGATTATTTAGTGTCATATCAGGACACTTGTTGTGGGGAGGATCTTACCCCTCTGCAGAGGTGCAGTCAAAGTATTCTACAGCCCCAGATCTGTTTAAAAATTATTTGTATTTTATAGGAATACTTGAAGCTATATAACTGTAAATTATTTGTATTAAGAAAAGTTACTTAAAGCTATAGTTGTTTACTAAGGATTATTATTATTAGTTACATGATGCCATACAATTCTGCAATAAAATGACTATTATCAGAAAGAAATGATTACTTGAAAACATATAACTATAATTATCAGAAAGGAATACTTGAAACCATACAACTATGTAAAATTATTTGTAGTAGGTTTGGTTTCTTTGTTTGATGGTATATCAACCTTCATGGGCTATTTAATGCTAAAGCTATCCTTGTTGGATAGCAATGATATTATTTAACTCAAACCTAGGGCAATGAGGGAGCTCATACCGTTACCAAGAATATTAGTCTGAAAGTGAACCTAATAACGTGTCTAAAGTTTGAAGTCACTATGATGTCTCAGTTCGGCATGTTATCTACTCTGCATTAGGAACTCCTGTATTTGTATATGATGGGAACTGTTGAAACCATACAACTGTATGCAAATTATTTCTATTTGATGGGGATACTTGAAACCATATAGTTATTAGTATTAGCCTGGAATAGCTGAAACCATACAACTATATGCAAATTATTTCTATTAGATGGGAATACTTGAAACCATATAATTATTAGTATCAGCTTGGAATAGTTGAAACCATACAACTTTATGCAAATTATTTATATTTGATAAGAATACTTGAAACCATATACTTATTAGTATTAGCTTGGAATAGTTGAAACTGTACAACTGTATGCAAATTATTTCTATTTAATGGGAATACTTGAAACCATATACTTATTAGTATTAGCTTGGAATAGTTGAAACCATACAATTGTATGCAAATTATTTATGATTGATCAGAATACTTGATATATAACTGTGTGCAACACCACATTAAAAACTAAACAAGAAATGTAAATATAAATGTACAATGTATAAAATAATCCTTGATGGGTTGATATGCCATTAAAATCAATCAGTTGTATATTTTTAACTTTATGAGTTAAAAAGGAAAAAAAAAATGTTAAATGTTCCCTTTCTTCTCTTTTTGTCTCTCTTTAGGGGGAATGGTTGATAGCCATTTATTGACAAAGGAAGGCATTTTGGCCTGCAGCAAGATTCCATCCCTAGATCATGTCCGCGGAGAATTGGTCAGCATCCTTGGATCCAAAATGAGTGAAACAAGACGCCTGTTGGGCCACCACCAGTTGAAACTCTCCACAAACCTCTCACAACTTGTGAAACAGAACACAATAGATCAAGAAGAAAAATGATGACCAAGATAATTTATATTTATTTTATACTTTTTTCAACTAGAAATAAACCCTGTAATTCTATTTGATCAGTCAGAATTTTTTTGTTTTGTTTACAATTGAATATCATATTGATAGCTTCTGTTGTCCTGGATATAAAAAACTAAACTGCATCTGGTGGTGAGGCTCCAGTTCTGGTATTCTGGGGAGTGTGGAGTATTCCTTCATTGCTATGACACCAAGGTTCACTCTGACCTGGAGTGGTAATACCCATTAGTGTTCCATCTATATGTCAGATCTATTTGATAATTATTTGTATTAAATAGAATACTTGATAATATATAACTGTTTGTATTAAGAATAGTTACTTGAAGTTATAATTATTTACTTAGGATTATTATCAATTACCTGAAACTATATAACTGTGTGAAAACATGATCTTTGTTAAAAAGAAGTACTTACTTGAAATCATATAATTGTGTATAAATTATTTGTATTAGAGACACTTCATATCATATACAATTGTGTATAAATTATTTGTTTTAGATAGACACACTTGATATTTAGTAATGTGTTAATTATTTGTATTAGAGGCACTTGATATCATATAATAGTGTGTAAATTGTTGGTATTAAATAGAGATACTTGATATCATGTAATAGTGTATGAATTATTTGTATTAGATAAAGACATTTGATGTCAAACAATAGTGTGTAAATTATTTGTATTAGAGACACTAGATATCATTTAATTGTGTATAAATGATTTATATTTGATAATGATATGTGATATCATATAGTAGTGTGTAAATTACTTGTATTAGATAGAGATACTTGATATATAATAATGTGTAAATTATTTGTATTTGGTAGAGACACTAGATATCATATGATAGTGGGTAAATTATTTGTATTCAATAGAGACACTTGATATGTAATAGTGTGTAAGTCATTTTAGATAATGACACTTGATATCATATAACTGTGCAAAAAAACTCAAAATAGTTTGCAGTGTTCTTGTGTAATTTCAATATAGCTTTTTTCCCAAGTGTTTTGTTACTGTTCAGTTTGTGCCGCCATACAGTAATACTGACATGACTACTGCTCAGAAGGGTTCTCATTTTATTTTATCAGTCCATACTTTACTTATGTATATATTAACATAGCTTTCAGTAAATAAGATATTGCTACTGAGGTATATGAAGTAGTCTACTAATTTCAGATGGTTGTCATTTAATGAGGAGATGATGCCACATTCAATAAACCTTAAGTAAGTTTACATATGGATGCACCACATGGACGCTGACTAGGCGTATAGAGAAAAAGCCTGACAGCAATTGGACTAGAATGCTATGAGCTATATTGAACAAATCCTGGAAACAACATCTCACAAAGCAGCAACTGTATCACCACCTACCTCCCATCTCTAAAACCATTCAAATTAGATGAACAAAACATGCTGGAGACTGATGGAGAAGTAAGGACAAACTCATAAGTGACATTCTCCTAATGACCCCTTCACACGTATGAACAGCTAGAACTCATCTACAGCAGTTTTGTACAGACACAGGATATAGTCTTGAAGACCTACCAAAAGTGATGGATGATAGAGATGAATGGCAAGAGAGAGTCAGGGAAATTCATGCTAGCGGCATGACATGATAATGATGTTTATAAGAAAAAGGTAAAGTTTAAACTATTAGTTTATAACTTAGTCAAAATACTATTTAAAAGAACAATGTAATGGTTGGTTTTAAAAGCTGAATAAAAAGGTATAAATAAAGACAGAACATTCTCCAAAGAGAACCATGCTTGGGTTTTACATTCCCTAAAGAGAAAAAATTTTTTTAAAAAAAGCCAGGAAAAGGAATCACTTATTCATAGCAGAATTTCAAAACTATATTACTATATTTTTTCATCATTGTTTATCATACCGGACATTGGCATGATGGTTAGAGTATGGCCCGGGAGACTTGGGTTCAATCCCAGATTGAGTCATACCAAAGACTCAAAAAATGGTACTTGATGCTACCTTGCTTAACACTCAGCATTATAAGGTAAGAATCAAGGGTAAAGTGGAGTAACCCAGGGAAAGGAGTAGCGCCCTCCCCTACACCTTGGTGTAGTAGCTATCGAAAAGGGAGCCTTTGGGTCACCCTCGACAACAGTCGCCAACTTTACTTACTTTTTATCATAAAACTGATCACCATTGAATTGCTACTACACAATTATAGTCTTAAATTTTTTTGAATTTAACGATTAAATTTTTCAGTGGAATAGCCTTCTATCATTAGCTTGAAAGTTGCGATAAATGGCAACAATAAGATGACGAACAGCTAATCAAGAGATGCTAATAAAAGTGCTTCACCTCTGTTTGAATTTTTCAGATGAGGAATTATCATTATTATACACTGATCTATTCTGTTATCCTCATTTTGCTTGTTATATTCATAACCTTTCACCTATTGTACTCTCTAGTTTTCTTTGATACCTGTTTTATTCAGTAATATTCTTAGAATTTTCAACTATACTTCTTATTCGATTACTTCTTCAGGAGGCTTGCCATTGAGTTTAATATCATAGGGAAGCTCTTGATTGGAAAAGAAAATATATGTTTAATCTCTTACTTGAGTATACTCACTTTCATGCATTGGTGAAAAATCTGTGGCAAGTTGACTACTGTACATATGTCCAATGAAACTAGTATTCATAGTTTAAAGAGTTCTACTGTACTTGTTTCCAATGAAATTACCATTATATTATTAAGGATGTAACCCTGATAGGGAGAAGTGGCGAGAGATGGTCAGGGATATCCGTGCTGGCGGCACGACATGATGATGATGATGATTAATAGTTTGAAGAGGCTTGTGTCTCCAATGAAACTACTATTATTCATAGTTTAAGAAGGTCTGTTGTACCTGTCTCCAATGAAACTGCCATTATATTATTCATAGTCTGAAGAAGTCGCCAATGAAACTATTATTATATTTTTCATAGTTTGAAAAATGTTGTCTGTACTTGCCTTCAATAAAATTACCATTGTATCATTCATAGTTTGGAGAGGTCTTTAATAAAATGAAACACAGTTTCTTCTAGGCAGCGGTCGTATCGATACTGCTGTATGGATGCACTACTTGGATGCTAACTAAACGGCTGGAGAAGAAGCTAGATGGCAATTACACAAGAATGCTTCAAGCAATATTGAACAAGTCCTGACGGCAACACCTCACAAGGCACCAACTATACGGCCACCTACCTCCCATCACGAAAACTATCCAAGTTAGACGAACCAGACATGCAGGACACTGCTGGAGAAGCAGGGATGAGCTCATAAGTGATGTACTCTTATGGACCCCCACATATGGCCGGGCAAAAGCAGGATGACCAGCTCGAACATACATGCAACAGCTATGTGAGGATACGGGATGTAGCCCTGAAGACCTGCCAGAGGCGATGAATGATAGGGAGAAGTGGCGAGAGAGGGTCAGGGATATCCGTGCTGGCGGCACGACATGATATTATTCATAGTTTGATGAGGTCTGCTGTACGTGTTTCCAATGAAACTGCTATTATATTATTCATATTTTGGAGAGATCTCCTGTATGTGTTTCCAATGAAACTGCGATTATTCATAGTTTGATGAGGTCTGCCGTACCTGTTTGATTATTCATAGTTTGATGAGGTCTCCCGTACGAAACAACTATTATATTATTAATAGTTTGAAGAGGTGTGCTGTATGTGTTTCCAATGAAATTGCTCTCTTATTTGAAGAGGTCTGCATTACCTGTCTCCAACGAGACTATTATTATATCATTCATAGTTTGAAGAGGTCAACTGTGTGTTTCCAATGAAACTGCTCTCTTATTATTCATAGTTTGAAGAGGTCTGCATTAACTGTCTCCAATGAAACTACTATTATATTATTCATAGTATTCCTTACAATGGGTGTAAATTTACTGAATGTCTAAACTGCTCTATGATACAAGTAAAAGAAAATAATATCGGGTGTCTTGGTATATTTGGGACTCATCTGCCGGCTAATAACTCTACAAATGATAATGTTGTGCTCTTTTTTGTTTCAGATTTGAAAATAGTATAACAATAAAAACTATTAATCCTTGATCACAATGCCTTGGACAAAAGATAAAAAAAATATTTTGTATCATGATTTATTTAGAGACAAAATCATTCAAAACTGTCTCAAAATAGATGCAACCCATTAATAAGATAAGGATTTATTTCTGAGAAAAGAAACTCAAAAAATGATTGCATGTCCTGGAAGCTGATATAATAACAATTAAAAAAACATTGATTTAATGTCTCTAGCTCAAAAGATGCATTTTTGTACAGGACGTGTTCAAAATGACTGCCATTCTGATTGTCTCAGTAATAAATCATCATATTAATGGGTTGCATCTGTTTTGAGACACCCCGTACATCAAACTTAAAGATATTTTTGATTTTGTACTGCATAATTTTAACAGGATAAGCAATGTATACCTTGCTTCTCATGAATACATATGATTGATTTTATATCTATCTATCTATATATATATATAATTATTATTATTGTTGTATAGTGGCTTGTACCACGTGACTTCCAGTATCACGGAAGTATAAAAGACGCTGTGTTTCTCAAGCATGGCAAAGAGAAGCAGAGAGACAGCTCTAAAAGGATGTCGGTCAGGAGTAAGACCAACTTTGAATGTAACACTAACAGCACGAGACTTATAATACTAGTCGGACTGTAACACTTGAGTTTATAAACTATTAACTTTATTTCCTCTATGTATTGTTTCCTTACCACGATACAACAATTATATATACTAATTAAACAGCAATTTACATGAGTTTCTCTTCTGTCAGCAACACTTGCATTACATTTTGATGACTGAAAGTCCTTTGAAGATTTATAGTGCTTTTCTATAGTAAAATTCTTAGTATGCATTTACAGTCCTGTCAGTAATTCTTAACCACTTAATTTATAATCAACAATGGTCTTTTGTTTTTCTTGTTTTGCAATGCATTTCTTTTGTAGGATTATTAAAAGTGCATTTACATTATAAATCATCATTATCAAACCCTGCAGATAGCATGGAATCCCTTGTCTCTCTCTCTCTCTCTCAACATTTGTCCTTTTTGATCATCACTCTTGGTAGGTCCTCTAGACTGCATCCAGTATCCTCACTGACCTGAAATATGTACGTCTTTGCTGATTGGCCAACACTGGTGTATCCATAAGAGAATGTCACTGATGTATTTGACCCTATTCCACTAGTAGTACCCAGCCTGACTTGTTTGTCTTACTTGGGCGACTTGTGAGATGGGAGGTAAGTGGCCGTAAAGCTGCTGTTTTGTAGGGTGCTGCTTCCAGGATTTGTTCAAAACAGTACATAGCATTCTTGTGCAATTTCCATCTAGCTTTTTCTTCAAGTGTTTTTTTAGAGTCCAGATGGTGCAACCATACAGTAATAACAACACAGCCACAGCTTGGAAGAACTTGTAGAAACTAAGATATAGACTACACAGATGATCTTGCACTTCTCTCAAATACACCTACCCAAGCTGAATCCTTGCTGTATTAGGTGAGAAACTGACAGTCACCATGTACTGCTGACCTGCTACTCTGTATCTATGCTCTCATAATCCAGCCCTATTGATGTAAAAATGAAAAAGAAAGAAAAAAAAATCATTCAGAGAATGAGTTTGGTTTTATTCATTGTTGAGTTATTTGTCAACGTTAAACATTTTAGTTTTTACATTAAACCATTATTAGGGCATTCAAATATGTGATCTTGTATCTTCTGAATTATATTTAATTTCTAATTAAATTCAATTCAGATGATAAAACATCACATATTTAAATACTCTGATGATGGTTTAGTGTAAAAACTGAAATGTTTAATTTTGGCAAAGAATTCAACTTAAAAAAAATCATTCTCTGAATACTGTTTTTCCCTATTTGTACATTTACATAATGTCAGATTTACTTTCATTTTCCCATATATATATATATATATATATATATATACATGACCCTTGATAATGACCAAAAGTATGGTTGAAAGCATTTGGATTCTGACACAAGAAAAATCACAATAAAACTTTAAAAATGACAATTGAAAATAATTAACAGTGTTCATCATCTTTAATAAAACTTGCTGCCTCAATATACACTCTTTAATCTACATATATATATATATATATATGTGTGTGTGCACACACACACACACACACACATATATATTCTATCAATCATGTTTGCATTCATTCCAGAACACTGACAATACCTTTTATGATTTTAAAATGCACACTGCTCAAGTTGAATACTGAAGTTTGATTACATGAATCTGATCAGTTAGGTTTAGTTTTATGGCAAATCAACCATTGTTGGTTATTTAATGCCAAATCCAGTTCTTAAATATATATTAGATATATAATTTGTAAACACATTTTGTAGATGCACACAGTTAAATGATCAATCAGTTCTTTTTCTAACAATTCAATTTAGCATAAGTCAACTAAGTTAAATGGTTCCAAGTATTGCTATATATCACTAACAATTCAATTAAACATCTGTCATTTGTTTACACACAGTTAAATGAACAAACAGTTCTATTTAGTATAAGTCATTTGTTTGTACTTGGCTTCAAAGTCAGACAGTTCCATTTGACCCATAGATAAGACCCTATCAGGTGCTACCACACTGGGCCTGAGCAGATCTGGGAGTGATGGCAGTGAAGGAGTATTCTGCATTCCCTAAAGCTCCAGCATTACTGGAGCCTCACCATCAGATTGTTTAGTGTCATGTCGAGGAGACTGGGGATGAGGGTCTTACCCCTCTGCAGAGATACAGTCAGTGTATTCTGCAGCCCCAATCTGAATCACAAAATTTAATGATCAAATCATTAAAAAAATCATAAAATTTCACTTATAAGGACTTCGTTTACTTAAATGATTTTTTTTCATTCATTGCAATAAATAATATTTACTTAGCACTAGCTCACCAAATGTAGGCTTTTATAAATCCTTCTATGATGCTGAGGGTCAAAATGTATTTTCATATATTTCAGAAGTTAATAGCTTACCGAAGTTTTCTAGCAGCTGAGAGTTGAATATTATATGATCAATTTTTATATTAGCTATGTTGCTGTGCCTCTCTGTATATAATCATTAGAGGCGTTCAAAAGGTAATGGTTATCGTCGTAGGAAATAGACACAGCGAGTCAATTTCAAAACCTGGACGAGGCAGTTTTGCCTTACACAAAGCGCTAATACCCTTGGAAAGGCTATCAATCCAACTATTCTCCCTCCAGCTATGGGTAAATATTGGGGCTATTTAACTTTAGTATGGCAGCCAGTTTAGGAGAAGGAAAACTCTGCTAAAAATGACCTTGTGTCACATTCTACTTGTGCAGAAGTATTGGGTAAATATATATTTTTGTAATCATTAGAGTCAGTTTTCATTCTCTTCCAGAAGAGAACTCCAGAGAGACTTTTAGTTAAATAGAAAGGTAATGTATAAAAATAGAAAGCAGGAAAAATATATGAACTGTGTGTCTGGTGAGGTTACCATATTCTTCTGTATATAACGCGCACCTCCTTTTGTTCTACACCAGTGACCCTCCCCAAACAACCGTTATCGTTTTGATTGTTTTATTTTGGGGTGGGACAAACTACAATTAATTTTTTGTTGTTGTTATCTTGTTTTTCATCATTCGAAATTCGTATTGTTATTAACATACAAACTTTTCTTGAACATTCGCTCCCCACCCCAGTCGCCTCAAACAACTATGGAGGAGCCAAATTCACAAACGTCCATTTTTAATGGACTGAACCTCCCTCCTCAGAAAAGCCGGAAGAAAAATAGCCTTCATTACCGTCTACACCGATTACACTGGTCTCATCCGAACAATCATCCCTTCCGGCCAGCTCTATTCAGCCAGACCTGAAAATGCCATCAGTGCCAGTCTCCTGGTCCGCACAGCAAAAGAAAAAGTCCCCTGAGGACTATGCAAAGGACAGAGTGGGTAAATACGCCTAACATTTTAAAGGCAAGAAGATCTTGCCCATACCCGAGCTGGTAGAGGCTGTCCTGCCCAAGACTCTGTCCTTTATAGTAACCGACTTGAGGACCAGGAGATTGGCGATTGTCAAGAAGGACACATTTGAGGAACTGTTAAAGGCAGCAGGAATCCCAGCTAGGTATTTTTGTTGACGGAACTTTGCCACCTGGGATGTCTTGCTGCCATCAGAAGAATTAGCAGTAAAGCTGGCCGGGAGTAATATTTCATCAAAATTTTTCCGGCTTCAGCCAGAATATAAAGGCAAACGAAAAATCAAAGTCACCTTGTGTAACGTTCCAATACAGATAAACGGGGATGTTCTCGGCGCCTACCTGAGTGAATATGGCGGCGTAGAAGACATGATTACAGCAAAGTCAACAAGTGAAACGTTACACGATGACTATTTCTAGATAGGGGGGGGTTCAGGCCATTCCTCATACAATCGAATATGAAGACCAAGTCATGATGATGGTCATTGAGAACAGGAGGCCCCAATGCTGGACTTGAAAACAGCTGGGCCATTTCTCCGGATCTTGCCCTCAAAAGACTACCAAACCTACATGATCAATAACAACGACAACAGCAGCAGTAGCCATGCAACAACTGCAACCAGTCCGCAAACTTACCAAAGCACAATTCCGGAAACCGTGGACCACCCTAACAAAGAAGAAGGGTTCAACCAGGTAACCCGAAAAGGGAAAAAAATTTCCCTACAAAATCAACAACAACCACAGCGGAAACAATAGCAAAAGCAACAGAAGTGACAACAAAATCAACAACTAAAATAACAATAACCCAATCACCACATAAAAAGAAAAAGAAAAAAACAACACCCTCCGGAAGAACAGCCTGAGGACATGGACACATCAATGAATTTAAAAAGGAGGAAGGACAGGGATGACACATCTAACAAAAAGAATTCTGCAAAGGAAGCCAACTCCAACCACAGCCCCAAGTACAACCTCAAACCCAGCTCAGGACAAAACCACAACCCCAGCGCCCAGCACAAATCATACCACCTCAACCCTCACAATCCAAACATTCCCCATCTCAACATTCGGACAATGAAGCTCCCCTATCCCCAAAACTGCCCTCCTTTTCACCTCCCAGGATGGTTTCTGGTTTCCGGATGAAACCGGGAAAACAGCCTAGGAGGTTCTCCCGGTTTCATTCGGAAACCAGAAACCACCCGTCATCATCACAACCACAGACCCGCCAAAGAGCCAAGCCGACCTCAAGTGTGGACCGATAAGGACTAACAGGAATCATCCTTTGCACTGAAGACATAGAAACACCAATCATTGATCACCAACTAAAAAAGACACTAAAACCATTGATATTAAAAAAAATCAAGGCTCATAAAAATGTTAATAACCCATACCTGTTTAGGGGTGCACCAAGCGAGGACCGACAAGGACTAATTGGTATCATCCTCTGTACAGAAGACACCGAAACGGAAATAATTGATCACCAACTTAAAATACTTTGAAACCTTTAACATCATTAAAAAACATCGACCAACATAAAAATCCATACCTGTTTAGGGGTGCACCCATGGTGATCACCTTTGTTCGCTCGGCTGGTAGCTGCACAAAGGGACTGTGGCATTTCTTTGAGGAAGCCAGTCTAGCGGACATAAGGCTTGCGGAGTTGGTGCACCCCTCACTCAAAAAAAATGATGTCTTTTTATTCGGGTAGGTTCTCTCTGGCCCAGAGTGGTAGCTCCTTATAGGATCCTATCTATGGGTCAAATAGAACTAAGCTGTGTACTTATGCTAAACTGAATTGCTTGAAATGGAACTGTTTTTGACATTGAAACTGTGTACTTATGCTTAACTGAATTGTTTGAAACAGAACTGTTTTGAACTGTCTGTAAACAAAAACTATACTTATACTAAAATGAATTGTTTGAAATTTAATTCGGCGTTAAATGACCCGAAAAGGGTTGATACGCCATAAAACAAAACAACCAACAACCAATCACAAATTTATTAAATTAAAGCCAGCATCTTTCTTTTATGATAAAATACATTGAAAGATGGAGTAAGGCCGTAGAAAATATTCTAATCGTTAGATAATGATGCTATACATTCATAGGAATAAAAGATTTTATGAAAAAAACCCCCCAACGAATGACTATATTCTTTTGCGTTGACTTTATAATGATTGAATCCATATCTTAGCTAAACCCTCAACGAACATAATCTTACTTGATTGACCAGGAGATCACTCGATTTTTAAGGTTCTTTTCATTTTATTTCAAATCAACTGTTTATGTAATCAGCTACATCACGGCGAGAATACATTAAACAAATACTTCGAAAGTTCAACTTTATTCTTATGATTACCTATATAACGGCTCGTGTTTATTAAAGAAATACATCAAAACTTTAAGCCCATCTTTGATATGTTAAATATGTAAAAATTAGAGTTGACTTATCTTAAAAAAATACGTTATAACTTTACTTCTCTTAATTAATTAAGTAATGAATAGGATTTATTAAACAAATTCAGGGAGGTGCCCGTGGTGTAATGGTTATCGTCGTAGGAAATGGACACGACGACACGAGTTCAAACCTGGACGAGACTGATTGCATTTCACATAGCACTAATACCCTTATACAATTACTAATACCCTTATACAATTACTAATACTAATACAATTATTCTCCCTCCAGCTTTGGGTAAATAGTAGGACAGACTAGGTTCTTCAGCCTTGGTAAGGCAACTAGTCTAGGAGAAGGAAAACTCTGAATTCAAACCTGTTAAACTCCGCTTAAAAATTGACCTTGTGTCATATCCTGCCCGAGCGGAGGGGTTGGTAAATATGATTAAACAAATGCAGTAATGCCCCGTTTTACGTCATTTCGGCTGGCATCAAACTCACGTTTAAGCCACTTTTCTAAACTAAATTTAAATTCAGTGTACGTCATTAAGTCCGACATTGCGTCTCTTACCTACGTCATAATAATTGGACCTGAAATAAAAGGTCTACGCGAGAGGTGTGAGGATTCTTTTTTTTGGAAGCCAGGGCCTCGTATATTCAAAGAAGCAATCAGGGAATAGGTAGACGAGTTCCAGCTCAGGGCAATGATCGTTGTGCTGCCCCTAATTGTGGTTGGTTACAAGAACATCGATAGCAGAGTTAGGAGTCGGCTTTTATACATAAAATATGATAGACAACTGCTGTCCGTATCGCAACCGTCTATTTTTTTTTTGAGTTTCGCACGCCTTCTTCCACCAGAATAAACTCGAAGAGTAAAGAAATCGCAAGTGTATTCTCGGAATTCGTTTTTGCTTCTTTCATTTTTCTTTGTGGATCTGACACGTGACTTTTTTCGTTTTCGACTAGAACCCGCTGTCCGATAGATCTCATTTTGTAAACAATCCCAACGTGGGTGAGAGATACATCGGTTTGCCGGCAAGAAAGCTGTACAGGCCACCATGATATTATCTACATTCATCCAATTCGATTTATCTATTTTGTTTGGTTTAGTTTGATTTCGTTTCTTCTTTTAATAAAATATCAAACTTCGTGGGTTATTTAAAGCCAAAGTTTTCCTTGTAGAAGAACAGTAGCGTTACTATTTAATCTATAGCTGGCGGCCGGGAGGAATAAAGGGTTAATACCTTTCTTATGGGTATTTGTCCGAAAGTAAACGTGACTGGTGCTCGAACTCGCTTACAACGATGTCACAGTCCGGCACGTTACCCACTACGCCATAGGGATTCCAACTTTATCCATTTTCTGCGCTAAATAATGAAAACAAATATATCAGTCGTTCAAGACAAACATTGCCCAGTCGGCTGGGGCTGAAGAATACACCGACTGCACCAATGAGTGTCCTGGATATGACACTAAACAAGCTGATGGTGAGGTTCCAGTGATGCTGGGGCTTTGGGGAATGCGGAGCACCCCTTCGTTGCCATTGCTCCCAGGTCCACTCTAGTTCGGCGTGGTAGCACCTGATAGGGCTCTATCTATGGGTTAAATAGAACTAACGGCATATTTATGCTAAACTGAATTGTTTGACTAAATTGAATAGCATGAAGTTGAAATGTTTTTGGCAATTAAACCGTACTTACATTTAAACTGCGTGTTTATGCTAAACTGAATTATTTGAAATGGAACATCTTTTTTTGACATTGAAACTGTACTTACACTAAACTGATTTGTTTAATATAGAACTGTTTTGACATTTAACTGTGTGTAAACAAAATCTGTACTTACACGAAACTGAATTAGCTGAATTAGAACTGCTTGACTAAACTGAATTGATCGAAATAGAAATGTTTTTCACAATTAAACTGTGATTACATTTAAACTGCATACTTATTCTTAACTGAATTGTTTGAAATAGAACTATTTTCATAAAAATTGATTTGGCGTTAAATAACCCACAAAGGTTGATATGCCGTGAAACCCAAACAACCAACCAACATCAAGACAAACAAATTGGTGATTAAATGCCGAATTTCACTGTTTTTTTTTTTTTTGCCTAAAATTAATTTTTTGCAAATTTCGGTATTCATTTTGTATGTGATACGTTAGAGATCGGGAAAAAGGGATTGTCAGTGTTCAGGAAATACAGAAAGTATTACTGACAAAATAATGCTATGAGAATAAGTACCAAATTATTATACGAATACTTTTCCACTTTGCATCACCCACTCTGCTAATGCTATATCCCATGCGGAGAGGTAAGACTCCTCTCCTCAAAGGGCTGTTCAGGATTTGGCACTAAAATACATCTGCCGGTGATACTCTAGTCCTGGAGCTGTGGGCAGTGTTGAATCACCCCTTCATTGTCATGACTCCCAGGTCCACTCTGATCCGGAGTGATCATTCCCGTTAGCATCCAATCTATGAGTCAAATAGATCTATCTTATAATTATTTGAATTAAATAGAGTACTTTATATCATATAACTGTGTAAATTGTTTATATTAAGAATTGTTAATTGAAGCTATAATTATTTACTAAGGATTATTATTAGTTACTTGCCCGTGGTGTAATGGTTAGCGTCGTAGGAAATGGACACGGCGACACGAGTTCAAACCCTGGACGAGACTGATTGCATTTCACATTGCACTAATACCCTTGGGAAAGGTATGAATCCAATTATTCTCCCTCCAGCTATGGGTAAATAGTAGGACAGACTGGGTTCTTCAGCCTTGGCGAGGCAACTAGTCTAGGAGAAGGAAAACTCTGAATTCAAACCTGTTGAACTCCGTTTAAAAATTGACCTTGTGTCATATCCTGCCCGAGCGGAGGGGTTGGTAAATATGGATCATTATTAGTTACTTGAAAATATATAACTGTGTGCAAACAAATGATTACTATTAAAGAGAAGTAGTTATTTGAAACTATATGTGTGGGGATTAAAAAAAGAAATTAAAAAAATTCAAAAGAAGCAGTTTTCCAAGAGGCCTCTCACAGGAAGCAAAATCCGTGCATACCTGAAAAGATGAGCTTCCTGAGGCCAAAAGAGAAATTTTCTCAGTAAGCAGTGACCTCTTCAACTGGAAGAACCTATTCCCCTCTGCTGCAAATGAGGAAGAGCACGTGTCTGCTGAATCATGGCTTAGCGCCACGCTGGCTCTCCAGCCAGTAGCAGCCTGTGCTGAACCTACCTACTCGACACTCGAAGCTTCAAACTTACAACTTACCGAAAATGGCTCAAATACATTTCAACAGCTTGTCTCGGAGACGCGACTATTTCTACTGGTACAGGAAAACGTTCTACGCCACAGAATAGTCGTTAAACCCCCAAATAAAGTTTGAGTATAAAAGTATACTTGCCTCTTTCCTTATGTCTTTAATTCGCTTGTAGTTTCCCTGAAGACAACAAGTGAATGTGGTAAGAAGAAGAAAAAGGAGTAGGATACGAAACTCAAAATAATCCCAACAGAACCCAACAATTCACCGAAAACCGACGAGCCACAACAACCAACGAATAAAACCTCTTCTTATTCTCCATATATGATTATATATCAATTATTAGTATTAAATAGGAGTACTTGAATTTTCACGACTGTGTGCAAATTATTTATATTAGAGAGGAATACTTAATATCATATGAATGTGTGCAAAGAAATACTCTTAAGAAACAAGTGTACAAAAAATGTGAGCATAAGCAGACAATAAATACGATTCTCTAACCACTCGGCGTAAAATAACTCCACCCGAGTTGAAATGCCGTTAAAATCAATCTGTCTGATTTTGCATAGCAGTACATGTTGTCTCTGAACTTAAATGTACAGCTGGCGCCAAATTAATCAGCAAGGGCACGAAAACTAAGGTAAACATTAATTACCGCGTATGTGAGCATATAAAACTCAGGAAATTCAATGGTATTCGAATGGTTTGGTTTATTTGTTTAACGGCATATCAACTTCTTATGGGTTATTTAATTTCGAAATTTGGTTCGTTTGTAAAGGTTTGACCAATTCATAATAATATGTTCCATGTTCCATTGCATTTGTTGGCCCAGTCGGCTGGGCTAGGGAATACACCGATTGCATCTCTGAAGAGGACCCGGTTGGCTGGGGCTGCACCAACTGCATCTCTGCAGAGGGGTAAGACCCCCCCACCACCACAACGAGTGTCCTGGATATGACACTAAACAAGCTGATGGTGAGGCTCCAGAAATGCTGGAGCTTTGAGAAATGCGGAGTACCTCTTTATTGCCATCGTTCCCCAGTCCACTCTGATACGGTCCTGTCTATAGGTCAAACAGAAATAAACTGTGTACTTATACTAAACTGAATTGCTTGAAATTGAAGTATTTTGACATTGAACTATGTGTAAATAAATGACTGATGTTTAATCGAATTGTTAGTGATACATAGTTATACTTAAAACTATTTAACTTTGTTGACTGAACTGAATCGCTTAAAATAGAAATGTTTTGACCTTTAAACTGTGTACTTATGCAAAACTGAATTGTTTGAAATAGAACTGTTTATATATATAGAAATGGATCTAGCATTAAATAACCTACAATTGTTGATATGCCATAAAATCAAATCAAACCAAACCAAACCATTGCATTTGTTTATATTAAACTTCTGTTTATCTAGAATCATTTGTTTTCACACTGTTATACAATATCAACTATTCCGATAAAATAGAAATAATTTGCACACAGTTAAATGGGTTCAAATATTTTTACCCGACATTAATAACTCGATTGAATAATAATTATCGTTTGTTTCAATTTTCAATTGTATTTTAAAAATTAAACTTCTATTTGTTAAGAATCATTTTTTTCCAACTGTTAAATAATATCAAGTATTCTAATCTAATAAGAATAATTTGCACACAATTAAATGGTTTCAAATATTACAAACACTAATAACTTGGAAGCAGTTATATGTTATCAATAAACCTATAACAATAAATGTTAATAAACAATAATACCTTTACGTAACTATTCTCAATACAAATAATCTTCACACAGATGGTTTTATTCCTATTAAACAATGATTCAATTTGATAATAATAATCATCTGTTTGCACACGGTTATCTAATTCATTTTTAAATGTTTGATTAAAATCATGATTATATTTTTGACGTTCCATTTGTGGGAATTGAATAAGAAATTAAAATAAAAACAATAGCAGAAAAATAAAAACAAAATAAGCACAAAATTAAAAAAAAAAACAAATTAAAAAATAACAATTTCCCTGAAGGCCTCTGACTGAAAGCGCAATCCACGCATGCCTAAAAAATGATGGGCTTCCTGGCGTCAAAAAGAAACTCTCTGTCAGATCTCTTCAATGAAACTCTCTGTCAAATCTCTTCAGCTTTTTCCTGGCTCGAGAAGAACGTTCCCAACCACGAAATAGTTGTAGACCAGTGGAATAAAAGTTTAAAAGTGTTCTTGTCTTTTCTTTCCTTAATTCATTTACAGCTTCAGCCAACAAAAAGAAGATTACCAGTGAATGAGGATAAAGAAGAAAAGGAGTCAGTTACCAAACCTCAAAATTTCCCAACAATTCACCACCAACACTACGAACTTTCTTATACCCCATAATAGTTACCTCCGACATGAGATGAACACCTCAACGTGATTTAAAAAAATATACAAATTCGAATTAACAAACTCAACCCCCCCCACAAAAACTTTCAAAGAAGACTGGAAAATTTGCACTACTACTAACGACTGTATTCGAGGGCGACCTGAAAGTTACCTTTTCAAAAGGTACGACATCGAGGTGTAGGGGAGAGCCCATTGGGTAGAGTGTTCGCCAATGGCCCTTGGAGCGGGTTTCAATCTCAGGTCGAGTTATACCAAAAAATCAAAAATGGTATTTGATACCTCCTTGCTTAACATTCAGCATTATAAAGTACTATCAAGATTAAAAGTGGAGCAATCCAAGGAAAGGAGCAGCACCATTCCCTAAACCTCGGTGTTGTAGTTATTGAAAAGTGAACCTTTAGGTTGCCCCTCACCAACTCGACTACTTACTTCTGATAAGAAAAGTAGAGGAATAAATGTTGTATACTACAGCTGAGTCTTGATGAACAACGAGGAACACGTATATATAAAAATATAAGATTATATTTTTATTCTTGACGATGATACTTGTGTGAAGCAGAAGAGCAATCTTAGGGAGTTCGCACACACGAAGAGGTCGTCGGGAGTCGAAAGAGCCAGTGAACAACTGACTTTAGCCAAAATTCGGGAACTTATATAATCTAGAACTCCCACGTGGCCTGCAGCAATTCTTCTTTTTCATTGGTTATGGTTACGCCCATGTCTCACTTCTTTGTTTTCCATTCGTTACAGTTCACGTCCATGTGTTGTTTGTTCCCCATTGGCTATTTGCCCAAGCCCACTTACCGTATGTTTCCCGGTAATCACTTCTATGGGCGGACGTATATGCTATCATTCGCCGAGTTCAACCACGTCCATAGGTCAAGGTGATATCCCGATAATCACTTTGTTGATATTATCTTCAGTCGGATGAAGCTGTCAACAACACCCGCCAATACGACAACAACACCTGCAGGACATGGTGACATTCCGGTAATCACCCCGATCTTATCAATGTATCGGTCAACAACATCTACTGTGTTCAACACCGGCAGGTCACGTTAATATATTACACAAAGAATCAACTCTACTCTCCTCCGTTGTGTTAGCACTTTTCCACTACTACCGGCCAAATTGTCAGACTACTGTATAACACTCTACAAGCAAAACGAATTCAACAAATTTAAAAAAAAAAAGAAAAACTTGAGTAACAATATTTTTGTTTGTTGTTGCTATATTCACCCGCATTGATAGAGAGAGAGAGAGAGAGAGAGAGAGAGAGAGAGAAGGTTTTCAACAAGTTGCCGCTAACAAGAAAAGGTAGTCGACATTGATATTCCGAGACTACGCCGTTCATACACAGGGACCGCAGTAGTTGCGGATACCATTAACGCTCTTTTAAATGCAGATTTTCTGCACCACTACTGCCTCATCTTGGACTATAGTAATGACAGAATTATTGATGAGACAACACGCCGATACACACAAGGAAGACAAGTCATTGGACAGATTCTGGGCATAACGCTAAGCAACCATGTTACCCAATCAGAAGAAGTTCAGTCTCTCCTCTAAGAAATTCCAAAACTCAACAAACCACGTACGGAGCAGTCCCTAGTGTCTAACACGAAAGTAACACCTGTCATGGACACTGGAGATAGCGTCCCTACTTATGCCAAGGTCCGACAGCTGTCAGAAGAAAAATATAAATCCTCAAAACAGGAGTTCTCAGCATTCTTACAAGCTGGAGTTATTAGACCGTCAAAGTTCCCCTGGTCGTCACCCATAAATCTTGCTCCAAAGTCAACCCCAGGAAACTGACGTGTATATGTTGACTTTAGACACCTTAAACAGCAAACAAAACCTGATAGATACCTAATCCCAAACAATAACAGCCTTGGAGCAAAACTTTTCAAGAAAACGGTATTTTCAAAGAATGATATCTTACAGGTAAATCACCAGATTCTTACGAATAAGACAGATAACGAAAAATCCGCAATGAAAACACCATTTGGTCTTTTTGAATTTGTATTCATGTCATTTGGTCAACGAAACAGTTGCTCGACATTTCAGAGATATATGGACAACATATTTATGGACGTGAGTTGGGTTTTTGTATATAACGATGATATATTTTTATCATTAAGGGTTTTTGTACTATTGTATTTATCTTTATTTTTATTTCCACAACGTTTCAGCCGATATGTCCCCCGGCATTCTTCAGGTGTTTGTCGAACTCGGGAACCTTCATGGAACTTTGAACTATGTCATTTATTGAAGGCATTCAACCCCCCCTACCCAATAAAATCGGACAAGTCTCAAAGATAATTGTCACTTATGACAGAACATGTCACAGGCGTATTGTACATAAGAAGAAAACATTGTTGCTGATTGTCTGTCTCGACCAGCAATCAGTAAATCATAAAAATGGGGTAAGGAAATCAACACATACAGAAGTTGACTTAAACCCTATCAGATGCAAGGGTTATCTGATGCGACCAAATCGACATCCATTCCCAAACCATAGATACCCGAACCACTACGCAGGAGGGCATTCGACATGTTTCACGACATATCGCATCCAGGGTCGACGCCAACAGTAAAATTAATAAGAGCTACATACGTCTAGCTAGACATGGAAATAAATATACGATCTTGGGTCAAAGGTTGTCTACGATGTCAACCGCATTAGATCTCGAGATACTCTAGAACAGAAATTTCGCTATTCTTTCTACCATCAGGAAGATTCGAAACAGTGCATACAGACATTATTGGTCCACTATTACCCTCCACCACTTATGACGGTGAATACGCATCACAAGCTAGATACGTAATTACGCGCATTGATACTATTTACCAACCCCTTCGCTCTGGCAGGATATGACACAAGGTCAATTTTTAAGCGGAGTTTAACAGGTTTGAATTCAGAGTTTTCCTTCTCCTAGACTAGCTGCCTCGCCAAGGCTGAAGAACCTAGTCTGTCCTACTATTTACCCATAGCTGGAGGGAGAATAATTGGATTCATACCTTCCCCAAGGGTATTAGTGCTATGTGAAATGCAATCAGTCTCGTCCAGGATTTGAACTCGTGTCTCCGTGTCCATTTCCGACGACGAAAACGACTACACCACGGGCACCTCCAAAAAAATTACGCGCATTGATAGAGCAACAAGATGGGTAGAAGCTATACCCTTACAAGACACCTCTTCCATCACCATAGCATTTGCATTCCTGAACACATAGGTCTCTCTCTTTGGAATCCTGTTACGCGTTGTCACAGATCGAGGAAGTTAGTTTGACAGTGAACTGTTTAGAGTCCTGTCTGCTATAATAGGCTTCCACAAGCTACGTACAACTGCAAATCACCCTCAAACCAATGGAATGATTGTATGACTATACTACACTCTAAAAGCAGCGATCATAACGAGAAAGCAGAGCTGGTTGGACGCATTATCAATCATATTGTTTGGTATAAGGAATATACCTCATGAGCAAGGTTTCTCCTGAGCTACAACCATCACAAGAACCCAGTTATTACTTCCGAAGCTAATTATTGACTAGGAATATCCCAACCTAAACAAAGATCAAGAGCTTGATATAACCCACCTTTCAGAAGGACAGTTACATACAATTCAAAAATCTTTCATACCCAAAGAGCTAAAAACATCAACACACGTATGCAAACTGACAGAATACGAAAACCTTTGGAAGCCATACGAAGTCATAAAGAAAGAAGAGAAACATTTTGTGTTAAAGACATCGGCTGATGATGAGGAATCGGTTTCAATTAAAAGATTGAAACCAGCAATATTTACCCACGCCCGTGATAGAAATAAAAACCTCAAACAAAGCCCACCTAATGAAAATAATACAGAAAACACACCATATCCAACATTTAAAACACAAGACATACCGCATTAACCAATTGTCACACGCTCAAGCTGACGTATTCCTTTTTTTAGAAGACATAACGATCACTTCTACTATACATAAAAATGCACATATATTATATATAAAAGAAAAGCACACACACACACACACACACACGCGCGCGCGCCCTATAAGAGACTTTCCTCCCCCTCTAATGCACCCTTGCTGTAACTTCGCAATTAGAGTTGGGGATGTGTTGTGGGATTGAATAAGATATTAAAAAAAACAATAACATAAAATAAAAAATAAAAAATAAAATAAACAAATACAAAAATAACAATTTCCCGGGAGGCCTCTGTCAGGAAGCGTGATCCGCACATGCCTAAAAAATGGTGGGCTTCTTACGCCAAAAGACAACCCCCCTCTCTTTCAGATCTCTTTACATCGTTCTGTGGAGTAGATAGCTTTTTCCAAGCTCGAGAAGAACATTCTCGACCACGAAATAGTTGTAGATCAATGGAATAAAAATTGTGTTTAAAAGTATTCCTGTTTTGGTCTTTTTTCCGTCCTTAATTCATTTACAGCTTCAATCAACAAAAATAATGGCGTATCAACCTTCTCGGGTTATTTAATGCCAATTCCATCTTTCTTTTTTTTTTTTAACTGACTGTTTCGTTGTATCACAATTCTTCAGTGTGGCTAGTCACGTGAGACACTCCAAGCCGGGATCGAAACCCGCCTAACTTAACGTCAGGCTGATGACATACCCCCAATCCAAGCCTGCGACCCCAACCAAAAGAATATAACCAATTAATGGGGATAGAGAGGAAAAGGAGTCAGTTACCTAAGAATTTCACACCAATTAACCACTACCTGAAAAAACCTTTATCATGCCCAATACATTGCAAGCATCTTTTTATAATCAACTTTTATTATTTCACTATGATTTATTTCACTATCATTTATTTACACACTTATACGGTTTCAAGTATACAGGCATCTAACAAAAATAATCTCCACGCAATTATATGGCATCAAGTATTACTCTGTAGTAATATTCATTTATATACAGTATATATTTCAAAGTAGGGGTATGCAACAAGCAGCCAATGGGCCATAATCCAACCTGCAAAGTCATTTAGAGTGGTCCTCCCGAACCGTATTTATTTTTCACCAAGTACGCTTATTTCAAATTTGCTTCGTAGCCGTAAGACAAATTTTACCATTTTAAATTCGACCATACAGAATGTTAAAGAATGTCATATCTGATTTTTAAGCGTGCTGCACAAAGAGACTTTGTTTTAAATTCAAAGGCAGAAGAATTTCGTTTTACAGTCACAAATGATGATTACAGGTAAGTTTTTAATAAAATTCATTAATTCAATTTATTCAAAATGGCTACCCAATTTTGTATGCAGAAACTTAATTTTGTGTTTATTATCTAAAAATTCATTTACAATGTATTCATAACTCAATACCCTAATTATCATTAGATTACATATTTTTTACGGTGACTAACTCTAATTGTTGTTTCAATGTTAAAAATTGGCCCGCCAATGAAAAATGTTGCACACCCAGGTTTAAAATAACTATTCATATTTAATAGTCATTAGTTGCACACAGTTATGTGGTTTCAAGTATTTCTATCCATATTTACCAACCCCTCCGCTCGGGCAGGATATGACACAAGGTCAACTTTTAAGCAGAGTTTAACAGGTTTGAATTCAGAGTTTTCTTTCTCCAAGACTAGTTGCCTCATCAAGGCTGAAGAACTCAGTCTGCCCTACTATTCACCCGTAGCTGCAGGGAGAATAATTGGATTCATACCTTTCCCAAGGGTATTAGTGCTATATGAAATGCAATCAGTCCCGTCCAGGATTTGAACTCGTGTCGCCATGTCCATTTCCTACGACGATAACCATTACACCACGGGCACCTCCAAGTCTCAAGTATTTCTATCTAACACCAATAAATTGTGAGCAATTATATGGTTTAAAGTAACCAACAAAATTGGTCTTAAGTTGATACTTATAGCTCCACGTAATCATACTTAATACAAATAATTTGCACATGATTAAATTGTTTCTGGTATTCCTTTCTGACACTAATAATCCTACTGATTGATGATGACTTGTTTGCAGATACGTAAATGGTTTCACGCCTTAGAATAGTTTCGTTTTTGCTTCGTTTACGGGGGTCAATATTCATGATATTTAAAAAATCTAAGTTTATCATAATGGTTCTTTAGGTTTAAATTCTAAACGTCATAACAACTACTTATGGGCTATTCAATGCCGAAATTTGATTTATTTTTAAATGTTAGATTAAAAAAACATTTTCAACATTCTATCCATTTTCTAAAATCATCAGTTTAATTTAATTCTAATAATAATTTGTTTGCACTATTATATGGTATTAAGTATTCCTATCTAACACAAATAATCTGGATTCTTAAATATGGTATCAAGTATTCCTACCTAGTACAAATAATCTACACACAGTCATATGATATCAAGTATTCCTATCTAACACAAATAATCTACACACAGTTATATGGTATCAAGTATTCCTATCTAACACAAATAAAAATGCACACAGTTATATATCAAGTATTCCTATCTAACACAAATAATCTACACACAGTTATATGATATTAAGTATTCCTATCTAACACAAATAATCTACACACAGTCATATGGTATCAAGTATTTCTATCTAACACAAATAATCTACACACACTTATATGGTATCAAGTATTCCTGTCTAACACAAATAATCTACGCACAGTCATATGGTATCAAGTATTCCTATCTAACACAAATAATCTGTAAACCCTTATATGATATCAATCTTTCCTCTTTAATTCTAATACTTTATGCACAATTTTATCGTTTAAAGTAACTATAGTTTTTTAATAATACTCATCTGTTTGCACACAGCTATATCGTTTCAAGTATTCTCATCGAATATCAGTAATCTTCGTTACTTATTCATTCTTTTTAATTTAAAGTTTTCTTCTGTAAGTGTCATTAAAATGGATTAGTTTTATATAAGATAACTAGAATAGGGAAAATAAATATTTTCTACTTTACTCTTTCCTTTGCCTAAAAATCTAGGAAAAAAATCTCCTGGTGAACACAACCAACCCGAAGGGAAAGATAAAAAATAACGACAGAGAACAAAAATAAAACCAAAAAACTTACACAAAACAGATTTTAGGGCCTAGAAACAATGGACACAGCAGACGCCGAAACCACCACCAAACAAACCTAACAAAACACCCTCCAAAAGAAAAATTCAAATTAATCAACCATGGATCAAAAAATAATCCAGTAGAATTGTCACAGATTGTTGTGGCCTCGTTAGGGGCCAGAAATAAAGACACAAGAAAGGAACCGAGTCAAACAAATACATTAACGAAGAACAGTAGTACAGCATATACAAATGAGAGGGTTCCCAGCCAGACTGTTTCGGTCCGACTGTCTAAGCTGTCGGCAGGAATATTACCTTCTGCCTAAGAGCAGTACCTGCGGCTATTTATAGCTGGGAGAGTTCATGCGTGCGTAGATTAATTACCATAACATGGATTAAAAGCACATATCAACGAGTTGGTTCTATTACTGATGCAAGAATGTCCAACAATCACCTGTCTCCAAGAAACTTTCCTCAAACAAGATGACAACATCAATATAAAAAATTACCTGCTATTTAATTACATCTATAATATCGAACGCAGGGTCCTTTGGAGGAGCATCAGTCCTAATCCAAAATGATATACGCGTTGCCTTCAATAAGTTTCCAGACTTTTTTTTAACAGGAATTTAAAATTGGCGTAGACTCTTTAAAATTCAGTATGTTATTGCTATACATCTTATGAGATGACTGACCAATTTTTATAATTTCAGGTTGAAATCAACTGCTACAGCAGAAATTGGAATACACCCTACTAAAGCCTAATTGTCACAGCTGGTGAATTTCAAAAATGCAATCTGGACGTGAGGACACTTTAGAAGAACGATATGCAATAAAATTGTGTTTTAAACTTGGAAAAAATGCTACAGAAACGTATGGAATGCTTCAGACTGCTTTTCGACCATCTTGCATGAATCGGGCATCAGCTTTTGAGTGGCATTCAAGGAAGGCAGGGAGTCTGTGAGGGATGATGAGAGGTGTGGGAGGAGTAAGGAAGTCAATACACCACAGTTGATTGGCCAAAGGGTTAAGGTTAGGGTTACTATGTTGAGGTTTTAAGGGAGTTCAGGAAGAGATTCCGTCGGAAGAGGCCAGCACTCTTCAAATCGGGTCAGTGGCATTTTCAATAGGACAATACACCAGTCCACAACTCCATCCTTGTCAAAGACTATTTGAGCAAGATGGGCATTAAGACAGTTCCTCAGCCTCTCTATAGTCCAGACCTTGCTCCCTGTGACTTTTGGTTATTCCCTAAGCTCAGAGGCTGTCGTCGTTATGAGACAATTGAGGAGATGAAAGAGGCTGTGATGATGGTCATTGACACGCTCACACAAGAGGACTTCCATGGGGCCTTCCAGAAGTTGTTGGAACGGTACAACAAGTGCATTGCAGTCGTAGGACATTACTTCGAAAAGGACCTGAGTTTCATGTGTATACTGTCAATAAAAGTCCCCAAACGAAAAAAATCTGGAAACTTATTTAATGATCCTCGCACCTCATAGTAAAATAAATATACAAGCAAATATCTAAGCGGTTTCCTTTAAGGCCACACTACATAAAACAATCACCATATGCTCGGTATATATCCCCCCAAGTGATAACAAAAACGAAAGAGAACTTAAGAAGCTAATTGATCCAAACCTTTCCTCCTGTTAGGGGACTTTAATAGTCTACTCTATCATATTTACCAACCCTTCCGCTCGAGCAGGATATGACACAAAAGGTCAACTTTTAAGCAGAGTTTAGCAGGTTTGAATTCAGAGTTTTCCTTCTCCTAGACTAGTTGCCTCACCAAGGCTGAAGAACACAGTCCTACTATTTACCCATAGCTGGAGGGAGAATAATTGGATTCATACCTTTCCCAAGGGTATTAGTGCTATGTGAAATGTAATCAGTCTCGTCCAGGATTTGAACTCGTATCGCCGTGTCGATTTCCTGCGATGATAACCATTACACCGCGGGCACCTCCTAAATAGTAATCTACTCTATGCAGTTGTAAAGATACAAACAAAAAGGGTAAAACTTTAGAATAAGTTATCAATGAAATTGATCTATGCCTGCTTAAGTGCGGAAATGACTCGGCCATTGATTTAACCATATGCAACCCCACAGTCTATACGGACATTACTTGAAGAGTATACAGTGACACTTGTAGCTGTGATCACTCCCCAATCCCCCTCCAAAGTACAGAACTCAACTGTGAAAAACACCCAGGTGGAGGCTAGACAAAGCCAACTGGGAAATGTTTAAAGAAAAATGCAAAGAAACACTAGAACATTTCACAGAAATATTAATTTCAATAGCAAAGGACTGCGTTCCCAGAAATTCTACACCAAATAGGCGTAACCATATTTACCAACCCCTCCACTCGGGCAGGATATGACACAAGGTCAGTTTTTAAGCGGAGTTTAACAGGTTTGAAATCAGAGTTTTCCTTCTCCTAAACTAGTTGCCTCACCAAGGCTGAAGAACCTAGTCTGCCCTACTATTTACCCATAGCTGGAGGGAGAATAATTGGATTCATACCTTTCCCAAGGGTATTAGTGCTATGTGAAATGCAATCAGTCTCGTCCAGGACTTAAACTCGTATCGTCGTGTCCATTTCCAAAGACGATAACCATTACACCACAGGCAAAAAGATCACATAATACTGCTGTGGAACCGGATGAGATTTATTATGAGTTCTTAAAGCAACTAAAGAAACACTAAAGGTGCTATTAAAGATATACAACAAGATATGGACAGAAAGAAAGTTTCCGGACATATGGAGACAAAAAACAATATCAATTCCAAAACTAAGAAAAGACAACTCACATCTGCAAAATTACAGACAAATTTCTGTGACCAGTTGTTTATGCAAAACAATAGAGAGCAGCCTAACCGGTAAATCAGTCTGGTATTTTGAATCCAACGGCCTTATTTCCAATCTATAATGTGAGTTCAGTAATAAAAGAAGCACAACAGACCACTTAGTCAGCCTGGAGATAACTATAAGGGAGGCATTTATTAGGAATGAACATATTACAAATATTTTCTTTGATCTGGAGAAACCATACGATCCTACGAGTAAATAAAGCAAAGTGAGAGATCTGCGCAATCTCGGCCAAGGAGGTAGACTACCACATTTTATCGATGGTTTCTTATCTGACAGAAAACTTTAAATTCGCGTTGGATCAACTCTTTCTGATATGAAAAATCAGAAAGAGTGAGTCCCACAAGACAGTATATTGTCTGTGATTCTGTTTAGTATAAAATAAGCAATAAAACAAAGAATCTATCTCCCAGAGTGGATGGATCTCTATACGTGGAAGACTTCCTAATATATTACAGGTCATAATGCAAACACCTCATTGAGCGCAAACTGTAATGATATTTAGAGAAAATCAACAAACGTGCTACAGAAAACGGTTTCAGATTTTCTAAAGTAAAAACTAAGTGTGTTCATTTTTGTTATAAACGAAAATTACATCATGATTCAAGCCTGAAATTTGAAAGGATAGAAATCCCAGTTGTAGATGAATACAAATTTCTAGGGTTAATATTTGATAGAAAGTTGACCTTTATTTCCCACCTGAAATATCTAAAAACCAAAGGTATTAGAACATTATCACTCCTACATGTGGTAGCCCACACAGTGTGGGGAGTGGATCGAAACACTCCATTTGAATTATATTGGCCACTCATTAAATTAGACAACGGTGGTTCTATATACCAATCAGCAAGAAAGACCTACCAAAAAATACTGAATCTGATTTACAATGGAGGTCTGAGATTAGTACTTGGAGCGTTTAGAAGATCTCCAGTTGAGAGTTTTTATGCAGAGTCTAACGACGCACCTGCAGGTATCAGAGCTAATAAATTACCTCTCCAGTATTACGACAAATTAAAATTATACTCATTTAATCCTGCATATGAAGGTACATTCCACCCAAGATATAAGGAATTTTTCCTAAGGAGTGAAAAGGCTATAAAACCTTTTGACTTTAGGATGGAAACAATCAATGAAGAAGCAAAGGTAGATTTAATAAAAATAAACAACGCTATCATACCAAGTATCTCATTTTGGACCATAAGGACTTCAAAAGTAATTTTAACCTTCTGCAAACTCCATAGAACAAAAACTCATCCCCTAATTTTCCAAGAGGAATTAGAGAAAATCAAATAAGGATATACCAGAATTTCGCACATCTCGGATGAATCTAAGCAGGAGAAAACAGTAGGATGTGCTTTGATACATAATGAAAAGTAACTAAAAACCATCTCCCAAACGATACCTACATTTTAAATATGAGAGCATGCTCAGTAGATATGGCGCTTGATCTCACCTCAAAAGTAAAAAAAATAAGTTCATTATTTTTTCTGATTCGCTGATGGTGTTAATATCTCTACAAAGCAAGAAATTTGACAACCCACAAATATTAAAAGTTTTATGCAAATTAGAAAAGATGTCAAATGATAATGAAATATTATTATGCTGAATTCCAAGTCATACAGGAATCAGCGGAGATCACCAAGCTGATAAAGCAGCCAAGTCTGCGTTAAGTATAATTTTGGAAAAAAATTAAGATTCCTTACAGAGACTTAAAAATGAATATAAACAAATATATACAGCAAAGGCAACATAGCTGGAGCAGCAATAAACATAAAAAATCCAAACAATTAAACCTACACGAGGAGAATGGAAACAAAACTTCAGAACCTGAAAGGAAGAAATAGTAGTATCCAAGATTTGCATAGATCACCAAAGGATTACGCATTCTTATTTGCTTAAAGGAAAAGTGCAACCAATGTTTCATGTATGTCAGACAGCATACACATAAAACATGTCCTCACAGAATTTGGCTCCGACAAGAGAAATATTTTATAGTGTAAGCAATATGAAAGAACTCTATAAAAAGGATCAAGCAGACGCTATGATATACTTCCTAAAAGCAGTTGTTCGATACGGAAAATTTCAAAACGTGACCATATTTACCAACCCCTCCGCTCGGGCAGGATATGACACAAGGTCATTTTTTAAGCGGAGTTTGACAGGTTTGAATTCAGAGTTTTCCTTCTCCTAGACTAGTTACCTCACCAAGGCTGAAGAACACAGTCTGCCCTACTATTTACCCATAGCTGGAGGGAGAATAATTGGATTCATACCTTTCCCAAGGGTATTAATGCTATGTGAAATGCAATCAGTCTCGTCCAGGATTTGAACTCGTGTCACCGTGTCCATTTCCTACGACGATAACAATTACACCACGGGCACCTCCAATTTCAAAACGTGACAATTCTGAAAACTATTGAATTAAGCGAAATATACACCACGAATAAGTATCCAAAGATTCTAAAATCTTAAAATAGAAACTTTTTTTTAAAACGACTTGATTCGGCATTAAATAATACGAAAAGGGCTGATATGCCGTAAAATAAAATAACCATACCAAACCAAACCTATTTAACATTAATAGTTTTATTTGCACACAGTTGAATGGTTTCAAGTATTGCAACGTAATACTGATAATATAATTTTACAGTCATTTGTTTGTTCTCAGTTAAATGGTTTTAAGTACAGAAAAGGATTAAATATTTATACTTGACAAATAGCTGTAGCTCTAACAGGTACTATCACTACGGGCCTGAGTAGATCTGGGAATAATAGCTGTGAAGGGGTACTTTACATTTCCTAAAACTCCAGAACTCAAGCCTCACCATCAGATGGTTTAGTGTCACATCTAGGATATTCGTAGAAGTGGTGTCTTACCCCTCTGCAGAGATGAAGTCGGTGTATTCTACAGCCCCAGCCGTAGGGAAGAACCCAACTAACACAAATGCCCTAAAACTAAAAAAGGCATAAAATGAATTAGCAAACATATCTAAAAGAACAGACAGAATACGTACAAAATCAGATCGATAGGATTAGAGACTCAGTGGAAGATAGGCAATCTAGGATAGCCTGGCAAACAATAAACGAAGTGAGTAGAAGGAAGAGCACAGCCAAAGGTAAATTGAAAGCTACAAACCAACAAGAAAGAATAAAACTGTGGAAATAGCATTTCGAAAATCTACTAGGAAACCCACCGAAAGTTACACATGAACCAATCACCAGAATTATTAGTAAGCAATTGGACATTAAACTATGACCGTTCACTCAAGAAGAACTCGACTCAGTTCTTAGAAAAATTAAAAATAGGAAAGTCGCAGGGCTTGACGAGATTCCCCCAGAAGTATGGAAGACCAGACAATTCGACGACATACTGCTCTGACAATGCAACGCAGTCTATAATCAAAATCCGATTGACAGATAGAGGAAGGGATGCATCCCCCCTTCCCTAAAAAGGGTGACCTCGGATTAGCGAAGAACTACCGAGGTATAACACTTACATCCATAGCAGCCAAAATTTATAATGCCCTACTACGAAACTGCATAGAACCCAAAATTGACAACATTCTCAGGACAAACCAAAATGGCTTCCAAAGAAATAGATCCACCACCTCACAAATATTGACTATCCATAGAATCCTTGAAGGGGTACGGGCAAAAAACCTGCAGGCGACAATACTATTTGTCGACTTTACGAAGGCCTTTGGTTCCATTCACGGAGGGAATATGGAACAAATCCTACTAGCATACGGACTACCAAAAGAGACCGTCGTAGCAATAACGATTTTCTATAGAAACACCAAAATGAAAGTACGTTCATCGGATTGAGACACAGAATACTTCGACATTGCAGTAGGAGTACTACAAGAGGACACGCTAGCCCCATACCTCTTTATCATCTGTCTAGACTACGTGCTAAGAACATCGATTGATAAAATCAAAGAAATCGGCTTCGAGCTGACAAAGAAAAGAAGCAGAAGGTACCCCGCAAAAAAAATTACCGACGCCGACTACGCCGATGATATAGCGATTCTGGCAAATACACCCGACCAAGCCGAAACACTACTGCATAGTTTTGAATAAGCCGCTGCAGGCATTGGCCTCCATGTCAATGCACACAAAACTGAATACATGTGCTTTAATCAAACAGGCGACATTTCCACACTAGACGGAACCTCTCTGAAACTGGAAGACAAATTCACCTACCTAGGAAGCAGTGTCTCATCAACCGAAAAAGACATCGACACGTGGCTAACAAAGGCATGGACAGCTATCGATAAGCTATCGATCATATAGAAGTCAGACCTGACCGATGAAATGAAACGCAGTTTCTTCCAGGCAGCGGTCGTGTCGATACTGCTATATGGATGCACTACTTGGACGCTAACTAAACGGCTGGAGAAGAAGCTAGACGGCAATTACACAAGAATGCTGCGAGCAATATTGAACAAGTCCAGGAGGAAACACCCCACAAAGTACCAACTATACGGCCACCTACCCCCTATCACGAAAACTATCCAAGTTAGACGAACCAGACATGAAGGACATTGCTGGAGAAGCAGGGACGAGCTTATAAGAGATGTTCTCCTATGGACCCCTACATATGGCCGAGAAAAAGCAGGACGACCAGCTCGAACATACATTCAGCAGCTATGTGAGGATACGGGATGTAGCCCTGAGGATCTGACAGAGGCGATGAACGATAGGGAGACGTGGCGAGAGAGGGTCAGGGATATCCGTGCTGGCGGCACGACATGATGATGATGATGAATTTTGCCTGATAATGGTTTCATATACAAAACCGAAACGTTTAACGGTGGAAAATAACTCAAATAATTCAAAAAAATTAATTCCTGATTACCTCGCTTTTTATTATTTATATATTCATATGTACACACACACATGTATATGATAAAAATTGAGGAAAACAAAGAAAATCAAGTGATATATATATATATATATATATATATATATCTTTTCCCCTTGGAATCCTTTTTCGCCGCCTACTCTTCTCTCTCACTTTTCCCATTCAATATTATTATGTAAGTTTCTCAGTCAACAAGGATAACACTAGTATCGATCAGAAAAAGAATGACCCAGGCATCGAACAGGTACTACACTCTGGTAAATAGTCAAAAAAAGTGTAACTGGCTTGTTCATAAACAAGCAATAATAGTTGTCATTTACTAAACTTAGATTAAGTTAGTTACAAAATCAGAAATATTGCCCCCCCCAAAAAAAAACAACAATGATAATAGTGAATCAAGTGGTAGGCAATAATTTTCGTTTTTGAGCCACATTGGAACTTTTAAAAAATCTCACAAGCAGCACTGAACTTTCTCATTTAGAATATTCGGACTATTGACCTCATTTCTATTATTATACTGACAACGTTTCGGTCGGTATATCTTCCGGCCTTCTTCAGGGGTTTTGTGTTGCCCTCTAGAGCCTACACAGAGCTTCGAACTAAGCACTCTATTTAATCCACGAGGGGTAGACTGTTCCAATTCTGTTATCCATGACCGGGTACATGTTATAGCATGTATTCCTTCTTATTCTTACCTGTTGTGGGAATTGAACCTGCAACCTCCACTTGATTTCAGTCAGAAGCACTTTCCAATGAAATGCCTTATCCACTGTGCCATGTGTTCTTACCGAAGGACACATCGACCGAAACGTTGTAAGTGTAACAATGTTGTATATTGACCTTCGACCAGGCCAAACATGTCATTCCAAAATGATGCACCGGAAGGAAGTGACACATTCCGATGGCAGTTATGAGAAGAAATCGCGTAGGTGGGCTTGGCTGAAAAAATGGGACAAGGTAAAAATCCCCTGGTACGCTCATAGACTGATACACCGGAAGAGAGTTACCTATGAACTGCATGACAGTTATTTCCGCTTGATGACGATCAAACATGCCATTCCAAAGATTGAGTGGGCGATTGAACTATTATATAACTCGGTGACGACAGGAAGTCAGTGAGTTGGAGATCAGACGAGTTGGAGAAAAAAGTGTGGTAGGGAAAGCCACCACCCAGCAGAAGAGGCCCTTGGGACCCCCGATTGAGTCGGAGATCAGAGAAGTTGGAGACAAGATGTAGTAGGGAAAGCCACCACCCGGCAGAAGGGGCCTTTGGGACCCCCGATTGAGTTGGAGATCAGATGAGTTAGAGACAAGATGTGGTAGAGAAAGCCACCACCCAGCAGAAGGGGCCTTTGGGACCCCCGATTGAGTTGGAGATCAGACCAGTTAGAGGGAAGATGCTGGAATGAGAACATGTCCCAGAGAGGCTGGGCCCCCAGGCCCCCGATTGAGCAGTCCAGGAGAACGTGAACGACACAGACTTTGTTCGGTCCTTAACTCCCTCTCACACGCAACATTTCAAATAAAGTGAGAGGTATATTTTTTTAAAGAAGTCTTCGCTCGTCTTATTTATTGCGTCAATATGTGTGCACATGTAGATGTATATATGTATATGTATTTTGTGTTTGTATAGTTAATCATGGTCATGGCTATACAACAACAATGAAGATGAGGCTAATAGTCCGAATATTCTAAGTGATAAAAATTATCCAGCTTCATCTAAGAAACTTAGACAAATAAGCACTGAACTTATATACAGTCAAATCCCACGAAGGTTGATGTACCATTAATCAAAGAAACCAAACCAAAAATAAAAAGATTTGGCTTTAAATAACTCACGGAGGTTGATATGTTATTAAACAAAGTAACCAAACCAAATATACAGTCAAAATTTGCTAAACAAATTTGGTATTAATAGTTATTTTTTATATCAATTTCAGTTTTTTATATGTATGTTAATGTTGAAGAAAATGCTGGCAAATAAACCTAAGAAAATGATTTCCATCATGAGACACAACATATACGTTGACATGAGTCTCGATTCGAGCGCCGCCACCCACCATAAAACAGCCTTGTGCCATATTCTGACACGGTGGGTTGTCAGATAAATCGCAACATATACGTTGATGAAATAATAGCGAAGATTGAATTTTTACCAATGTTTTGCGAAATTGCAGTGATAGAATTACTTATTTCTTTTGTCATTGTTGATATAAAAGTTGGTAATATTATCCCATTCTAGTACGAGTTATAGATGTATTCAAATGCAAGTGTTAAAATGCTAATTTGAAATGATTTAATTTAGAAATAATATAATCATGAAAAACCAACATGTAATTTAAAAAATAATTAAAACCCAAATCTAAATCCGAAAGGTCACATAATAAATATAATAATGTCAAACCTTGTAGCCCGTCAGACAAATCGAGACTCGGATATTTCAACAATCCAAAGTTCAAAACGTTTTAATTCGATACGATCACTTATTCAACTGGACAATTGATTTGATTCGATCACTTGCCGTTTGATTTGACTATGACAATATTGGAATTGGAAAAACAGAAATAATTTTTTATCAATTTTTTGAAGGAAGATATAGAGGGTATATCTTTGAATTTTAAATATCCAGCCCGTAGTCACACAGATCTCGCATGCAAGTGGCATATGGCCCAAGGATCGTAATTTGTCCATCCCAAGTGTAGATTGTTTATATGATTCTATGAGGAATACTCTGTGCATTCAATATGTTTCCAGACTTTTTTTGTAGAGGCATTTAAAATTGTCGTAGACCCTTGAAAATTCAGTATGTTATTGCTATACATCTTTTGCGATGACTGACCAATTTCTATGATTTCAGGTTCAAATAAACAGCTACAGAAGCAATTGGAAGACACCCTACTAAAGCCTGATTGTCACTGGTGGTGAATTTCAAAAATGCGTCGGAAGAGGCGAGTACTCTTCAAATCGGGTCAATGGCATTTCCACCAGAACAATGCACCAGTCCACAACTCCATCTTTGTCACAGGCTTTTTGAGCAAGATGGGCATCAAGACAGTTCCTCGGCCTCCCTATAGTCCAGACCTTGCTCCCTGTGACTTTTGGTTATTCCCTAAGCTCAGAGGTTGTCGTCGTTATGAGACAATTGAGGAGATGAAAGAGGCCGTGACGAAGGTCATTGACACGCTCACACATTAGGACTTCGATGGAGCCTTCCAGAAGTTGTTGGAACGGTACAACAAGTGCATTGCAGCCGGAGGAGATTACTTCGAAGTTGACTAGAGTTTCATGTGTGTACTATCAATAAAAGTGCCCATACAAAAAAAGTCTAGAAACTTATTTAATGATCCTCGTATATTGATTTGCATGTTGAACCAGAAAGAAAACATTTTTGTCATTGTCCCTAAGTATTTGAAAGTATTCACAGAATCTGATATGGTTTTTTATTCAGTTCAGCTTAACCTGACACCAGGACATGGATTTTAGGCAATCAGAGAGGATGGAACTCACTACACTAGCCTTTAGAGCAAACGCGCTCACTATCGTGCTATTATAGGTTCCTAACTGATATTTATTCATCGTACCTTAACTTGACACAAAGCCATGGATTTTAGGCAATCAGTAAAGATCGAACTCGCTATACAAGTCTGCAAAACAATCCTGTTAACCGTCACCCTATGGTAGGACACTAACATATATTTATTAAACGTTGATTATTCTTGAGCCCTCAGTGAGGAGCAAATACAATACAGTTGCAAATTAGCCTGCAAGATGAACATGTTAATCTCCGCACTATTGCAGGCGTCAAACTGATATTTCTCAACCTTTCAAATATTAGATTACGAGTATTGGGCACCCAGTGGGAATCGAAATTACTCTTCTGATGGTGATAAACAGTATTACTTTTCTAAAAGATCATTCTATAGTAAATATTCACTCAGCTTATCAAAGTTTGGCGCTATGTTAAAATAGGAGGATACCAAGTGAGGATTGCAGTAAGCTGGGTTCGCAAGATGTGACACAGTGTGAATATTCGTATACAGACCCATGGCAAATAGTAAGTTTAGGTGAATACGTAACGTGTTTTAAAAAGGAATCGAGACTGAAGCTGTATTGATCAAAGCAGGAAATGAACAATGAGCGAAACGTTTTCTTAGTCCTCTTAGCATTCAATGCACTTATTCCAGTAAGTTTTTTATTTGTCGAAGCACCTCTGAAACTCATTTTTTGATATGGTTGGAAGCTCCGCGTCATATCTTTTAAAAATACCTCCATGTTCTCAAAATCTTACCCTTGAGACGTATTTTCACTTAAGAAAACAAGAAAAAACGTCGCACAGAACTGAAGATCCGGTGAGTGTGGACTGAGGTACACTTGTATAATCCTGTGTTTCACAAAAAAAAAAACAACAACAAACAAACAAACAAACAAAGCAGGCAAGAAAATAAAGAGACCCCCCCCAAAAAAAATCAAGCACTCCCCCACAAAAAAAAAACAGAACATGTAGTTCAAAGAGAATCTAGACTGTCTTTTTTTTCAAATTGGTATTGACTTGTCTAGACGAAATCTAAACATTTAGACATAATCACCTCATTGTGTAAGTTGTTCAGAGAATTAAAAAAAAAATAATCCAGAAAGGCTAAGAAAAAGGGCTAAGAAATCGCTATGAAAGACTGCTAGATAGAAGAAAACAGGTAAATAAATAAATAAATAAATGAATAGATAAATAAAGATAGAAAAAAAAATTAAAATTTGAGATTTGAAATTTCAAAAAGATTAAAGCTTCAGTCTCGATACTTTTTAATGACATCTCGTAAGCATTTTTTTGTACATATATTCTTCTTCAAGACGGAAGGATGTAGAGAAAAAAGAGTTAAAAAAAAGAAGAAAAAAAAGAAATGATATCAAAATGATAATGAAAAAGAAAGTGCAATAAAAAGAGAAGACGAAAGAAGGAATTTGAGTTAGAGTAAGAGGAGAAAGTATGAAAGAAAATATGATAGCAAAATTTAGGTAAAAAGAAAGAAAGAAAGAAAGAAGGAAAGAAAAAAGAAAGAAAGAAAAAAGAAGGAAAGAAGATTAAGATAAATAAATAAATAAATAAAGATGAAAGGGAAGAAAAATAGAATAAAAGAAAGAAATCAGGAATGAAAGAAAGAAAAGAAGAAAAGAGAGGAAAGAAAGAAGTAAAAAAAGAAAGAGAAAAGGAAAAACATAAAGATTAGGAAACAGAAAAGGCTAAGAAATCGCTATGAAAGATAGAAAAAAATAAGGAAAGAAAAATAGAAAGAAAGAAAGGAGAAAAGAAAAAATGAAAGAAAATAAGAAAAAAAGAAGGAAAAACGGAAAAGTTAAGAAATTGCTAAGAAAAAAAGGAGGAAAGATAGAAGAAAATTAATTAATAACGAAAGAAAGAAAAAAAGAAAGAAAAAGGATAGAAAGAAAGAAAGAAAGAAAAAGAAGGAAAGAAAAAAGAAGGAGAAAAAGAAAGAAGAATATAAGAAAATGAATGAATGAATAAAGAAAGAAAGAAAGAAAGAAAGAAGGAAAAAGAAACAAAGAAGATAAGAAAGAAGATTAGAAAGAAGATAAGAAAGAAAAGAGAGGAAAAAGAAAGAAAAAATGAAAGAAAGAAAAGAAGAAAAAGAGAAAAGAAATAAGTAAAGAAAGAAAGAAGAAAAAACAGAAATAAAGAAAATCAGAAAGACTAAGAAACAGAAATGGCTCAAGAAATTACCAAGAAAGAAAGAAAGAAAGAAAGAAAAAGAAAAAACTGAAAGGCTAATGAAGGCTAAGAAAAAAGGCTAAGAAAGAAAAGAAAGAAGTAAGGAAATAAAAAAAATTAAAGGAAATAAAGAAACAAAATAAAGAAAAAAAAAAGAAGATAATGAAGGAACAAAAAAAGTAGAAAGTAAGAAAGAGAAGGAATAAGGAAAGCAGGAAAGATATTAAAAAAAGAAAATAAATGAATGAATAGAGAAATAAACATATAAATAAATGAATTAATAAATAAATAATATGTAGTAATTTACTAAGCGTTTTGCTCAGATGAGGCACAAGGCCATATGAATGAGGCATCGAATGAGACTTGAACTCACTCGTAAAAGTAATATCCTAAGCTTTTGGCTTAGATGTGGCACAAGGCCACACAAATTTGGCACCGAATGAGACTCGAATTCACTCGTCAAAGTAATTCACAAAGCATTTTGGTCAGATGTGGCACAAGGCCGTATAAATGGGGCACGCAGCGAAACTTGTTGGGATTCAGGAATAAATAATAAAACTCCCAACCGGATGTTGACTCGTCGGCTGTCACACACAAAGTGTATAAACGCGTCGCTACGCATCGGCTCCATGCATCCATCCGGTCAGATGTCAAAAAGAAAAATAATAAAAATTAATGTAGCCAATGGGAAGCTGTCACGCCAAAAATTAGAAGGGATGGTCGAGCGACGATTTTTGGAGCTGGCGGGGAGAGATATAAACTCGAGTTTTTTGTGAACCGAGGGAGAGTATAAAAAAGTGACCAAAAAGGAAGCATCACAGATACAGTAATCAAGCGAGAAGTAAAATTCGCCCTCGAGCTAAGAGCTGAAAACTACTTTTCTGCCAGTGACAACTACCTGACCATAGAAAAAGAAGAAAAGAAATAAGTACACTTTATAAACATTTTCCTCCCTTCCTTTTTTTCCCAACATCTTACTTTCCACTATTTTGAAACGTTACTACACGTAAAAGCGAACTTTTGAACACGCAAATTCAAGTTAACGTTTTATTGTTTATAAAGGTTGTTTAAAACTTTAGATGTTCCTTGTTTGTCTTGTTTTAAATGAAGTTTATATTGCATGTTGTAATAGACAAAATGAAATAATCTCACTTGTGGGGGTTTGGTTGACTAGCTTAATTAACCATTACACCACCTGAGGCGCCCAAACAAAGACAGCAGGTTTATCATGATGATATATAAATAAATACATGTATAAAATATCCGACACAGAGGAAGAGAAATGAGTGGAAACTAATTTGGTGGCATTTAAAAATTGAAAAACAAACAATATTTCACTTAAATTTCGTATGTTTAAACTGCTTGAATAATAAAACTTCTCGACATTCACTTAGTTTAATATTCCATTTAATTCTAACTTATTACTCACAATAGTTCACTGTTCCATAGAATTGGGATACAATAATTATCCCCCTTAGAGGATTGGCATGTCTGTAAAAGATCTTATTGGGTGTCTCGTGACAGTCCTAGAAACCCCTTCTCAAACTCTATTTTCGTTTCCTGCATTTTAAAGTTTCATAACAATCGGCGTTCCTAATTACGTTGTCATGACAACATTTCAATTTTTTCTAAATCATTATCTGATGAAGCTCGTACAGTGCGAAACATTATATTAAACTTACAAACGCGCCACCAAATTGGTTTTCACGTCTTATCTCTTGTTCATGATTATATATATATATATATATATATATATATATATATATATATATATATATTGAAAGAAGATTAAAAAGAAAAAGAAAAGAGGGAACACATAGAATGAAAACTGATCAGATTCTAATAACAAAAGGAAAGAAAGAAAAAAATCAAAAAGGTAAAGAAAGAAAATAAAGAAAGACGAAAAAAATAAAACAAGATGTAAGAAAAACGATAAAGATTATTCCAAAAGAAAGAAAAAAAGATAGACAGAAAGAAAGATAGACAGAAAGAAAGATAGATAATAGGGAGGAAACACCGAAGAAAATAAAAATGAAAAAGATCACAGAATAAAGAAATAAAGAAAAGAAAGATAAAGAAAGAAATATAAAAAAAGAAAAAAAGGAGAATAATCATAAAACAAACAAAAAAAAAACAAAAAGAAAAGAAAAGAAAGTACGAAAGTAATCAAAAAGAAAGAACAAATCAAAAAGAAAAAAAGAAAGAAAGAAAGAACGAAAAGGAAAGAAAAATAAAAGATATTGCATAAAATAAATAAATAAATAAATAAAGAAAGAAAGAAAGAAAGAAAAAGAAAAGGAAGACCCCCCCCTCCCAAAGAAAAAAGAATAAAGAAAAAAGATTGAAACAGAACGAAAGGAAGAAAGAAAGAAAGAAAGAAATGAAAAACAAAGCAAGAAATACAAAAAGAAAAACGAAAAACAGAAAAAGGAAAGCAAAGAAATCAAAAGTAAGAAAGAAAAGAAAGGTAAAAGAAAAGAAAAAGGAAAGAAAATGAAAACAATTACAAAAGGGCGGAAAGAAAGAAAAAAAAGAAAGCAAGAAAAAAAAGAAAATGAAAACAATTACAAAAGGGCGGAAAGAAAGAAAAAAAAGAAAGCAAGAAAAAAAAGAAATGAAAACAATTATAAAAGCGATGAAAGGAAATAAAAAAGGGATCTTATACAAAGTTATAAAAAAGAAAAAGATTAGAGCAAGAAACGAAAATAATAATAAAAGCGAAAATAAAAAAGAGAAATAAAAACGGTTACAAAGAAAGAAAGAAAGAAAGAAATCAGAAAAGTATAAAAAAGTGAAGGAAATAAAAGGAAACAGAAAAAGAGAGAAATTAAAACATTTACGGAAAGAAAGAAAGAAAGAAAGAAAGAAAGAAAGAAAGAAATCAGAAAAGTATAAAAAAGTGAAGGAAATAAAAGGAAACAGAAAAAGAGAGAAATTAAAACATTTACGGAAAGAAAGAAAGAAAGAAAGAAAGAAAGAAAGAAAGAAAGAAATCAGAAAAGTATAAAAAAGTGAAGGAAATAAAAGGAAACAGAAAAAGAGAGAAATTAAAACATTTACGGAAAGAAAGAAAGAAAGAAAGAAAGAAAGAAAGAAATCAGAAAAGTATAAAAAAGTGAAGGAAATAAAAGGAAACAGAAAAAGAGAGAAATTAAAACATTTACGGAAAGAAAGAAAGAAAGAAAGAAAGAAAGAAAGAAATCAGAAAAGTATAAAAAAGTGAAGGAAATAAAAGGAAACAGAAAAAGAGAGAAATTAAAACATTTACGGAAAGAAAGAAAGAAAGAAAGAAAGAAAGAAATCAGAAAAGTATAAAAAAGTGAAGGAAATAAAAGGAAACAGAAAAAGAGAGAAATTAAAACATTTACGGAAAGAAAGAAAGAAAGAAAGAAAGAAAGAAAACTATGAAAAAGAAAAGAAAAAGAAGGAGGGAAGAATGAAAGACACAAGAAAAGAAATGAAAAAAATCAGGAAAAGAGAAATGAAATAGATTATAAAAAAGAAAGAAAGAAAGAAAGAAAGAAAACTATAAAAAGAAAGAAGAAAAAGATAGAAAGAAGAATGTAAGGAAAAAGGAAAAAATGAATCAATAGAAAAAGAGAAATGAAAAAGATTATAAAGAACATAAAAAGAAAGAAAGAAAGAAATAAGAAATAAGAAAACAATGAAAAAAGATAACAGGAAGAATAAAAGAAACAAACAAAAACGAAAAGAAACAAAAAAGAAAAAAAAAGAAAAGGGATTATAAAAAGAAAGAAAGAAATCAGAAAAGTCTGGAAAAAAAAAGATGGAAGGGAGAATGAAAGAAGCAAGGGAAAAAGAGAAGAAACACTAAAGAAAAAAAAAGAAATGGAAGAGGTTATAGAAAAGAAAGAAAGAAAGAAAGACAGAAAGAAATCCGAAAACAATGAAAAAAAGAAGAAAAAGATAAAGAAAAGAAAGAAAGCAAAACTAGAAAAGTTTGAAAAAGCAAGATACAAAGATAAGAGGAAGAAAAAAAAAAAAAGAAAAGAAAAAAAAGAATAGTACAATAAAAATCGAAGTTGTTACAGATAGCAGAACGTATCCATTTTGAAAGAAAAAAAAAACACCATTCAATCAAACAAAACATTCAAAAGTTTCCCTTTTTTTATTGTTTTAATGTTTTTAAATGAAAGATGAAAGAGGGGGAAGGGGAATTGAACCTTTTTTTTTAAATTAAAATTTTTTTTTGAATTTTTTTATTTTTTTTTTTTACTTCTGCTTTGATTAAAGCCGACAACATGTTTCTCTTTATTTAAATATTTATTACGTCAGTTTGTGCTCATTGAACTTTAGCACACACCATCTCATTTTAAAATTAATTTTTTTTTTCTTTTCATTGGGGTGGGAATAAAAATGTCTGGATACGGGTACGTACCCGTGGAATCGCGGTCTGTAGATATAACATGATGAATACTCAAACATTAGACGTTTATTGGTTTGTTTGTTTGTTTGTTTGTTTTTGTGTGTTTTTGTTCAGTTTTCTATCAAGTTGTATGATTCTACTTGTTTTGCAGATTTTCTTAACGCATAGTAAGACATTGTCCACAGAAAGCGTCATGTATGTATGTACGTATGTATGTGTATGTCTGTATGTAAAGATATACATACACACTCACACACATTACCCTATACATATGTGTGTGTGTGTGTGTGTGTGTGTGTTTGTATTTATATGTATGTCAGCGTGTTTTTTTTTTGTGTGTATGTGTATGTGTGAAAAGTTGTCTGAAGTACTGAATTGCTCATTCCTAGGTTCGAAACCGGACCAACCAAATATCTGGCTTAAGAGCGGATAGCCACGTTCACATGCACTTGTGTTACCAATTGGCGTTAGCGGATTTTGCAAGAACACAGATGTACTAAATTCAACCAACATAGGACCTAAACAATTTTGCAATTGTTAATAATACTCGGACGTCGTCGCAAAATTTTGAAGGGCACGCATTCACTTGTCTCGAATTTAATAAGACTGCATGATTTCAATCTCAAAAGTGAGCAACTTAAAGTGAAAAAACAAAACAAAACAAAAAATCCTTATCGGGACAGTCTTTTACGCCACTAACTGCGCCTTGTACCATCATTAATACTTGTAGCTTTTAAACAAGTCCCTAAATTAAAAGAATAACAACTCATCGAGAGCACACTCTGCATTCCGAAGAAAATGCTTCGTTTGCGAAAATTTGTTCCCGTGATGCCATGCAGACAAATGGTTTCTTAAGGACCGAGGACTCAAGATAGATTTTAAAGTGGGGGCAGTCATTTTCGCTGACATGGCTCAAGAATGTATTTTTTGCTCAACCAAGTATGGTACAAGGTTAAGTATTTTGGGAGATTGTGTTGGGCCGATCTTCTGGGAGAATCTGTGCCTGCCTTTCTTTGAAAGACCTACCCCACCTACGTTATCGTCGCATGGGTAAGTACACAATTAGATTTTAGATATTTCCTTTTAGTTGTCGCTCAATTTATATATTTTATATTCATATATATATGGTCTTATATGTGTGTGTGCATGCATGCGTGCGTGTGTGTGTAAATATATATATATATATATATATATATATAGAGAGAGAGAGAGAGAGAGATGTGCGCAGATATACATATACAAATAATTTACTAAGCATAATTTAGTTGTAGTACAATGCTACGCTTATGGGGCACCCAGTGAGTACCAAACTCTCCAGTAGCAATAATCCGCGAGAATAGCTTGCTAAACTTTAAACCACGGGACGCTCTTATGTTACACAAACACATGTATATATATATATATATATATATATATATATATATATACGCACTGTGTAGATGTCCTTTTTTGTGTGTGTCTATATATATATATATATATATATATCAAAATGATCTCCATATTATATTAACATAGATTTTGCAAGTGCACCGTAGTATTGTTTCACCAAAATGAAATATAACTTGCTCAAGATCTTGATGCCCGTTCATAGGTTCGAACAGTAATCATGTTTGTGCGAACACGACTCATAGATTAAAAAGACAAAAAACATAAGGTTTACCCAGGACAATTTTATCTCTGACCCCCAGGATTTTGATTTTTTTTACTTTATATCGAACGAAAAATAAATAATTAACAATAATAATTTAATTTAGCTGAGTACGTATGGGGTTTATTTATAGTTGGGAAGATTGGGACAACTCAATCTTCCGAGTAGGAATAGCTTGTCTGTTTAGGAAAGTCCCGACGATTTTTTTAATACCTCAACTCGAACACTGATCCCTAGCACAAAAAAAAAAAAAAAATTAACCCTTTTGGTCACGTGACAGGCATTCAATTAATTTACGAAGCAGGGCTTAGGGTCAGGCACAAGGCCGTAAATGTATGGCATCCACTGAGGATCGTTCTCATTAATAAAGACCGGTTAGATTACCTCGTTAACCATTACTCCACTATGAATAATTGACTTTTGTTTCTTGTTTATCAGATTTGTTTTTTAAGTAAAAATATACGGGACAATCATTTAGTAATAGAATGAAAAATTTTAATAGACAAACATCTTTTTATCCATTTACTAGATTTTTCTTAGTTCAGCACAAGGCCAGTAGTATGGGGCGTCTAGTGAAATGTGTGCATCATTGTAGTCATTTAATTACTTAGTTTTGCACAAAGCCGGAAGTATGGGGCCCAATGAAATATGTACATAATTGCAGTCATTTACTAAATTTGACTTTGTTGGCACTAAGCCAGAAGTATTGAGTACCCAATAAGATATGTGCATAATTGTAGTCACTAGCAAAATTCTTACTTGTTCGGCACAAGGCCAGAAGAGTATGGGGCGCCCTATGAGATGTGTGCCTAATTGTAACTGTCTTGGAGTATTCCAGGTTCAGCACAGAGCCAAAGGAGAGGAAATGGTGTGTAGAAAGATTATGTTGCGCCAATTTTCTAAGTATGCGTGGCCAGCCTGATTCGAAACTCAGCATTCGAAATCCTGGCTGTTGTCTCATCACGGACCCTGACTACTGATACTAGAGTAAGACGCACAACAAACTCAATGGCTGACACAAGGTTAGAATAGTTAGGCATTCAGCGAGGGTCCAAATTCATTTCAATAGCAATGTAGATTAGCTTTTCTAATCACGGCTCCACGACGCTTAGTCTTATTGAGAGATAAGAATGGCCGAACGTTTTACAAGGAAAGCATAATCAGCGTTCCGAATTCAATTTTCAGCCGAAGCAGTTTGTATTCCCTTCACACTAACTCCCTATGAAAAAGCATGAATGTATTTCATCCCCAAACTATGGGTTAAATGCGGGGCAAACTGGGCTCTCCGGCCTTGTTTGGTAATCAGACTAGGAGATGTATAAAACAAACCTCCCCCGCTTCGTGGTGATATTCTATTCATGGGAAAGGCTCCGGGAGTAAACCCTGGAGACAAATTTGGAGCTAGAGGATTGGTCTAAGATATTTTGACAAAGTTGTCGGCCTCATTATAAAACCCTCGCAAAGATTGTTGCTTTGACCATCATCTAATAAGATTTTAAAAAAGGACTCACTTCTGTAAAAGACGTCTCCAGAAAGGTCTATAGTCGAAAACTGAGTCAATGTGTTCAAATGATATTGCTCTTTTAATAAATCTATTATTTGTTGTCATCGGGGAGATTCCGATATACATTCTATCTATCTATCTATCTATCTATCTATCTATCTATCTATCTATCTATCTATCTATCTATCCCTGTTCTACTGTTGCTTGAACAGCGGGGCTCTCTGAGCATTCTAACTTTGGATTGCAGCTAGTCTAGGAGAAGGACAGCTTAAGTCTCTGCTGCCTTACCATTATACCCATTCACGGATAGGTCTTCCGGTGTAAATCCTCACGACAAATCCAGAGTGGGTGTCCCTTAGGCAGTTCGATACTGTCTACAAATTTGTCCTGGTATCTCATTCGCCGACATTACTACCGAACTATACTGGCCCTCGCCTTTCTCACGGATAAGATCGATGTTGTTGAAAGGAGAGACTTATTGCGTGTGCAACTGTCTTTCCTCCATATACAGTCTTGCATCCTGGAGAAAAAAGCAAGACTTTCCTGGAACAGATCCGGATGCTACAGAATAGAAGTTTTACACACGGCCAAAACGATTGGACACCCAGAGAAGATCGAACTCACACCACTGGCAATGGTCTGCGATATAAGTTTCTTAATGATCCCATCACATTAGGCTTCTTTATTGTCAAATGTTGGCCTTTTTTGACATTAGGCCGACGCGATATACCCAGTGGGGCACGAACTCACAGCACTAGCAATGGCTCGCGAGATTAGCTTGTTAACCATACTTCTATGGCAAGCACCCTTGGGGTTTGTATGTATGTATGTATGTGTATGTGTGTGTGTGTGTGTGTGCGTGCATCTTTATGCTCTTGTAACATTTTCGTGTTGTGTGCGTATGATTGTGTGAGTGAAGAAGCGATGACGTCACATCTTGGAGCAGTTCTTTAGTCCAGAACTTTTTCCATTATTATTATTATTATTATTTTCATTATTATTATTATTATTTTGACATAAAATGTGGGCGGTTTTATCGATCAAACCCTACCTACATACATACGTACATACGGACACACATACATACATAAACATGCATCTATATGCGTATCTAGATGAAAAAGTCATTATATATATATATATATATATATATATATATATATACTTCTGTTTAACTTAAACCAGCATGGGGCTAAATGAGAGAAAATAGTCGAAAATTGCATTATGTCAATCTTCTTCGTGGGGAGGGTCTGCCCTCGCAGAAAATCAGCATTCGAGGTATTACTTTTTTTTTTACCAGGATTCGAACACTGACAATTGGCTCCAGTAGAGATTGCAACTACCTCAGCCAACATATATATATAAAACCTGTTAAAAGCTGACATTTGCACCTACATACACATTCGTATATACATATATATATATGTGTGTGTGTTTGTATGCGTCCTCGCTTGCGTATATTAACCCCAGTGTGGGGTGTACGGGTTCAATCATTGATAAGCAATGTACAAACCTTAGACAGTCCGCCTTGGCACAAGGACATTTTATTTGGAAGATTTGTGCAATGGCTATGTATAGCCGTAGGCATGTCTGCCCAGCAATTTAGTTTTTGAAAACAATATCTTTTTGCCTGGTTCTTATGCAGGAGACAAATTTGTTTCTGATGTGCCTCTCAGCGTGACTTCGTACTTAGTGCATACATCTGTGTGTGTGTGTGTGTGTGTGTGTGTGTGTGTGTGTGTGTGTGTGTTTAGAAGATAAATGTGAGATTTTATGGGTGCATCAACAGACTGGCACACCTGTAGTAAATAAACCTTCTGCCTGGGGTGCAAAAAAGGATTTAAAGTATCATCCTTTCCATACGGGTACATACGGGTACACGGATTTTGCTCGTCAACTTTAGGACCAGACAAATTAGAAATGGCCGCTAGTGAGTACGTAAATAAGCATTCAAATAGTTGGATATTGCAGCTTTGACAATTATACAAATGCACTGATCGGGTAAGGAAGGAAATGCTTGCCCATGACCTAGATGCCCCCTTTTAGGCTTGAACTCGAAATAGTCATGTTTGGAGCACGACTCTTAAAAGAATATATTCTCTTCACTCTTAGATGTTAACTTTTCAAGGATATACAACATTCTTGTACATGCATGTATGTACGTATGTACGTATGTAACGCTAATACTTGACATATGATAGGAATGAACACAGTTTATGGGTTTCAGGTTTGTGTGTGTGTGTGTGTGTGTGTGTGAGTGTGTACACAGATCTATGTTGGGTGTTTATGCAGGTTTTATCTTGTGTACACAGTAAATGTACAAGAAAAAATAGGTTTATTTCTAAATAATGAGAGATGAGAATAGTCGACAAAAATAAAAAAAAGGAAAAAAAAAGAAGAAAAATATGAAATTATAGATGCCACAAACAACATGACATCTTTTTTTTTTTTTTCAAAGCATATTGGGAAATTCTTCGGGGGGTGGGGGAATTTATATTGGTTTTTATTTATTTTCTTTTTGTGTCTGGGAGGGTATTTTTTTTAATTAATTTTTTTTATTATTTTTTAAAATTTTTAAAATTTATTTGTATTTTTTGTCTTTTCTTTGTTTTATCATTTTCTTTTTTCTTTTTGTTTTTTAAATAATAATAATAATAATAATAATCATAATAATAATAATAATAATAATAATAATAATAATAATAATTAATTTCTTCTAAACATCAAGAAAGTATTCACTTATGAGTTGGTTTAAAAGATACTGATGGACCGGCCCTGGTATCATGGCTTTCGTCACATGTTTTGCCACTGGTTTCCATGGAGATGGCAACCGCCTCGGCACTATTCGTAGACTCCTCGGGTGTTTTCGACATTTCGTGATCGTGGTCATGATCGTGGTGATGTCGATGTTTGTGATGAAAAGCTTGTAGCGAAAACCGTCTGTGAGTTTGTTTACGACCTCCGCGACGTTTTGATATGTGTGGGTTGTCCTTCCGCATAGTTTTGGTTTTATATATCTGCAGTTGTGTGTACAACCTCTTCAGTTCTGCCTGTGAATAGAAAAAAACAAAACAAAAAGAAAACAAGGTTAATTAATCAATATCAGAATTTAAATTAGAACGGTTGAATGGTACACACAAACCCTGCAAACTGCAAGAGTGCACCCGAGCACTAAAAGTGCTATGTATCTCCTGAGGAAACTCAGAAAATGATCATCTTCTATTTCTCCCTCCCTCTCTCCCCCCCATCTCTCTCTCTTTCTCTCTCTCTCTCTCTCTCTCTCTCTCTCTCTATATATATATATATATATATATATATATATGCGAAAAAGTAAGGTATATATATATATATATATATATATATATATATATATATATATATATAATCTCTTCGCACGAACAGGATGTGATACGAGGTCAGTTTTGACAGTTTTGAATTAAGAGTTTTCCTTCTCCTAGACCGGTTGCCATACCAAGGTTTAAGAGAGTAGTCTATCCTCCTATTTATCCATAGTTGGAGGAAGAATGATTTTATTTATACCTTTCCCAAGAATATTAACGCTATGTGAAATGCAAACCTCCTTGTCCAGGATCGGAACTCGGTTCACTGTATCCATTTCCTATGATGGTAGCCATTACACCACGAGCGCCTCCCCCCTCACAAGTATATATATATATATATAATCATACTGATAGCATGGAGTCCCCTGACTCTCTCTCTCTCTCCAGCATGTCTCATTCGTCTTAATTCCACGGTTTGTAAGATGGGGAGGGGCGAGTGGACCCACTGCAGCTGTTATGAGGGGTACTGCTCTTAGGATTTGTACACACACACACACACACACACACACACACACACACACACACACATATATATATATATATATATATATATACCCAAAAATAAAGAATGTTTACACATCTTTCGGTAGCAGTCTCATTTCTACTGTTCTCATGTACTTTTAAAAGAAAATATACTCATTAGATGAAATTTGCGAATCAAAAGGAAGAAAAAGATGAATAAATATTTAGTGTTTCTGGCACGATGTTAAAAATGACTGCAGTACAGAAGAACTGAAGTAAGAGGTGGGAAGAAGAGTCAAAAATGTTTTTTGCAATGTTGATCATATCCCCTTCAAACATAGACAAACCCCTGTTTTCTTAAATCAAGAAGGAAAGAGTGGAGCAAAAGCCACGTTGGCATTCTTTGTTTAAAGGGCTAAAAAATCCAGTGTATTCTCAGAACCAACCAACAGGGTGGATGAACTATGAGCAGAACACCTTGTTAAATGTTTTAGAACCTATTTAGGAAGTGGGTACTTGGAGAGAAACAATAAGTAATTATCTCCGTTAGCGAATTGGTTTGTCCGGTATGGCTCCAGTTGAATATCACATAACAGACTCAAAACCCATTTTGACTTCTTTTCACCTCTCGTTATAAATCTGTAGGGACGTTGTCTATAGCTTTGCTAGCCTGGCTATATTACCCATATTTAACAAGAAAACCTTTTGCTCTTTCGTACCTCTTCTATATCCTGCTTGTGTATAGCCTAGGTGCCCGTGGTGTAACGGTTATCGTCGTAGGAAATGAACACGGCGACACGAGTTCAAACCCTAGACAAGACTGATTGCATTTCACATAGCACTAATACCCTTGGGAAAGGTATGAATCCAATTATTCTCCCTCCAGCTATGGGTAAATAGTAGGGCAGACTGAGTTCTTCAGCCTTGGTGAGGCAACTAGTCTAGGAGAAGGAAAACTCTGAATTCAAACCTGTTAAACTCTGCTTAAAAATTGAGCTTGTGTCATATCCTGCCCGAGCGGTGGGGTTGGTAAATATGGTTAGCTATTGGCACACGTTTCTGTATTCTTTCTTTGTAATGTAACCTGCATTCATATACATATAAAAGATTAAATGATCTTGTATAGGTGAAATGGAGTATTCAGCGTTAGTATACCACGGATATACTGATAATAATATTGATTTTTGTATATCTTCCCTCCCACCTAGCATTCCCATGACGGATGACATCGGCGTAGACCCTCCAGTGACTCCACTATTTCCAGTTGTACTAGATCTGTCAAACGGACTATGACCAGATCTGGTCGTCAGTTTAGATTATCTAAACCATTATTATCTTAATTTGCCTTTTTTAGGTCCTGATTACAATAGACCTTTTTTCTTTCACTGCCTGTGAAGGAAACTTTGTAAAATATTGTCTTACGGATTGATAAGATTAATTTCTAATTTTCAGTACACAAATGATATGATCCTTTTTTCATCATTACACCATAAGCAGAACTCCTTGTTTTAGAGCCTATTTAAGGAGGGAGCACTTGTATGGATTCAATGAATATTTATCTCCCTTAGAAACTCAGCATATCCGGTCGGGTGTCACATAACAGTTCCAAAAACCCATTCTTGGTCTCTTTTTAATTATGATTTTTGAACAGTAGAGATGTCTTTGACTCAGACAAAAACGGTAACCCTATATGACTATCTTATCTACCCTTATCAAATAAGGGTACAAAATAGAAAATTTTGTACCCCTTCAACATATTGTTTATACATAAAACAATATGTGCATATTTTAAAAAAAAGTTGTGTATTCTTTCGTTTTAATATCTCGATGTTATATTGTTTATATAAAATGTTAAATGTTCTTGGTATCTACCAACGCAATTTATCTTGTCTTGAGGGAGAAAGAGATGGAAGGGTTTGTAAAATGTCAGAGAGAGAGAGAGAGAGAGAGAGAGAGAGAGAGAGAGAGAAAGAGAGTCCAGAAAGCACTGTTGAAGAAATGGACATCAAAGATTCGGAACGAATACATTACATTTCCGAATGTGACGCGTTCAGCGTAACGGTTATCGTCGTAGGGAAATGGAATCGGTGATCTGAGTTCAAATATTGAACGAGACCTTTTGCATTTCTCTTCGCCCTAATGTCTTTGAGAAAGATACGAATTTAATTTTTCTTTTCTCTTCTCTTTAGCAATGGATAAAATAGTAGGGCAGACTGAGTTCTGTAGCTTTATTTAGTAAGGCAATCAGTTTTGGAGAAGAAAATCTCTTTATTCAAATCAGCTGTACTCCGCTAAAAACTTGACCTTGTGTCGCAACCTTCCCCTGGTGGAAGGGTTGGGTTCAGTAAATACAGTACCTGTTATTCGTCATGGTAACTGTTCTAAGCAGGGAGCTGACTCGTTGCAGCATAAAAAAGATTTTATGGTGCCTTCAGACCAACTCTTTTTCTTTCTTTCTTTCTTTCTTTCTTTCTTTCTTTCTTTCTTTCTTTCTTTCTCTCTCTCTCTCTCTCTCTCTCTCTCTCTCTCTCTCTCTTAACAGAAATCTATAATCTCGAACAAACAATGAATAAGAGATACGTACTCTGATATCTTCCGGATCCATATCAGCTAGATTAATTTCTCCCACGTCGACGTCTCCGTTGGAGGAGATCCCTATGTTTAATTTCATTGTCTCCTGTGCTATGCTATCATGAACGTCAGACTGCGAATACGCTCTCTGCCGTGAGTGTTCCTCGTCGGGTGGCCTGTGCACGTACCACAACTGAAATAAAAAAGAAACAAGCAATAAAACAAAAGCAAAAAACAAAAAACAAAATCAAACAAACAGACTAACAAACAAAAACAATGCATAACAAAGAAAACAATGACCTAGTACTTCGTACTGGAGGCACGTGATGTAGTGGCTATCATCTCGGTGGGGAAATGGACCCTGCGATCCGTGTTTAAATTCTGGACGAAAACGTGTGCGTTTCCCTTTCGCTCTCATGCCCTTGGGAAAGACACGAGTCCATCTCTTCTCATATCGTTGGATATCGTTGCCCTTGGTACGACAACCAGGCAAGGAAAAGGAAATTTCAAGCTTTTCTCCGCTGAAAAATTGACTGTGTGTTGTATTCTGACCGTGCGAAGAGGTAGGTTTAATACATACGTCGTATACAAGGTGTGATCAAAAAGTATCTTTGTTTTTTAAATACTAAAATCTAAAATTTAAATGAAGACACGCACACCACTGAGCAAATTAGACAAAAATAGTCACGTGACTTAATTATTGGGTATTTTAGAAAAACGATATCGTTATCATTTGAGATGAAAGTATCTGAGTGACTACAAAGTCTAGAGAAATGAATCTAAACAGGCTTGAGGAAAGTAAGATTTATTTATCTTTAGGCTAGCAGGAAAAGAAGGTACATAGACCAGCCCCTTTATATAGACCCCGAGAAAAAATTGCAAGGAATCAAGCTAGACGAACATTGCGGCCATTTCAAAACGAAATGATAGCAATTTTTCTGATACACTTCATAAAATAAAGTGATGATATCTTGACATCAATTTTTGATGCTTTTGGGTCAGCAATCTCACTACTTATTGAACAGCAATTTTAGACGAAACACAGGATTATGCAAGAGCTATATCCTTCTTACATACCAGACCTAGCTCTGTGTGACTTTTTTTGTTGTTTCCTAAACTGAAAGGGTAAGATTTAAGAACGAGGAGGGTATTAAAATGGAATCGACGACCAGAGTTCAATTCCTGGACGAGGCTGTTTGCGTTTCACTTCTCACTAATGCTTTTAGGAAAGGCATGAATCTATCTGTTTTCCCCTAGCTATGGGTAAATAGTGTGAACTTGGTTGAGTAGCCTTGGTTAGGTTAGCAGTCAAGAGGAAAGAAAACTCTGAATTCAAACCAGATGTACCTCGCTTAAAATTGATCTTATATCACATTCTGCTTGTTGCGGAGGGGTTGGGTAAATGTAGTATATGTGTTACGTAGAGGACACTGGTTATAATGGGTTGTTCGTCTGGTGTGTGTAAGGGGAGGCCAATAAAGTGCAATAACCTTTTTTCAGACATAGAACCTGGCTGTTTATTTCTCAACGGGGTTCTGGAAAGGCGTATAGTGTAAAGAGCGTAAGGTTCGTCGCTACATTAGCTGTCTTCAAAATCGCTTGACGTAAATTTCCCTGGTGTTCTGGAAATTGAAAACGTATATATGTCACTACTAATGATGTGAGTAAAGTCAAGAAATGTCAATGCACCCGCTGTCAAAAGTAGTTGATTGGAAAATCAGAATGGATATTTTTATCTTAGATTAAACAACTACAGATAAAGAATTGAATCTTTGGATTAAAACAAACTAATAATAATAGAACAACATTTGCGCTAAAACGGCTACGCCTTCAACATAGCAGCCCAGTCAGCTGGGGCTGTAGAATATATTGAACGAGTGTCATGGATATGAAATTAAACAACCTGATTGTGAGGCTCCCGTAATCAAGTGGTAGTACCTGAGAGGGTCCTATCTATGGGACAAATAGAACTGAGTCCAAACAAATGACTTATGCTAAATTGAATTGCTTGAAATAAAACTGTTTATCATTTAACTGTAAGTAAACAAATGCCTGATACTTTATTGAATTGTTAGTGATACATAGTAATAATTTGAACCATTTAGCTTTAATTTATGTTTACAAATCATATATATCTAATATATATATATATATATATATATATATATATATATATATATATATAAACCGGATTTTGCATTAAATAACCTACAATGGTTGATATGCCATAAAACCAAACCAAACAGAAACCGATCCTTCAACAGAGATGCAAAATTCACCATCAAAGAACGCATTGGACAGTATTATGGCAATTAAACAAATACATAAAGATAAAAGAAAAAAGTATCTCCCAACACTGATTCCAAATGGCTTTAACATTAGACTAAACCATTTTTAAAACACCTCTTTGAAATAGAATGGACTGATATGGTTTGCCTCGTAAAAATTTAGATAAAGAAATGCCTGAATTAAATATCTGAATAAAACATTTCCGGCTGATTTTAAATAAATCCAACGCTTAGCAAATATCTTTCAAGTGTAGATCTCACTGCCAGACATTCACGATAGAGTTAATAGAAGGGTCAGTTCAAAACACTCTGATAATTAGAATAATTCTTATTCTACGAATGCTACGTTTTTTCAGTTATTTTCGTCGTTTCTTTTGCAACGTATGGAATCTTTTTAAAAGTATTTAAAAATCTTTTCTTCTGAAAAATTTTTCTCCTGACTATGACCTAAGGTCGAAACTAGTTGAGAACAATTTAAAAATGCATAACGATAAAGAACTATTCCTATTTGACTTATTAGTTTTATTTATCTCATTATATATGTTTGAGGAAATAAGACAGACACATCGTGTCTACCTATTTTGTTCTCGATCCGTTCTAGTCACCGAATGAGTCTTTTGATTTTGGGATGGAATGAGTTTATGAAGGCGCCGTATGTTTCTCAATTACTTTCGGCACCATCTGAAGTTATCTTTGAGGGAGCGAATGATCAAATGACGTACTTAATCACAAGTCCTATCTATCATATATATATATATATATATATATATAAGTAGAGGGAAAAACAAACAAAAATTCAAAATTCTTTTAGCTGTATATTTCAAGATCACTAAACTTTCTTACAAAAGATCAAATTCGAATATAGCAGCCACATTCTAATAACACATTCTATAACACATTTCTCGTCAATTATCCTCCCCCCCGTCAGTACTAATACCTCCAGTAAGAATTCTAATCTTCAATAAATTCCAATATCACTTGTTCTTCTTCCTATATATATATATATGACTCGTGATTCTGTATATGATTTGATCATTCGCTCATTCGAAGTCAGGTTTAGCTTTCTTAAGTCAAAGTTAGTGTATTGTTAAGTTACCCAGAGGGGAGAAGACTTGACTACTCCCATCCCTCTCAGGTCTACTCTGACCCGGAGTGTGTGATATAAAGTTACTGCACCAAATAGGACGTTGTACCGTTACCCACCAAATGTACAGTTGTACCACCACGCGCTCGAACGTATTAATGGCTGTATCGCTACGTCTAAAGTAATAGTCGGACCCTGTTGTAACCCCACGATGGGAACACACGAAACTCTGCTTTAGTTCACTAAAGGTTTATTATCTACTATACTTTTTAAGTAATCGCTGGGAGAAAGAAAGAGATTGTGAAGGCTGAGTCGACCGCGTTAGATGGACAAAGAGAAACAACACGTCACGAAGAGAGGAAGAAACCAGATACAGTTCTTGAATTTTCTTTCTGTATTTTAAAATAGTTTTAACGTGTTTGTTCGCTGGTTTTGTCTACACAAGTTAGCGTTTGGTGGGAGATCCCGTTTCGGAGTCCACCCCCAAAATGGGGCACGTAAATTTTTGTCTGTTCTTACGTCTTCGTGGCTAGTGTTCAACTGACGTCAGAGGGAGGACCGTCTTGTTTCTACTGGTTCCATACCTGCACAGAAGATTTGGGATCTCCAGTTTGTTCCTAGTCATTGTTAATTACCGTAGTTATTCCCCCGTAACTGGCTGACCTACATCCAGTGCTTTGACTTAAGTCACTTAGAAATCAGCTAGCTGTTTCCGTAGACTCATTTTCTGCTTTTTTGCCTTAATATTTTTTCTTCTCTCTCTTCTTCCTTAGAAATTTACCACTCGTTCTCTTTATAAATTGGACCTATCATATTACGTTACAAGTCTACCTGGAAGTAATTACATTGAAGTAATACTCCACACTTACCAGATCTTTTGAACAAAAGCCTCGCTATTAAATGTAGTTTGGTGCCATACCCAGGACACATCTTTTGGTCAGTGGTCTTATCCCTCAGCATACAGTCTGCATATACTCCGACCCAGCGACAAGGCTACATTTTTTTGAGTTCGATTATAATTACCTGCTACTATTTTAATTTATTGCAATAATAGTAATTAAAAAATGTGTTAATAGCAAATAACAAATTTAAATAATGAAGATTTACGACACGGAAGACTTTTCAAAGACAAACACCTTTAGTTCTTTGCTGTGAAAAAAAAAAAACAAACAACAAACAAACAAAAAGATTTATATCAGAATCTTCTGATCTTGTTCTTTTTACAAAAATATTACTAATTAACTTGTTACAATTTCAGGGTCTTTTCTCAAAAAACGTCACCTTGTAGTAAAAATCCGCTTAGGTCGCTTTCTCGATGCTTTAAAAGTTGATAGAATTATCAATTTAGAAATAAATTATTACAGTCTTATTTACAGAATATCGCTATTAAGCAGTTGTTGGACCATTTAAACTGTGCAAACAAATAACTTACGTTAAACCGAATTGTAAGAAATAGAATTGCTCGATTATTTTACTATGTGTAAACAAATAACTGTTTAATTGAATAGTTAGCAATACATAGTAATACTTGAAACTCTTTAACAGTATGCCTAGATTGAATTATTGGTATTACATAGTAATACTTGAAACTCTTAAACTATATTCCAAAATTGAATTATTGGTATTACATAGTAATACTTGTAACTCTTTGACTGTGTGCCTAAATGGAATTATTGGTATTATGTAGTAATACTTGAAACTCTTTAACTGTATGCCTGAATGGAATTATTGGTATTATTTAGTAATACTTGTAACTCTTGATTCTGTATATATTCTGTATATGTTGTTGCTCTTAGGTCGAGATAAAGCTGGGATCCTCGGGAAGCACACAAAGCCAGCGAACATTCATTAACAAGCTTTCTAAGTACGCATGTACATAGCCGTTTCACGACTGTCACAATGGGAGTCTCCGTAGCGTAGTGGTTGAACTGCTGGATATGCAACATCTTAGTAAGTGAGTTCGAACTCCAGTAACGTCATTACATTCACTTTCAGATTAATACCCACGGGAAAGGCATGAACTCACCAAATGCCTCAGCTATGTGTTAAAAAGTAACACTATTTTTTCTCTCAAGGATGGCTTTGACATTAAATAACCCACGAAGGTTGATATGCAATTTAACAGATCAAACGAAGCTCGTGTGAGAGAGTAGATATAACTTAAGATTATTATTGAAGAGTAATAACGTTTGTGGTTCATTATTAATTATATAAAATATAACTGGAAATTATTATTGAAGAAGGAAAATATTGTAGTCACTCACTTTCCGATAATTAAAGCTATTTAATTTCTATTTATTCATTAATATTGACACTAGATTTGTTGGGTTTTATGGCATATCAACCTTTGTAGATTATCTAATGCCAAATCATGTTTATACATACATATTAAGTATATATGATACCGGCCCATTGACATAGAGGATAGAGTGTTCACTAATAGTCTGGGAGACTGGGGTTCAATCGCGGCTCGAGTCAAACGAAAGACTCAGAAATGGTACTTGCTTAATATTCAGCATTATAAAGTATGAAGCAAGGGTAAGTGGTGATATCCAGGGAAGTGAGTTGCGCCTCCTTTACACCTCGGTGTAGTAGCTAATGAAAAAGGAGCAGTCGGATTGCCCTCGACTACAGTCGGTCAACTTACTTATATGATTTGTGAACGTTTTGTAGAAAACATTTTTAAACAAGTCTAGGCGCATTTTTTTTTGCACACAGTTAAATGTCTTCAAATATTGCTATATAACAGTCAGGATTTATTATTAGTCATTTGTTTGCACACATAGTTTGTATTTATTTTCATTCTTAAATGAATTAGAACTAATTTGTTCGCACACTAGTATTGCTATCGTTTCTATAGTTAAATGGTTTCAGTTATTGCCAATACAAATGATTCTATTCGATATTTATCATTTGTTTGCAAACAGTGAAGTTGTTACAAGTATTGGTACGTAACATTAATTATTCTCTTCAACACTGTTCATTAATTTGCACAAATTGAAATGGTTCCAAATATTGCTACGTAATACTAATAGTTCTATTTAGGCATATAGTTAAAGAGGTTCAAGTATTACTATGTAATACCAATAATTCTATTGAGGCATACAGCAAAAGAGTTTCAAGTATTACTATGTAATACCAATAATTCCATTCAGGCATACAGTTAAAGAGTTACAAGTATTACTAAATAATACCAATAATTCAATTTAGGAATACAGTTAAAGAGTTTCAAGTATTACTACGTAATACTAATAATTCAATTTAGGAATACAGTTAAAGTTACTATGTAATACCAATAATTACATTTAGGCATACAGTTAAAGAGTTTCAAGTATTACTACATAATACCAATAATTCCATTTAGGTACACAGTTAAAGAGTTTCAAGTATTACTATGTAATACCAATAATTCCATTTAGGAATACAGTTAAAGAGTTTCAAGTATTACTATGTAATACCAATAATTCCATTTAGGAATACAGTTAAAGAGTTTCAAGTATTACTATGTAATACCAATAATTCAATTTAGGAATACAGTTAAAGAGTTTCAAGTATTACTACGTAATACTAATAATTCAATTTAGGAATACAGTTAAAGTTACTATGTAATACCAATAATTCCATTCTGGCATACAGTTAAAGAGTTACAAGTATTACTAAATAATACCAATAATTCCATTTAGGAATACAGTTAAAGAGTTTCAAGTATTACTATGTAATACCAATAATTCAATTTAGGAATACAGTTAAAGAGTTTCAAGTATTACTACGTAATACTAATAATTCAATTTAGGAATACAGTTAAAGTTACTATGTAATACCAATAATTCCATTTAGGCACACAGTCAAAGAGTTACAAGTATTACTATGTAATACCAATAATTCAATTTAGGAATATAGTTTAAGAGTTTCAAGTATTACTATGTAATACCAATAATTCAATCTAGGCATACTGTTAAAGAGTTTCAAGTATTACTATGTATTGCTAACTATTCAATTAAACAGTTATTTGTTTACACATAGTAAAATAATCGAGCAATTCTATTTCTTACAATTCGGTTTAACGTAAGTTATTTGTTTGCATAGTTTAAATGGTCCAATAACTCCAGGTCATAGCTGACCTGAGAGTAATGGCAATGAAGAGGCACTCCACATTTCCCAAAGCTTCAGGACTGCAGCCTTGCCATCAGATGGTTTAATGTCATAACCCGAACACTCGTTTAGGGAGTCTTACCCCTCTGCAGAGATGCAGCTGGTGTATTCTACAGCCCCAGCCGACTGGGCTATCATTAGTATTCTATTTTGTCTTACGATTAATTTGGTTCGGTTCGGCTCGGTCCCTTTCTTTTAACGGCATATCAACCTTCATGGTTCATTTAATGCCAAAACCATCTTTTTCGAAAAAATTAGTGGTACTATTTAACCCATAGTTAGGGATAGAGATACGGTGATTCCTACGATACCCAAGTGACTGAGTTCGAAAATGAACGTAATCGACCGACTGGAGTTCATACTCGCTTATTGCGATCTCACATTCCAGCACATCTGCCACTACTTCACTCAATTAATTTGGTTAAAAAAGAACATATATTAAAGAATCATTCATTCATTCGGTCGGTAATGAACTTTAGATATATATGATATAGTAATGATCGAACCAATTTTTAAATAATCTTAAAATTTCAAAATTCTAAATTCCCAAGAAACCGGCATTCAGGATCTGTTTCCTTGACGGTTTACCTCAACAAATTCCGTTATCCTTTATGAACAAAAACAATTTTGTTGTATCCGATGGAGTTGTAATAGCGAAAAATATACGAATAAATTGTTAACTCCAACAATTTCGTTCTCATTTTCAGTCACGTGTAGTTGGGCAGCAGTCTTTCATTTAAGCATGTCTGATCAAGTTACGTTTACGTAATTATGTAATGTTATACCCCACCCAAAAAAACCTCTTAAAACACTCTTTACACATGCAAACCACGCTTATGAAAGGTCCGAAAGCGCTCGGGACAATTTTGGTAAATTCATCCACAAATTCCAATCTGAAACGAAGACACTTATCAGGAAACTTGAAAGGACCTTAAAATTATGTAGACAAAATGTGTCTTTATTATTTAATCAAACATGCTTATATATATATATATATATATATATATATATGTACCTCAGTGGTGACTTCGGGCGTAGGGTTTTAGGGGTTTTATGTTTATCTATTTCGAAGCAATAAAAATTCACGTCGACTTTGGTTGGACTGAACGTCCTGACTCGAATCATCATGAATATTTCTAAACTCACAATCTTTCATAGCTTGGTTTTTTTTCAAGCCTTAAAAAGTTAATGGAGATAAATTTTGCAATGTAGCATTATTATTAATGTTACCTAAAAGAAAAAAAAGAAAAGAAGCATGCTTAGTTATTTGGGGCTCATGAAAACCAGGCCTAAAACACAAACGAAACCCTTCTAATAACATCACTCACATGTCAAGTATTAGCTGTGTAAACCTGTGCAGACACAGAGATTTGACGAATTATAAAAAAAAGAAAAAAATGTAGTCGGATGCTACAATCTTTCTTATATTCAAAATGTTAGCTTTGTTAAGAATATGAGCCAGAGTAATATGGTGCCCTATAGTCGCTAGTTAAATATATATTACCACTAAGAATATTTGGACTATTGTAATCATTTTTATGGTTATATTCACAACGTTTTGTCGATGCGTTTTTCGGCGTTCTTCAGGTGATTCAATCCCATCTACAGGTAAATTACAAAGAATCCTTATTATAATTTAACATTTGCACCCGGTCATAGTTAACAAAATCAGGATAATCTACTCCCATGGATTAAATAAAGGGTTTAGTTTGAAGTTCTGTGTGGGCCCCCGAGTTTGACATGAAACGCCTGAAAAAGGCCGAAGGACGCATCGTCCGAAACGTTGTAAATATAACAAGAATATAAAGACAATAGTCCAAATACTCTAATACTGTATGGCTGAGAAAGACAGAGCGCTGATGTATAAAAATACAATCTGCTTTTCTTTTTTTTTTCTTTTCATTACCCGAAATGTACGTATGGATAGAATAAGAGAGAGTCGGAGATGGCCGAGATGCACACACAAACAGAAGCTACAGTGCGATTTTACTGTGAAATCTCTCTGCCTTTCTGCTTTGTTCTGCCTGGGTCGAAATATTCTATAGTTTATATAACTTATCAGACACCCTCGCAATCCTTGTGGTCACAATTCCCACCGGCACATTGCGCATGGACCTGCTTCCTTCTACCACCCATAGAATTTACGCGGCTTTTCCACCGGTCTTCCTGTGTCCGTGTAACTGCATCCTGTTTACTTTAGGAAACAGGCGTACTTCTGCTTCTACCGTCCGACCCTTCTAGCATGCCACCCACGCAATCTACGCGGCATTTCCACTGGAGCAACTGCATCCTGTTTCCTTTAGGCAACTGGTACATTTCCTGTTATGCCACCCACGCAATTTACGTGATATGTCAAAAGGGATCTTCCAGTCAATATTCAACACACACACACACACACACACGTGTGTGTGTGTGTAATGCTATAATAGTTATCGTTGTCGGAAATAACTAAGGTGATCTGTGATCGAATTCTGGATGAGGCTGTTTACATTTCACAGAGTGCTAGTACCACTGGAAAAAGGTATACATCCAACTATTCTCTTTCCATCTATTGGTGAATTGTCGGGCAGACTGAAGTCTTTAGCATTGGTATGGCAACCGGCTTAGGAGAAGAAATGCTCTTGATTCTGACTGCTAAACTCCGCTTAAAAATTCACCATATGTCATCCCTTGCACGTGTCGAGGCTTTGATAAACACACACACACACACACACACACACACACAAACACACACACACACACATATATATATATATAATCTTTAAAACGCCCAATACAAAAAATGTTGAGCAATATCATAATAAATTATCAATTATATAAATTTAAGGCTTGGTAAAAGTTTACGTCAACGATCGTCAGGTGTGCCGGTAATTTGCACGTCTGACAAATGAAATAGAACTGCAGTGCACTTTCATATTCTTATTTGAAAAATTCAATCCAAATGTATCGCTTTGTTATTTAGAAAAGTCCTAAATCTCATTCCATCTCGTACTCTGATTCAGTGATTTCACTTTGTCTAAGGTGTTGTCGCAATATTCCACGATGACAGACAATTCCTTGTCAACTCAGAAATTAGTCACTGAGACGGGTAACAAGTAACCTAGTAAGACCTGCTGCATGATATTTGAAGAGGAATTTGACAATGGGAAGTAATTCCTTTTGCTCCTCAAATGCCTTGAAGGACAAATTGTCAGACCCTGACAGCATAGTTCTGCATGACTCCTCGACCATCTCTTTCGATCAGAGGATGAATGTTTAACGGCCCATCTATATGTCTATTGCATACGTTTTAAATATCTGAACTATTAAAATTCATCAGATATTTTAAATAATCCGTATAGGCTGTATTCATGCTGCCATTTGTTGGCTAATCAAAACAGTTGGGGCTTTTAGCTTTTTCTTTTTGCAAGAATCTTACAAAATATTTGGTGAAGTGGCCAATTATTTGATAAGACAGCAATCAAGCCGGTTTCTGATTTTAAATTATCTATCTATCTTGCACACACAGACACACACAGACACACACACACACACATATATATGTATGTATGTATGTATGTATGTGTGTGTGTGTGTGGATGTATAAGAATCAATAATGAAAAAGATAGATAGGAACAGAATCTGATATATAAATAACTATGAGCAGTCTAAGATAGATACGAATAATTTTCATACAGTTATATGGCTTCAAGCATTACTATTTTATACGAGTAATTTTCATGCAGTTATATGGCTTCAAGCATTACTATTTTATACGAATAATTTTCATGCAGTTATATGGCTTCAAATATTACAATTTTATACGAATAATTTTCATACAGTTATATGGCTTCAATCATTACTATTTTATACGAATAATTTTCATACAGTTATATGGCTTCAAGCATTACTATTTTATACGAATAATTTTCATGCAGTTATATGGCTTCAAGCATTACTATTTTATACGAATAATTTTCATGCAGTTATATGGCTTCAAATATTACAATTTTATACGAATAATTTTCACAACAAATGTATTCAACTCATAGATGGGATTTTAACAAGTACTACCACTCCAGGTCAAAGTCGACCTGAGAGTAATACTCATAAAAGGGTATCACTAATCATACTAATCATTCCAATAATTTTTTAAATCACTACGTTTAAAAAATTACCTATAATAATCATTTGAATCCTGGTTTGAGGGGGTATTGGTGAACACTAACCATTATGCCAATGGGCTACGGATACTATTTAACATATAATTAGGGGATAATGGAGTTCATGCCTATTAGTCTGAAAGTGAACTTAATAGCCCGACAGGAGTTCGTGCTCGAGGCTGCAGTCCAGCACTTTATCTACTACGGCACGGAAGAAACGAAAACGGCAACCCTATTCAATTTAGTTGGATCGTTCTTATAAAATCATTACTGCCATTAGCATTCTTCTCTCCTAATTTTCAAAAATCATATAAATTCATTTTCCGATTTAAAACAAAATTATTTCTCTTTTTCAATATTAGTTTTAAAAATTTTATATGAGAATTATGGATTGATACCATTGAGGACACGTGTGGCTTGTGGACCTCAGTTTGGGAAACTTTTTAAGAAACCTCCATTTTTTGGTTTGTTTCGCGGTGTTACCTATGTCCCCTGTTTTCAGCATGATAATAATTTCAGCATAAAGAATCCTAAACGAAACATGCCACTTTATAAAGCATTGTAGCGTGCACAGCCTCATGGTTACAGCATTGGGCCTGACTTCGTTATGTTAGCGTTTTTGTTGATCATTTTTATTCTTAAATATTATTTTCTAAAATTTTTATAGAAGTGATATACATCAATACCATTGTGAACATTCTTGCACACTGGACCCTAGATTAAGAACCCTTTAAAAGCACAACCTTCATTTTTTTAAATTTCGTGGTGCTATCCATATTCTCTGGTTTTCAGCAGATTGTTGGTAGTTGTAGTTTAAAGCTGTCTTTAATCTAGCATAAGGTCAGAATTATGGGTCTCTCAATGAGAACCGAGTTCATCATAGGGTCTTCTAGCCAATAATGTAAGAAAACCATTACACCACGCGAGTCACCTGGACCCCTGGATAGATCGTAAGCATTTTTCCACCTCTCCACCACGAACAGGATGTGGCACAAGGGCAATTTTAAAGCGGAATAAAACTGCTTAGAATTCAAAGTTTTCTTTTTCCTAGACTGGTTACTTTGCCAAGGATGAAGAAGCCAGTCTGTTCTATTATTTAACCATAGCTGGATGGTGTTAGGGATAACAGAAGGATTCATGCCTTTCCAAAGGGCATTCGTGCGAAGTAAAACGCGAACAGCCGCGTCGGAGATTTGAACTTGGGTCACCGATTCTATTTCCAACGCTAAGAGCGCCTGGTGAGGTAGTAGCTGTAGAGGATAATAAAGAGAATGATACTTACCTTGGGTCCTAACAACAAAGCCAATGTTACGGTGACAGTCAGTTGGCATCGGATGAAGTACATAAGGAACAAATAATCAGGATCTAAAGACAGCCATAGGCAATGTCTGAAAAAGAAAGAAACCGATCGTAAGAGGCAAAATAAAGAAGAAGAAGAAGAAGAAGAAGAAGAAGAAGAAGAAGAAGAAGAAGAAGAAGAAGAAATAAGTAAAGAAAGCAAAGGAACGGAGAAAGAAAGAGTGAAAAAAAAGAAAGAAAAGTGGGGCTATAAAACTGAAAGAATGAAGTAGAAGACGACAGCGTTAGAAAGAAAAAGAATGAAAGAATAGGCAGAAAAGAAAACATTGAAAGAGAAAAAGAAGAAAAAAAGGACGAGTGAGTAAAGAAGAAATTGAAGAATTTAAAAAAAGATGATATGTTTCATCATCAGGACAGATTTATAATCCTTAAAATAAAATTCTACATGTGATAAGGGAAAAAAGCGTTCTAATTTTCTATTTTACAAAATCAGTTAGATTTGATCTATTTCTTATCTTAATTATCATTTTATTTTCATTTCTTCTTTTAGTATCTTACATTCTAATATATATATATATATATATATATATATATATATATATATCAGTGGCGACTCTAGCCTATTTTTGCTACTCGTGCCCCGCCCCGCCCTCTTTCAACTTAGTTCCCAACCCGTGGTCCGTGGACCCAAAGTAAGTCATCATAGTTGCTATTGCGTGATTCTCCATTGTATAGCACAGATTGACAAACGTACCTTGCATGGTGTTTTTTTTTATAAACTATCAAGATACTATATAATTTGTAGTCTTGTTAATACAGTAGATAAGATATTTTTTTCCTTTCAAAAGTATAGAAGAAAAGAGAAGATTTTCATTACTATGACGAGAAAAATATGTTTATTAGAATAAAGAAACTGATGACAATATACACAGACACAGCTAGTAGTTTCAATTTCGCTTAAAATAAAGATTATTTGTTGAAAATGTATTCAAATAAACAAATTTTAGTTACAGAATGTAATATATGCAACATTCATTAAAGAAATAGACATCTGTTAGTGAAAAAACGAATTAAAACACGCCGTTTAACCAACATTTACCATAGCGATGATGATGACGTCGGCGACGGCTCTAATCTGCTATCCTCTCTCTCTCTCTCTCGGTCCCTCCCCCTCTTCCCAAGATATCTATCAGCAGTCAGAATGTGCTAAGATTTTTGAGCACGATGTTAGGGTTGCTCTTGCTATTGGCTACAGCCAAAAGCGTATTTCTCTAACATTACTGTTATTATAAGGGTCTAGTGCCTGACACGGATTGTGCGTTCAACATTATAGCCGATTTTATGGGATGTTCAATGAATCTGACGGTGGCTGGACAAAGACCATCCGTTCAAAACAGCATCGTTGTATTATTCCCAGATATATTCATGAACTTTTGGCTACTTAGTTACCGAAACTTGAATAGATACGTAATTTAATTGAAATCAGACTAAGCATGTTTGCTTGAATTTAATGGATGATTTTTAATCCATTTTGAATAACATTGACCGAGTTATTGGTCGTGCCGGGCACGAGTAACACTAGTCCCATCTCCGCCTCTGTTATATATATATATATATATATATATATCACAGCGTTTTCATATAGAATAACAATAAAAATAGATAAAAACCACGTGTCTGTTTCATGTTGCCGGTCGTCAGGTGAGCCAGTATTTCTTCACGATGAACAAGAGGGTCGGCAAACTCAAAGTCATTGGATTTTATTCTGTTTTTATTATTCTATTTTATAGATGAATATATTAAGATATTGATCTGCATTATTGGGTATTGAAAATTGTAAAGATTTTATGGGTAAAAAAAGCTTTTCGTGTTAAATCATATATATATATATATATATAAAGGTGGTTGTTGTCGGTCCAAAGAAAGAATAAGGATATATTTTAAAATAAGAAGGTCCACGAAAAGCTTTGTATTTTTTGAGTTTATTTTGTCCTTACATACGTGTTATATATATATGTTGTATAACATGAAGAAGGAATGAATGAGTATAACACTTTTCTTTATAAAAAATATATAACTATTCTTTATTACTCGAAAGTCCGAAATTGGCTGTGTGTGTGTGTGTGTGTGAGAGAGAGAGCGAGAGAGAGAGAGAGAGAGAGAGAGAGAGGGGCAGAGACAGAGACAGAGACAGAGATGAAGGACTCGGACACAGAAAAACGCGGAAAATCATATTTTTAATCATCCAGATTCCCGATATAACGGATATAATTTTGAAATCCTCATTAGAAAACTTCACTCCTTCTGAAATAGAAGCATCAATATCATCATGGACCTCTGATACCATAGAAACACAATGGGTTTACAGGTAATTTAGTATATAACTTTCATTCTGAATACAACTTTTTAATCATCCAATTTCTCGATATAACGGAGATAAATATGAAATGCTAATTAGAAACATTCATTATTTCCTCAAGATAAGCATTGGTATTATCATGGTGCGCTCTTAAAACGAAAATCTGACAGATTCATGAATCACTCAGTGAATGTGGATATATATATATATATATATATATATAGATAATCAAGTAAGTTGGCCGACGTAGTCAAGGGCAGCCTGTTGGCTCCCTTTTCAGTAGTTACTAAACCGAGGTGTACTTACACTAAACTGAATTGTTTAATATAGAACTGTTTTGACATTTTACTGTGTGTAAACAAAATCTATACTTCTACTAAACTACCTTCGCTTTCCTTGGATTGTTCCACTTACCTTTGATATGTACTTTATAATGCTGAGTGTTAAGCAGAGGCATCAAGTACTATTTTTGGGATGACTCGACCTGGGATTGAACGTCGGTCTCCCGACAATTGGTGAATTCCTTTCTTTGTTAAATGGCATATAAACCTTCGTGAATGCCAAAGCTCTCCTTGTAGAAGAACATCAGAAATACAATTTAACCCATTGCTGGAGGAATAAGAAAATTCACACCTTTTCAACGAAAGTAAGTGGAATAGCGTGACTCGAGTTTGAACTCGCTTACCACAAGGCCGCAGTCCCGCATGTTAACCATTACGCTACGGAGACTCCCCTATGTAATGTAAAAATATAAAAGATACTACTTGTATTGTTTGTTCTTCAATACTTCAAATTGGACGAAAGAGGAACCTAGACCGATGATTAAAATCATTTTTAAGATTCCCGGTCTTTTCCAAAAAAGGAATGTTTTCTTGTTATGAAGATTTGGAAAACTGTAAATTGTTCCCAGAAGAAAAATATATAAGCTTTTCGGATCCTAAGAATTTGCAGAATAAAAGATCGGAGTGAGTAGCCATTAAAGTAAATATATTTACCCAACCCTTTCACCATGAGCGGGATGTGACAAAAGGTCAGTTTTTTTTTGTGGATTTAACAGATTTGAATTTAGAGTTTTCCTTCTCCTAGACCGGTTGCTACACCAAAGCCAAAGAGCCCAGTTTGCCCTACGGTTTTGGCCATAGCTGAAGGGAGAATAGTTGGATTCATACTTTTCCCAAAGATATTAGCGCTTTGTAAAATGTTATCAGCCTTGTCCAGGAATGGAACTCGTGTCGCGGTGTCCATTTCCAGCGACGATATCCATTACACCACGAGAGCCACCAAGTAAATAATTAATTTGTAATCAGAGACCTGACTAGATATATCAACCACACAATAGTCACGTAACTTAAAAAAGATAATGAAACGGAACATATTTGTTGGGGATGAGTACCTATGGCGTAGTTGTTAACGTGCTGGACTGCGACAGTGTCGGAAGCGAGTTCGAACACAAGTCGAACTTATACGTTCACTTTCTAACTAATATCCTTGAGAAAGGCATGAATCCTTTTATCCCTCCGTTAGCTATGGTTTGAATAGTACAACTACGGTTCATCTATAAGGATGGCTTTGGAATTAATTAACCAAGAAAGATTGATATACCATTAAACAAAGAAACTTTGACAACATACATATTTGTTTAGTTGAAGAAGTCAGACGTATTGAATACTTGTTCCCCTGATGATCGAAACCGATAAATTCCTTGTGGTCATTTTTTATACGGGTTTTATATCTTGTCTATATATATATATATATATGTGTGTGTGTGTGTGTGCGTGTGTGTCTATAATATATATATGTGTATAATATATATATATATATATATATATATATATGTGTGTGTGAGTGTGTGTATAATATATATACTATTTACCAACCCCTCCGCTCGGGCAGGATATGACACAAGGTCAATTTTTAAGCGGAGTTTAACAGGTTTGAATTCAGAGTTTTCCTTCTCCTTGACTAGTTGCCTAACCAAGGCTGAAGAACCTAGTCTGTCCTACTATTTACCCATAGCTGGAGGGAGAATAATTGGATTCATACTTTTCCCAAGGGTATTAGTGCTATGTGAAATGCAATCAGTCTCGTATAGGATTTGAACTCGTGTCGCCATGTCCATTTCCTACGACGATAACGACTACACACATATGTGTATAATATATATATATATATACATATATACATACATACATATATATATATATATATATATAATACACGATGTTCCTTTGTGTCAATCAACTAAATACTGAATAACAATTAACAATGATGGCGATCAATCGTGAATCAGTTCCTTATATTCTTTATTATATATATACATATATATATATATATATATATATATATATATATATATATATATATATATATAAGGAACTGATTCACTATTGATCGCCATCTTTCAGCATTGTTAATTTTTATTCAGTATTTAGTTGAGTGACGCTAAGGAACATCGTGTATTATACACAACTTGAAACCTTGTGCCAGACTAATCAAACTAATAAACATCTCTGGAAATCAACACAGGTTAAATCAACACAGGCTAAAGCTGCATTTTTGGTTGGTTGGTTGGTTGTTTGGGGTTTTATGGCATATCAACCTTTGTAGGTTATTTAATGCCCAATCCATTTTTATACTAATAATCACATCTATTTCAAACAATTCAGTTTATCATAAGTACAAGTTTAATTGTCAAAACATTTCTATTCCAGGCTATTCGGTTTATTTAAACAGTTATAATTCAGCGAATTCAGCTAAGTATAAGTATAGATTTTGTTTACACACAGTTAAATGTCAAAACAGTTCTATATTAAACAATTCAGTTTAGCGTAAGCACAGTTTCAATGTCAAAAACAGTTCCATTTCAAACAATTCAGTTTAGCATAAGTACGCAGTTTAAATGTAAGTACACTGTTTAATTGTTAAAAACATTTCTATTTCAAGCTATTCAGTTTAGTCAAACAGTTCTAATTCAAAGAATTCAGTTTAGCATAAGTATGCAGTTTAGTTCTATTTAACCCATAGATAGGGCCTTATCAGGTGCTACCGTTCCGGGCCAGAGTGGACCTGGGAGCAATGGCAATGAAGGGGTGCTCCACATTCCCCAAAGCCCTAGCATCAATGGGACATCACCATCAGATTGTTCGGTGTCATATCCAGGACACTCGTTGGAAGGAGAAGGGTCTTATCCCTCTGCAGATGTGAAGTCGGTGTATTCTATAGCCCCAGCCAAGTGTGCAATGTATTTTTGAGATCGGCCAGAATACAGAGAAGAGTTCTGGAGACTTGAGGAGACTTCCTGTTACTCAAACTTCAGGGAAAGACCATCAGTTAACGCTAATGTAAAAAAAAAAAAAACTCTCAAAGAGTAAATAATAATAATAATAATACCTTGACCTTGCGAGGGGATTGAAAAAACAGTGGAACATGCAGGTTACAATTATACCAATTGTAATTAGTGGGTTTGGAACAGTAACTAAAGGATTACTAAATGGACTGGAGGACTTGGAAGTTGGCGGACGAGTGGAGACCATCCAAACGACAGCATTATCGAGAACGGCCAGAATACTAAGAAGAGTCCTGGAGACTTGAGGAGACTTGCTGTCACTCAGACTCCAGTGAAAAACCATCGGCTAACGCTTATGTGAAAAGCTCTAATGAGTGAATAATAATAATTAAAAAAAAGAAGCGTAAATACCTCCACCTTGCTAGGGAGTTGAAAAAAAACTATGGAACATGCAGGTGACAATTACACCAATTGTAATTGGTGCGTTTGGAACAGTCACGAAAGGATTGCTAAATGGACTGCAGGACTTAGAAGTTGGCGGACAAGTGGAGACCATCCAAACTACTATATTATTGAGAATGGCCCGTGGTGTAGTCGTTATCGTCGTAGGAAATGGACACGGCGACACGAGTTCAAATCCTGGACGAGACTGATTGCATTTCATATAGCACTAATACCCTTGGGAAAGGTATGAATCCAATTATTCTCCCTCCAGCTATGGGTAAATAGTAGGACAGACTAGGTTCTTCAGCCTTGGTTAGGCAACTAGTCTAGGAGAAGGAAAACTCTGAATTCAAACCTGTTAAACTCCGCTTAAAAAATTGACCTTGTGTCATATCCTGCCCGAGCGGAGGGGTTGGTAAATAGTATATTATTGAGAATGGCCAGAATACTGAGAAGAGTCCTGGAGACTTGAGGAGACTTGCTGTCATTCAAACTCCAGCGAAAGACCATCACCTAACGCTGATGTGAAAAACTCTAATGAGTAAATAATAGTAATTGTAATTGGTGGTCTCGGTACAGTCACCAAAGGATTAATAAAGGGTCTGGAGGACTTGGAAATAAGAGGATAAGTGGAGACCATCGAAACTACTGCATTACTGAGATCGACCAGAATACTGAGAAGAGTCCGGGAGACTTGATAAAACATTTAGTCACTCAGGCTCCAGTGAAAGACCATCAGCTAACGCTGATGTGAAAAACTCTCGAGAAGTAACAATAATAACAATAACAGTGAAATATTATGGTGACGTTTATACCAATTGTAACAAGAGTGCTCTTGATTCAGTCACCGACAGATTGGTAAAGGATCTGGAGGACTTGGAAATAAAAGGACGAGTGGAGACCATCTAAACTACTACATTACTGAGATCGGCCAGAATACTGAGAAGAGTCCTGGAGACCTGAGGAGACTTACTGTTTCTCAGGCTCCAGTGAAAGCCCATCAGCTAACGCTGGTGTAAAAAAAACTCACAAGAAGTAAATAATAATAATAATAATAATAATAATAACAATAATATGTGTGCGCGTGAGAGAGAGAGAGAGAGAGAGAGAGAGAGAGAGAGAGAGAGAGAGCAACCTACAGGTAAGTCTTGTCACTTTTGTGACAAAGTATGTGGGTCTACGGCAGGTTTGAGAAGTTACATTAGGGTGTACGGAGGTAATATAAACGGAAGAGACACCTAATTCATTTGTTACACATGCGATAGGACGAGAAATGATATAGTTGGCTTGAGGAGTCTCGCGCGCTCTAACATGGATTTTTAGCGAATCAAGGCGGATAGCCTCCTCCTGCAAAGAAGTCGCAGTCACTAAACGTGCTGAAAGAACTGGTTCCCGATTGATCAACATATTTCAGCAGTGTTAACTTTTTTTTTTAGTATTTAGTTGGTTGACGCTTGGGAACAACAGTGCTTTTCAAATCTGATGTGGCGTACAAGCAAAATATTTTGACAATGTGCCACATAATGGTTACAAGCAAGTTTCTGGATGGCTTTCGTTTCCGATCAAAATGGTAAGTAATTTCTATTTGTTGTATTTTATCATGGCATAGGAAAAGGATGATATTAGATTATACAGAAACATTTTATTTATTTTCATTTTCAATATATATATATTATGACAGGAGAACTCTGAATTTAAAGCAGTTTAACTCCGTTTATATACATGTATATATATATATATATATATATATATAGTATCAGGACACTGCTGGAGAAGTAGAGACGAGCTCATAAGTGATGTACTCCTATGGACCCCCACATATGGTCGAGCAAAAGCAGGACGACCAGCTCGAACATACATACAGCAGCTATGTGAGGGTACGGGAGGTAGCCCTGAAGACCTGCCAGAGGGGATTAACGATAGGGAGAAGTGGTGAGAGAGAGAGTCAGGGATATCCGTGCTAGTGGCACGACATGATGATGATGATGATATATATACATATATATATACATATATTCATACATACATATATATATATATATATATATATGCAAATAGATATGCATATATATATATATATATATACATATTATGATAATGTCCAGTTCTTTGTCTAGTGGGTAGAGTGTTTGCCAATGGCGTGTAAGACCAGGGTTCAATCCCAGGTCGAGTTATACCAAAGACTTCCAAAAATGCACTTGTTACTTCCTTGCTTAATACAGCATTATAAGGTACGTTTCAAGAGTAAAGTGGAGAAATCCGGGGTAAGGAGTAGCCCCTACCCCTACACCGCGCTGTGGTTGCTATTGAAAAGGGAGCGTTCGTGTCGCCCTCGACTAAGGTCGCCAACTTTACTTTATGATAATGTGAAACTGGAAACTCGCCACGTACCGGCAGTTGATGACTTGCATACCGGCACTGATACGTATACTACAACTATGAGTAGCGCTGCTCTACGCAACTCGAGGCCTTGTGCCAGACTAATCAAACTTAATAAATGAACACAGGTTAAAGCAGATACAGTCATTGTAATTTCTATTTGATCCAGTTTTCAAGGTGTTAGGGTAATGCGATACCCTTTTCTTCACATGGTATTTCTTCGAGAGAAACGCTGAAGCCCGGGGGTGAGGGATTGGGGTAGGGATTGAGGGGAGATGGAGGACGAACCTAGAGTTTCCGAATACCGCGGAAGCTTGATTATCCACTGGAGGCTTTTCGAGGTCGATAAGCCGATTAGATCGATATTCAATCGTACGAGCCCTGGGAAGTTACAATAATGCAGAACACGGCAATGCACGGCAATGCACGGCGTTTACCCTCCATTATATGGAGGTTTAAATCACGGATAGTCATTATAATGAAATTGGAGAATACGAAACGAAATACGCCTATTTTAAGAGCATTGTAGTGTTCATAGCCCTGTGGTTACAGCATAGGGCTGGATTCTGTTGAGTTTACTGTTTAAAATAAAATTGGCAAAAAATGAAAACTTTGAGGGATGAGTGAGTAGAACTTTAATTTCCATTCAAAACAAGTATTGATCGATGTAGGTAACAATAGACAATGGTAAATAACTAATACAGCATGACAATAGCGTAAACAATGCTAGAGCAACTAATTAAAATCATATATGTCTGAAAAATCATGGACGAGGCAGTTTCACTTCTTCCTTTAGAAAAGGCATGAATAATTTTTTTCTCAATTCAAGCTATATATATATATATATATATAGTGAAAGTTGAACGACTCTCAAGTAAAACAATTCGGAATTTGACAGAAAAAAATCGTGTAAAAATGCCTTTGTGATCGAACAAATTTTTGGAGTTCGAATACATGATTCGAGCCGAGGTAAAAGAAACATGTGGTAATGACTACCAAGGCAAACCGAACAAGGCCGAATGGTTGACCGAGTCAACCCGAGCAGCATTGTTTCAGTTTTCGAACAAAACGGTAAGTAAAAGTAAAGTCAGCGACTCTAGCCGAGGGAACCCGAAGACTCCTTTTTCCATTGCTACTACACGGAGGTGTAGGGGAGGGCGCAATTCAATTCCCTGGATTGCTCTATTTTACCCTTGATTCTTACCTTATAATGCTGAGTGTTAAGCAAGGCAGCATCAAGCACCATTTTTCTTGAGTTTTCGGTATGACTCGACCTGAGATTGAACCCCGGTCTCCCGGACAATTTGCAAACGCTCTAACGGTAGTCGAACATAATTTTGGAACGAATTATGTTCGGAGAGCGAGGCTCCATTGTGTGTGAATATATATATATATATATATATATATATATATGTGTGTGTGTGTGTGTGTGTGTGTGTGTGTGTTTGTAGGATTAGCTTTATTCTTCCCCTTGATCCTTTACCGATTGGCTGTACTTCCTCTGCCTAAGGCACATCGGTTGGCACTGCAACGATCCCTCTCCAGATTGCTCTGGGGAGGTGCAAGGCCGATGGTCCGTAGGCAGTTCTGTATCCAACGTACACGCAACGGGGGTCTGGGTATGCCTGATCTGGACAGCCACTGGCTTGCTGAAAGACTTGCATATCTGGGCCGTGTCTTGACGGGGGGCTCAGTGTGGAGACGAAAGGCGAGTCGGACTTTTCCTCGCCTCAACTCAGACCCAAAGGCTAAAGGTCGATGTAGGCCTTTGGGCGAAGCACTGTTTGTCCGCGAGTGCCGAAAGGCCCTTCGTAACCTTCTTGGGTTCAGTGACCTTTCATGGCCTCGGAAGGAACTATATCGGGAATTAGTGGTGGGTTCCGCTTCTGATCCTCTCAGCGAGCGGCACGGCTGGACGGCAGAGGAGATCCGGTCTCACTGGAATTGGGCGCCAGGATCGAGCTTCTTGAACAACTCCGAGTTCTCGCTCACCTGGTGACTTGCTCAGAATGCGTTATCCCTTCGTGGCTTGAACTTCAAGGCGGGCCTGGCAGACATGCCTGATTGCCCTCGCTTCGGCAGTGGCTTCGAAGAAACGGCTGAGCACGCCTTCTACTATTGCGAGCGAGTCCGCCCGCTTTGGGATCACGTCGGGGAGTAGACGGCTCGCATCGAACCCAAACAGCTCGTGCTGCACGACGTTGGTTACGTCGTAGACAATGTTCTTCCACCGTTTCAGGGTCAGAAGCGTGTGGTGTTTCTCGCGATCCTAGCTGTAGCTCGAATGGTGATTTGGACGACGCGAAACAAGGGATTGTATGACGATGCAAACTTTTCTCATCGTGATCTGGTTTTGTATTTTTGGCATCAGCTGAGGGTCAAAATCAGATGCGATAGAAAACGCTTGGATCGCATAACATTCAGCAAAAGGTGGGTGAATGCAGCGAGCCTAGTCGTAAGAAAGGGGGCAATGTTGGAGTCATCCTTCCCTCCTCTGCTGGCCCATGGCGTCTACGGTACGGGTCCTTAGGGACCCTACCCTTGGTAAGTAGGATTTTTTTCCCTTGTAACCTAGTTAGCAGTATTTTGTGAGTCATTGTCCCCGTCATTTAGTCGTTAGCACTCAAGATCTTCCCCATCCCCATTATTTTTGTACCTCAACCCGTATCCCAGTCCGCTTTTATTGAAGATCTTGAACATTCATATGTAAAAAATCATATTACCCACTTCTATCGACCCATACCGAGCCCGACCCTTCATTTCTTTTCACCCTGTAGATTAGGAATCCCGTCCCACCTAGGGTAGGTCCGGCTTGTTTCCGGTTTTTTTGGCCCGGAAAACAGTCGGCCTCCAATTTTATAGACGGGGGGATGGGAGGGAAACCAAACGGGGAATTTTTCCTTGTTTCTCGTATATATATTTTTCGTTTTTTTTTTCTCCCATTCCCATCATATCCATTGTAAAAAACCATACATTGTAAATAAAATCATACACCACTTTCGGGTTTTAAGTAGGACTTTTTCATAGAGCAAATGTGGTATTTTGGTGGTTGCTGCGTGCATGGCGATGGACGAGTGATTATATATTGTATTGTTGAATGGGTCGGCGAATGTGGCTAGCTAGGTTCCCCATAGAAAATATAGTTAAAGCAAGACCGCTCCCTCCCCCCCCAAACCATAAGGCCTTGTGCCTTCGTGTATTCAATACAAGAAATAAAAGGATTTGCTTTATTTTAAATAAAGAGAGCTCAATATCGTTGATAGGGTATATGTGAAAATGTAAACTATGCTATTGTACCTACAAAATGAAATAATCTAAAAAATCACAAAATAAATAAATCAGACTGATCTTCCTAGAATTCCCCACAAACTAGATCAACCTTCTCATCATTCCTCGCACAACATCTGCTTTAACCTGTGTTCATTTATGGAAATATCTATTAAGTTTGTTTAATCTCGCAGAATAGTGAAAATCTACTACGATATGACAGCATACATAAGGCCGCAACAAAATGTTATATGTCCAACACGTCTAAAAAATCCTGGACAAGGCTGTGTTTCCTTTTGCGATTATTCCCTTGGAAAAAAAAGCATAGTTTCTCCATGTAGTTGGGTAGACTGGTCTATTAAAAAAAAGCAAAACAGAATAATCTAAATAGGTGAATTTATTGTGATGTAAAGTCAACGTTAAACGTTTCGGCTTCAATAACCTTCATCAGGATTTTGATATCTGGAGAATTGTTCACATAGCGATGGATACTTGTCGAGATAACAGGAACAAATAAAATGCAGAGAACGCACACACACACACATATATATATATATATATGTGGAAACATTAACGAATTACACAACCAACTCCAAAATCTACACCCTGGAACACAGCTTTAAAGAACTGCCATTTTCAGACATCCGCATTAAAAACGAAAATGGCCAAATCATCACAGATATCTGCCACAAACCTACAGACACCCAACAATACTTCCACTACAATAGTCACCACCCCCAAAACTACATAAAATCCACCCCTTACACTTTCGCATGTAGAATACGCACCATCATCACTAATAAAAACCCCAGGAAAATTCACCTTAAACAGCTACACACCACCCTCCACCATAGAGGAAACACAACAATACTTATAAATAAAGGATTCGAATTAGTAGAAAAATACCTCTAAAAGAACTAGGACCCCCCCTTCGAATATAATAACGAAAAACTCTTAACATACGCCACAACCTACAATAAAAACAACCCAGAACTATTCACAGAAATAATTTTAAAAATCTAGAAGAACCAGAGACACCCTAAAAATATTTAAAAATTACTCACCTCTTCTGCATTCGGGAAACACACAACACAAAGAGTTACTAAATGCAAGAATAAACTATGTGGAGTATTTGATATAATTATTGAAGGAAAACCCAATACCTTTGAAAACCCAAAAACAAAACTCATAATAAATAAGGATTTAAGCTGAAACAAAAATTGTAGTCTACATAATCGAATGTAACAAATGTAAAGAAGTATACATAGGATTGACGCAAGCTCTCAATACCAGGATATCACTTCACAAAAGAAAAATTAAATTATCTGAAAATTAAATTTGTCTAAACACCTATACGAATGTAGCAACTGATTTATTCCAAAAATGCCCATATACCAAACTAACAACTACATATTACTTCAAATAAAAAAAAAATCATTGAAAGATTCAAACCCACACTGAATAGAACATAAACCATACACACACACATACACACATTCGCGCGCAAACATATAAACACACACACACACACACACACACACACACACACACACACACACACACACACACAAGAAAGTAAAAAGTAATCGTCAGTTGGATTTTAAATCATTTTAACACCCAGAAAAACGACGAATAACCTCTATAACATATCAACTATACACACACAGACATACACACATATACACACACATATGCATACATAACAAACCAGAGTAATAGAGCAAAAAAAAAACTTTAAAGCATATCAAATATCAAAGACTAATTGGAAGAAGAGAAAGTGCACCCATAAGGGAGAACACAAAACACTCTCTTGGAAACAGAAGGAGAGAAGAAAAGGAAAAGAAGAGAAAAAGAGAGCCAACCCCTACAAAGAATCTATCACGGAATTAAAAGGAATAACTACCCCATCAAAACAGTGACCACAACATAAATCAAACACCACATCGGAAAAATCATTAAAAGTTCGCTGAAGAAAACAAAAGCTGGAAACACGTGTAAAAATTAAATAGATAATTTTCAAAAGAATATAAATCTCTTTGTGGACCAATTTAATATATATATATGTATATATATATACTGTATTAATTAAGTCTGTAAATAGTCTTAAACAGAATAATCCAAAGGGAGTACTCAATACGCAGCTCTTTAATATATGTACGCATATCAACATTTTTGAATTATATAATGCTAGTGCTATCCTTGTAGAAGAACAGTAGTACCAGAGGGGGATAAGAAGTTTCATGCCTTTCCCAAGGATATTAGTCCGAAAGTGACATGAGTTTGAACTCGCTTACTTTGTCGATGCAGTCCAGCATGTTAATCGCTATATCACGGAGACTCGCCCGACATTTATCGGTTTGTGTGTGTCTGTGCATATGTGTGCGAATGTATATATATATATATATATATCTAATGCATTATATTATTTGTGTACATAATATATACCCATGCGACTCCAATACATGTATATGTGTGTGTGTGTGGTTAGGCGGTAGTCGTTCATTTGAGCTTGTTTTGTAAAATAATAAAGACAAATTTTGTCTGTATAATTTATTTAAGATCCTTTCAAGTTTCCTGATAAGTGTCTGAGTTTCAGGTTGGAATTGATAGATGAATTTCCAAAAATTGTCCCGAGCGCTTTCGGACCCTTCATAGGCCATCATCAGGAGTTGCTTGCTTGTGGAAGGTGTGTTGCTTTTTAAAAATGAGTTTTGAAAGTTTTTGAAAGTTTAAATAAATTATGCAGACAAGATTTGTCTTTATTATTTAACGAAACATGCTATATATATATATATATATATATATATATATATATATATATATTATGGTGACATATATACATATATATATATACCTAACCTTTCGCACAAACGGAAAGTGATACAAGGTGAATTTTTAAGCGGAGCTTCACAGGTTTGAATTCAGAGTTTTTCTTCTCATAAACCGGCTGCCATACCAAGGTTAAAGAGCCCAGTCTGTCCTACTATTTTTCCATAGTTGGAGGGAGAATAGTTAGATTCATACCTTCTCAAGAATATTAGCGCTAGGTGAAATGTAAACATCCTCGTCCAGGATTTGAACTTGTTCCACCGAGTCCATTTCCAACCAATACATGACCATTAGACCACGGGCTCCTCCCAATATATATATATATATAAACAGGATTTGGCCTTAGATAACACACAAGGCTGATATGTCATAAAACAGAAATAAACTAACCAACCAACTGACATATATGTATATGTCAGTTTGTTGTTTTTTGTTTACACACACACACACACACATATATATTATGATTGTATTTGTATAGTTTGTAGGCAGCTTTATTTTTAAAAGATTTGTTAGAGCCTATTCATTTGTATACAGTTAAATGGTTTCAAGTGTTTCTGACACTGATAATTCTAGTTACAAAGTATTCTGATCTAATACAAATGATTTGTACACAGCTCTATAGTTTCAAATGAATAATAATAATAATAATAATAATAATAATAATAATGATAATTTGTAAAATTGTCGACTTTGCTGCCCCGGCAGATCACAGAATAAATCTGAATGAATGTGAAAAGAAGGATAAGTACCTCGACCTTGCTAGAGAACAGAAAAACTGTGCAACATGAAAGTGACTATTGTACCAATTGTGATTGGTGCTTTTGGCACAATAACTAAAGGATTATTAAAAGGCCTGAAGGACTTGGAAGTTGGAGGACGGGTAGAGACTACCCAAATGACAGCATTGTTGAGAACGGCCCGAATCCTGAGACGAGTCCTGGAGACTTGAGGAGACTTGCTGTCACTCAAACTCCAGTGAAAAACCATCAGTTAACACTGATGTGAAAAACTCTAAAGAAGTAAATAATGATGATAAATCTTTTGTAAATGATTGAACAGTTCTGTTTAACCCATAGAGGGAACGTTAACAAGTCCTACCCTTCCGTGTTAGAGTGGACATCGAAATAATAGCAATAAAGGGGTACTCCATATATCTCTAAGCTCCAAGAGTGGAGTCTTAACATCAGATGCAGTTCTGAAGAAGAGTGTTAACACTATACAGAGGTGCAGACACTGTTTTCTGCAGACCCAGCCTCTGTGTCTAGCCACACTGAAGAGTTCTGATAGAACGAAACAGTCTGTCTGTGGATGACTATATATATATATATATATATATATATATATATATAAGTATAATTGCTAGGTGTAGACATAGGGCTAAATTTAAACTATAGATAATTAACATAAATAATGTTTTTTAAAAAAACATAGGATTAAATTGAGAATTAATGTAAATGAATAAAAATAGAATAAAATGTTAGATAGAAAATGTGAAAATACCATATCATATATACGTACTAATCATTATATGTGTAACTGATTAATAGGCTCTAAATAAATTTGATTTTAAAAAAAGTTAAATTTAATTAAATCTTGAAATTATTTTAACATAATTTTTACTGTATCGTTACGTAAAGTTATTGAATAAAGTTATTTTTCTAAGTTAGTATTAAATCTGTAGTTTTAAGCTGAAAAATAATTAGAATTAAAAAAAAAATTTTTTAAATTAATTTACTATAATTCTAACCGATAATAAAATAAAAAACGGAAGTGGGCTAAATGAGGAGATAACTCTTCACCCCTCTTCTATCCCCTCCCACCTGTGTCTATTCTGATTTATTTTATCCATAAGATCTGAAGAAGTCCTGTAAATTTTTTTCGTGTTTTTTGATATTTCAAAAACACATAACAGGATGGAAATAAATTTATAATCCTAATGTAACCGGTTTGTGTTTTTTCTTAATGAAAGTATATATATATATATATATTGCAGCAGTTGTGTATATATTATTTACTATATACTTCCAGAAAATTTCGGATGACATTGGGAAAAACGTGTGACCGCTGGGAAAGCTAATGAAATCACTCCAATATTACAAAGAAAAGAGATACACAATTTACGCGGTGAGGTGAGTGGGTGAATGACATTCTCACACCAGAAAACAATGCAGAACCAGCTCTATAAAACTTTTCCCGATTCCTACCAAGATTGTAAATCGATCGAAGGATTCCAGAGTCAGCAGTTCTCCGCAGTACCCAGGACTCCTTTGTTCGCACAGGTTACCAGTTTAAAAAGAGTCGTTTGAACTCGAAGCACTTTAACATAACCATGTCGTCATATAATTCAAATTAACATTACTGAATTAACGAATCGTTATTAATATCTTGTACAATAACTTTGTGTGATTTTTTTGGAAATTTTATCCTAGCTCAGTGTAATGACGTGTCACCGAGTCAGTTAATTCAAATCTCGAATCATTGAATAAATGCTTCATTGCTGGAAAGTTGTGAATTCAACAAAGAATTATGGGAAGAGGCTGTATCTTGATCCGGAATTCTTGCGATGTAACGGAAAATAAATAATGTTTGGTGGCATAAGAAGATAATACTGAGACGCGCTAGATTAGTGGTAATGGGTTTTGGGCCTCAAAACTGTGCCTGAACCCAGAGTTATATGATGGAGGCTTTTTTCGTTATACAGCTGTTTGTTTTTTCTCAATATATATATATATATATATATATATATATATATATATATATTTATTTATTTTCTTTAAAGAAAAAACCAAAGACCGGTTATTTTAGGATTATAAATTTATTTCCACCCTGTTTTTCATTTCTGATGTAAACCAAAAACACGAAGAAAAATATAACAGGAATTCTTCAGATCTTATGGATAAATAAAACAGAATAGACACGTGGATAAATAAAACAGAATAGACACGTGCATAAATAAAACAGAATAGACACGTGGATAAATAAAACAGAATAGACACGTGCATAAATAAAACAGAATAGACACGTGGATAGATAAAACAGAATAGACACTCGCAACTCTGTTTTAACTGGACCGAATAATACCTATATATATATATATATATATGTGTGTGGTGCCTACAATAAGTTTCCAGACTTTTTTATATAGGCATTTAAAATTGTCGTAGACTCTTGAAAATTCACTAGGTTATTGCTATACATCTTATGAGATGACTGACCAAGTTTCATGATTTCAGGTTCAACTGAACTACAGCAGCAGTTGGAATTCACCCTTAGTAGCCTGATTATCATAGCTGGTGAATTTCAAAAATGCAATCTGGACGTGAGGACATTTTAGCAGAACGATATGCGATAAAATTCTGATTTAAACTTGGAAGAAATGCCACAGAAACGTATGGAATGCTTCAGACTGATTTTCGACCGTCTTGCATGAATCGAGCATCAGTTTTTGAATGGCATAAGAGATTCAAGGAAGGCAGGGAGTCTGTGAGGGATGATGAGTGGTGTAGGAGGAGTAAGAAAGTCAATACACCAGAGTTGATTGGCCAAAAGTTAGGGTTACTATGTTGAGGTTTTAAGAGAGTTCAGGAAGAGATTCCGTCGGAAGAGGCCAGCACTCTTCAAATCGGGTCAGTGGCATTTCCACCAGGACAATGCACCAGTCGACGACTCCATCCTTGTCACAGACTATTTGACCAAGATTGGCATCAAGACAGTTCCTCACCCCCCTATAGTTCAGACCTTGCTCCCTGTGACTTTTGGTTATTCCCTAAGCTCACAGGCTGTCGTCGTTATGAGACAATTGAGGAGATGAAAGACGCTGTGACGAAGGTCATTGACACACTCACACAAGAGGAATTCCATGGGGCCTTGCAGAAGTTGTTGAAACGGTACAACAAGTGCATTGCAGCCGGGGGAGATTACTTCGAAGGGGACTAGAGTTTCATGTGCGTACTATCAATAAAAGTGCCCAAACGAAATGTCTGGAAACTTATTTAATTATCCTCGTATATATACATATATATACAAGCTCATTGGCCGAGTGGATACAGTGTTCGCCAATGGCCCCTCAGATTCGGATTCAATCTCAGGTCAAGTCATATCAAAGACTCAAAAAATGGTACTTGATACCTCCTTGCTTAACCCTCAGCATTATAAGGTGCGTATCAAGGGTAAAGTGAAGAAATCAAGGGAAAGGAGTAACCCTTGGTTTTGAAAAGGAAGGCTTCAGGTCGCCATCGACTACGGTCGTCAACTTTATATATATATATATATATATATATATATACGTATATCGGAAGAATGTGTAAATGTTTGAATAAAATGTTATAAAATAGCCGAGGGATTTCGGTTCATGCCTTTGAGTTTAGTTAGGCTGAGAAACTTTTGGCTCAGCACATGGGTTAGTTAGGTACAATATTGAAGCAGGTGTTAACGCGGGTGCGCGCGGGTGGATGGAGGTGTCACTCAGATGTCATAATAGTCCGAGACGAAACGCGGTGACGGGGTGCAGGTGACGTCACGCATCGGAAGCGCACGGAGGTTTGTGAGAGAATTTGAAAAGAGAGTCGGGTACTAGACGCAAAACGAGAAGGATCGATTTTGGAGCTCGCTGACGCGAGGAGAACGTGCGCCCTATGGGGGGGGGGCGCTCGAGTTGGGGGTCAAATGAATAAGACAGCATAGAAGATTGTATCTCTCCTCCTTACGTCGAAACCTTTAACTCAAAGTTAATAAAAAGGTTTTGTACCTGAACAAGAAGTCGTTACGTGTTTTCGAGATTCCTATGTTCTTTATATATTTTATTGTAATGAACATTATATGTCCATTTCGCACATAGTGTTAATTGCGAATATGGTACAAAAACACCGATCAACAAATTTAATGAATCTTATTTATTTCTTTAACTTGAGTGAAAAGTTTGTTGAAAAAGTCTTTTCTTGTAGGAAAAGATAATATCAGTTCAAGCGTAAATATTCTCCAATATTTACATTATAAGAAAAAAGAGTTCATGCATACAATTTAGCAGTCTGCATTGTTTAAATCTACTTAATATATTTCGCGTGGGTAAAAGATCTTTGTGTATGTCACTATGTAGGAGATAAAGTACATCTATCCGCTAATATGAAAGCGGATGCAGCAAAAAAAACAAAAAAAAAAAAACAACAAGGAAAGATTTTCAGTATGAGCATGACTCTGTCAATCAAGTATTGTCGTCAGCGAAATCTCAAAGAAGAAGAGCGTGTAAATGCCGATTGGTTAAATAAATGCAAAATTACTTAATGAAAGGTAGGAAATACTTAATGTTTGTTGACATAAAAAAATTTGGCTTCCTCGAAGAGAAGTTATAGATTAATTTTGTCTTATATATATATATACATATATAAGTAAAGTAAGGTTGGCGACCATAGTCGAGGGCGACCAAAAGGCTCCCTATTCAATAGTTACTACACCGAGGTGCAGGGGAGGGCACTACTCCTTCCCCTGGATTGCTCCACTTTACCCTTGATACGTACCTTGTATTGCTGAGTGTTAAGCAAGGAGGTATCAAGTACCATTTTTAAAGACTTTTCGTATGACGCGACCTGGGATTGAACCCAGGTTTCCCAGATCATTTTATGCTAATTTTATTCCTTCAAACGGTTATTTAATCAATACTATGTAGTTTTGTCAAACCCTTCTTTAGTCAGAACTCTCTTGATGATCCTTTTAGTGAAACCTTGGTAGGTTTTCTCTGGCTCTGTACATATATGTATATATATACATATTTACCAACCTCTCCGCTCGGGCAGGATATGACATGAGGTCAATTTTTAAGGGAAATTTATATTAATGAAGAAATGCTGCCAATATATATATATATATATATATATATATATATATTGGCAGCATTTCTTCATTAATACAAATTTCGTTGAACATAATAGACATTTTTTTGTCTACATATTTTCTTGTTGAAAGGGTGAACTAGAAAATATGTAGACAGAAAATGTCTATTATGTTCAACGAAATAGATAAGATTAGAGACTCGGTGGAAGATAGACAATCTAGAATTGCCTGGCAAACAATAAACGAAGTGAGCAGAAGAAAGAACACGGCCAAAGCAAAACTTAAAGCAGCAAACCAACAAGAAAGAATAAAACTGTGGAAACAGCACTTCGAAAACTTACTTGGAAACCCACCAAAAATAACGCCTGAACCAATCACCAGAATAATTAGCAAACAATTAGACATTAAACTTGGACCGTTCACACAAGAAGAACTCGACTCGGTTCTCAGAAAAATTAAAAATAGAAAAGCTGCAGGACTGGACGAAATTCCCCCGGAAGTATGGAAGACCAGACAATTCGACGACATACTGCTCCGACACTGCAACGCAGTATACAATCAAAATCCGATAGATAGATGGACGAAGGGATGCATACTCCCCTTCCCTAAAAAGGGGGACCTCGGATTAGCCAAAAACTACCGAGGCATAACACTTACATCCATAGCTGCCAAAATCTACAATGCCCTACTACGAAACAGAATAGAACCCAAAATCGACAACATACTTAGAAAAAACCAAAATGGCTTCCGAAGAAATAGATCTACGACCTCACAAATATTAACCATCCGCAGAATCCTTGAAGGTGTACGGGCAAAGAACCTACAAGCGACATTAATATTTGTCGACTTTACCAAGGCTTTCGACTCCATTCACAGAGGAAAGATGGAACAAATCCTACTAGCGTACGGCATACCTAAAGAAACCGTAGCGGCAATAACGATTCTCTATAGAAACACTAAAGTAAAAGTACGATCACCAGATGGAGACACAGAATACTTCGACATAGTAGCAGGAATACTACAAGGAGACACGCTGGCTCCGTATCTCTCTATCATTTGTCTAGACTACGTACTTAGAACATCGATTGACAAAATCAAAGAGAATGGCTTCGAACTGACGAAGAAAAGAAGCAGAAGATACCCCGCAACAACAATTACCGACGCCGACTACGCCGATGACATAGCGATACTGGCAAATACACCTGACCAAGCCGAAACACTTCTGCATAGTTTGGAACGAACAGCAGCAAGCATAGGCCTCCATGTTAATGCACATAAAACGGAATATATGTGCTATAACCAAACGGGGGACATCTCCACTCTAGAAGGAACCCCTCTTAAACTAGTAGACAAATTCACGTACCTAGGAAGCAGCGTCGAATCAACCGAAAAGGACATCGAAACGAGGTTAACGAAAGCATGGACAGCTATCAATAGGCTATCGACTATATGGAAATCAGACCTAACCGATAAAATGAAACGCAGTTTCTTCCAGGCAGCGGTCACATCGATACTGCTATATGGATGCACTACATGGACGCTAACAAAACGGCTGGAGAAGAAACTAGATGGCAATTACACAAGAATGCTGCGTGCAATCCTCAACAAGTCCTGGCGGCAACACCCAACAAGACACCAACTGTATGGCCACCTGCCCCCTATCACGAAAACTATTCAAGTTAGACGAACCAGACATGCAGGACATTGCTGGAGAAGCAGAGATGAACTCATAAGAGATGTACTCTTATGGATCCCCACACACGGCCGCGCAAAAGCAGGACGACCAGCACGAACGTACATTCAGCAGCTATGTGAGGATACAGGTTGTTGTCCTGAAGACCTACCTAGGGCGATGAACGATAGGGAGGAGTGGCGAAAGAGGGTCAGGGATATCCGTGCTGCCAGCACGATATGATGATGATGATGATATATATTGTGATAGGTTTGATTTGGATTTCTTTGTTAAATGGCATATCAACTTTCGTGGGTTATTTAATGCCAAAGCCATCCTTCTAAAAGAACAGCAGTGATAGTATTTAACCCATAGCTCAGGAGATAAGGGGGTTCAATACCTTTCTCAAAGGTATTAGTCTGAAAGTGAACGTAATAGCGCTTACTTGAGTTCGAACGCGTTTACTATGAGGGTTCTGTCCGGGACGTTAGCAATTACACCCCGGGTACTCCCCTCATTGTGATAGAACTGAAAATAAGTTTTTTCGTTAAAAAGAGTGTTCAATACAATTATGACAGAGTAGGTATAAAACCTATATATGGTAGAGTTGTGAAAACTATAAGCCCGTAACCTTAAGTTTCACGTGTTTTACATAATCTTCCGACGAGAATGGGAAAAAAGATGTCAGACCAAATTTCTACGCATCCTGAAGCGTAGTTATGCGATAATATGTTAGTATACGTAACATTCACACATACACACACACACACACACAATAAAAAATCAAAATAAAATTTAAAAAATAGAATAATGTTAATTTCTTCCTCTGGCATTCTAAAATAGAGAAAAATAAATTATCGGATTTGTTAGGTTTATATATATATATATATATATATATATATATATATATATGAATTTATGTACATGTATGTATGTCCGTAGAGGTTCAATTCGACTATCTTCTATTAAGTATTTAGTATGTATTTATCAACCCCTCCGCACCGGCAGGATGTGACACAAGGTCAATCTTTAAGCGGAGTTTAGCAGATATGATTTGCAAGTTTTCTTTCTTCTTGACTGGTTGGTTGACTAAGGTTCAAGAACCCAATCTGTCCTACTATTTGCCCATAGAATAATTGGATTCATACTTTTCCCAAAGGTATTAGTTCTGTGTTGAATGTAATCAGCCTCGTCTAGGATTTGAACTCGTGTCGCAGTGGCCATTTCATACGACGATCACCATTACACCACAGGCACCTCCATATATATGAAAGTAGTGAGTACAAATGAATGTTTTCGGGTCTTACTTGATTGAAATACAAATGTCCTTAAAACATGACTTACCTGGCGAAGTAAAGAACAGTAGACATGACAGTTTCATTACAAATGGCAATTGTAATGTATTTTCCTTCGCCGTAGTCTGACGGGGCCGAGCGCACACAGTAACAGAGATAGATGCCAAACAAAAGAAACAGTACTTCAACTGAAAAAGAAAGAAAGAAGAAAAAGTATAAAAGAAATGAACGAAATAGATTAAAAAAGAAATTTAAAACAAAGTTTAAATCGGAAGAATATCACTAACTTAAAAAGATTTATCCGACTTCCCCAAAAAAAGTTAGATTTAACATGTAATCATTTTAATGTAGAGGAACAAGCACGAATGAAAAATCATCAGTGACAATCCCCCAAAAATACTTTATCTCCCAGGCATTTACCTTTTGGGGTTTTTCAGGCGTCAAACGATAAACTTAGCCCCGCTAAGCTGGTAGCGGCTGAAGGGTAAGGCCCCCTTAGGACCAAATATCACCCACTTGGCGCGAACGTCCGATTGGCCTGCTCTTTACCTTAGAATGATTATCTTTATTTCGCAGTTGAAAGTCTAGGTTAAAAGCCGGACTTTTCTAAAGCTTATTTTTCAGATGTGGGGAACGATAGAAGTTTTGGTAAACGGGTTAGCCTTTAAAAATAAATGAAGCCGAAGCTGTGTTTGCTTTCTAAGAGAAAAAAAAGACAACACACACACACACACACCATGCATTATCTTACAAAGTGTTCTGGGTATGAAGCTAAACTACACCAGGTGGTGAGGCTCCAGTTCTGGGGCTCCGGGGTGTATGAAGTATCCCTTCGTTACCATATACACCCATTATACTTGAAACCATATAATCGTGTGAAAGTTATTTCTATTAAGGATAATTAAAGCTGTAATTGTTTACAAATAACAGTATGTAACACAACTGTTTCCAGGATTGTACGTATTATTACTTAATTACTTATGTTGTAAAAGTATAGAAAATGGCCATCATTCTCTTCAAATTTTGTTTTTGTGCTTCGGATACGATACAAAATGTTGTTCCTTGATAGTGTGTGGAATTTCTGATTCGTTTATGGTATATAAGAAAAGAATTTGGCCATTACTCCTTCAAAGTAAGTTTTTGTAACTCGGATAATGAAATATAGGATTTAACCTATTTTCTATGTAAAAACGGATAAATTTTAACACTTTCTTTTATATAATACCGGACATTGGCATAATGGTTAAAGTGTTCGCCCATGGGCCGGGAGACCTGGGTTCAATCCCAGGTCGAGTCATGCTAAAGACTTTAAACAAATTGATGCTACTTTGCTTAACACTCAGCATTATAAGGGTAAAAAAAATCCAGGAAAAGGAGCAGCGCCCTCCCCTACAACTTGGTGTAGTAGCTATGGAAAAGGGAGCCTCCGGGTCACCCTCGATTACGATCGCCAACTTTAATTACTTACTTTTACATAAGGTCTGAATAAAACAATACATGAATAAAAATTGACAAAAAGGAATTGACTGTGTTTAAAAGTGGGCGCCACCGTTGGTGTAATGGTTTGCAACCTAGACGAGCAAACCTTCACGAATGAGTTAGAGTCACATTGGGTACCCCATTCATACTACCTAGTGAAACATCTAAACAAAAAAAAAAGCTTAGTAAATAACTAAAATGTTTAAAAGTGAGTTCTTCGCTATTTGCGACTCTAATGTAAATTCCTTTCATGTACCCTATATATATATATATATCATGTACTCTATATATATCACGTATCCAATGTATAATTGGAGGCGCTCGTGGTATAATGGATATCGTCATAGAAAACTCGGCGACCTGAGGTTAAATCCTGCACGAGCTTTCTTTTGCATTTCACATTGGGAAAAGTATGAATTCAACTATCCACCTTACAGTTATGGGTAAAATAGTAGGGTAGACTGGCTTCTTTAACCATAATATGGCAACCGGTCTAGGAGAAGGAAAACTCTAAATTCAAGCATGTTGAATTATGCTGATATATCGTCCTTGAGTTGCATCCTGCTTTTGCGGAGGGGATGGTAAATCTCTCTCTATATAAAGGGTAAATTTGAAAATTTTCTTTCCCAGAACACAAAAATAAAATTTGAAGAAAAAACGTCTTTTCCTTGTTCTTTAGGTATAAACAATTGGGAAATCACTCTTTCTGCCCCGAAACAAGAAAAGGAAACATTTTATTACATAACATGATTATATCATTATGGTTCTTGAACTTGTAATAGTGCTTAAAAAAGGACTCACTTCCTTCGGCATTGAATAACACCACAAGAGTTGACATGCCGTATAACGATCCAATTCACATAAAGTGGTATTTACTTACGTATTTCAATGACGTAATCCCACCAGTGGGCTCTGCAGATGAAATACTTGAGGCCCCCGGGATTGGTCACACCGGAAGTGACCAGTTGGACGTTGTCGTTGACATGGTCAAGGTTGACGGCCGTCCAGGCCGCCATGTAACCTAATACAACGATGACCATCAGTAGTAAGTACTTTAGCAGGTCCTTGTCACGTACATGAACGCGGTGGGCCTTACGGGACTGGAAATCTGCCAATAATCTGGTAAAGAAATACAAAAAAAAAAAGAACTTAGAATAAAATAGTACACCATTACCGAAGAATTGCTTAATCGATATCATAGAAAGTACAGTGTTTAAACAATGTTAACATTTTTAAGGGAGTTACTACAAGGTATTAAGTTTTTAAAGTCTCCACTTGTTCACCATCTCTGTTATCACATAATTGGTATTTTTCCCTGGTGGTTTTCGTAAAATCACTTTTGCTATTCTAAATAATATAATAATAAAGATACTCTTACAGAAATATTAACATTTTTTAATCACCTGTGCGAGATTCCAAGAATGTGTTGATAGGGATGGTGAACGTGTGGAGATTGTTCGAAATTACATCATAAAGGAGCTTCCATAAGGGTGTTAACATTTTTCTAAATCCCCCTGTATTTCGTTAGTAGTCTTAAACAACTCTGAGTAGATACCCCAAACGTATTTAAAGCAGCAATCATAAAACAGTTCGAGAATATTTTTATATGAGGCTGTGAAAAAAACCAAGAGCCATGAAATGTACATGATGTTTAATTGAATTGTTAGTGATATATAGCAACACTTGGAACCATTCAACTTTGTTGACATATGCTAAATTGAATTGTTAGAAATAGAACTGTTTGATTATTTAATTATGTGCATTAATACAACGGACATGGCATAATGGTTTGAGTGTTCGCCAATGGCCCGGGAGACTTGGATTCAGTCCCAGGTCGAGTCATATCAAAGACTCAAAAAATGGTGCTTGATGCTTCCTTGCTTAACACTCAGCATTATAAGGTACGAATCAAGAGTAAAGTGGAGCCATCCAGAGAAAGAAGTAGCGCCCTCCCCTATACCTTGATGTAGTAGCTATCGAAAAGGGAGACTTGGGGTCACTCTCGACTACGGTCGCCAACTTTACTTTACTTTATATTTAGTATATATGCAAAAACAGGATTTGGCATTATATAACCAACAACGGTTGATATGCCATAGAACCCAACCCAACCCCTTCTTGAATAGTTTTATATGACGATCGTGTCTTCCATGTTATAGAAGAAAATGGAAATGAAGCAAAACTAAAAAGGTGTGATTCGAAGCTTTGAGCTCTTTTGATTTAAGAAACACTTTTTAAATGACTGTCAGTTTCTCGCCTATGCGCTCGTCAAAGTCAGACGACCGCATAGGCAAGAAACTGACTATTACCAAGCACCACTGACTCAATGTCTTCGCTAAATATCTTATAAGTTTGGAGAGATTGGCGATTCAATGTAACTTGCGTTCACCCTTGAGATGATATGAAGGGGAATTACTCTGCTTGTCATTCCAATAATCGAATAGTAATTCACAAAGCTTTTTGCTTAGATGTGGCACAAGGTGGTATGAATGGGGCGCCCAATGAGACTCGGACTCGCTCGTGGAGGTTTGCTAGTCTAGCTTGCAAACTATTACTCCACCGGAGGTTATAGGAGAGGAATACTAAATTACTTATATTACTCTGGAGGCGCACTTACCGCGGGAGAAAATGGAATTGAGGACCCAAGTTCAAATCCTTTGAGAGGCTGTATACGTTTCACTTCGAGCTGATGCCCTTGGGAAAGACACGAATCCTTCTCTTTTAACCCTCCTCTCCCAGTTATGGGTAAGTAGTAAGACAGACTAGTTTCTTTAGACTTGGTTAGGCAACCAATTTAGGAAAAGGAAAGCTGTGAATTCAAAGAAGCTCTATTCCGCTTAAAAATTGACCTTGTGTCACACTTTGTTTCGTGGCGTCGAAAATGGGCTGTATAAATACATATATATTACTCTGAGACCGGGGTTCAATCCCATGTCGAGTGATACCAAAGACCCAAAAAATGGTACTTGATGCAACCTTGCTTAACACTCAGCATTATAAGGTAAGGATCAAGGGTAAAGTGGAGCAATCCAGGGAAAGGAGTAGCGCCCTCCCCTACACCTCGGTATAGTAGCTATTGAAAAGGGAGCATTCGGGTCATCCTCGACTAAGGTCGGCCAACTTACTCTATGAGATATTATGAAGGAACTCCGACAATTTAACAGTCTATAGTGAACGTTACTTGGTTGGTTGGTTGGGTTTTATGGCATATCGACATTTGTAGGTAATTTAACGTTTTTATGCAAATAGTTTTATTTCAAACAATTCAATTCAGCATGAGTACACAGTTTAATTGTTAAAAACATTTCTATTTCAAGCTAATCAGTTTATTCAAACAGTTCTAATTCAGTTAATTGAGTTTAGTATAAGTATAGATTTTGTTTACACACAGTTAAATGTCAAAACAGTTCTATTTTAAATAATTCAGTTTAGTGTAAGTACAGTTTCAATGTCAAAAACAGTTCCATTTCAAACAATTCAGTTTAGCATAAGCACGCAGTTTAAATGTTAGTACACTGTTTAATTGTTAAAAACATTTCTATTTCAAGCTATTCAGTTTCGTCAAACGGTGCTTATTCAAACAATTCAATTTAGCATAAGTATGCAGTTAGTTCTATTTAACCCATAGATAGGGTTCCATCAGGTGCTACCATTCCAGGCCTGAGTGGACCTGGGAGTAATGGCAATGAAGAGATGCTTCACATTTCCCAAAGCTTCAGCATCACTGGAACCTAACCATCAGATTGTTTAGTGTCATATCTTGGACACTCATTGGTTGAGGGTGGGGTCTTACCTCTCTGCAGAGGTGCAGTCGGTGTATTCTACAGCCCCAATTATAGTGAACGTTCGCTCTCACTACTTGCTGCATGTACATACCCTCGAGAGTACAATTGCATTCAAACAAGTGTGTCGCTCTGTCTAGCATCCGGTTGCCTGTGTGTACGCCTGTACACATACTGTATGAGACATTTTTGTAACACATCTTTGCCGAGAGAGACACTAGTGTGATTGGGTGTGCTTATTTGGCCTTGTAAGATGTGGGTGGCGGTAACTCTATCTGTCAGTCGATATTCTTGTTTATCTTTATCACAGTCTCCCCCCTCCACCGTGGTCGAAGGAACAGATCACCCACTGACCACTTGTAAATGACTTTTGAAAAGTGCAAACAACTGTTATCCTGAAAAACAAATTATCAGGTGATTTCTTTTCGAGACGGAAGTGTAGGTGAGTAGACATTTCAAATATAATCATGCTCACGCATCTACACCGAAAGATACGCGCATGCGCACGCACACACACACACACACACACACACACACACACACACACACACACACACACACACACACACACACACTCTTTGACACACATCACATATATATGTATGGGTACTTACTATCTATCTATCTATCTATCTATCTATCTATCTAAGTCTGTCCATATCTATCTATCTATCTATCTATCTATCTATCTATCTATCTATCTATCTATCTATCTATCTATCTAAGTCTGCTAATCTATCTATCTATCTATCTATCTATCTATCTATCTATCTATCTATCTATCTATCTATCTATCTATCTAAGTCTTTCCATATCTATCTATCTATCGATCTAAGTCTGTCCATATCTATCTATCTATCTATCTATCTATCTATCTATCTATCTATCTATCTATCTATCTATCTATGTCCATATCTATCTATCTATCTATCTATCTATCTATCTATCTATCTATCTATCTATCTAAGTCTGTCCATATCTATCTATCTATCTATCTATCTAATTCTGCTCGTAGATATATAGGCATCAACAGACGGCTATAGAAACCTATACATATAGATAGATACATAGATAATGAAAAAGCTGGTAGGTTGATAGATTAAGGACGATTGAGAAATAGATATGATAGAAACTGATTGACGCCTATATATATATATATATATATATATGTGTGTGTGTGTGTGTGTGTAAAGAGGCTGAGATAGATAAATGGAAGAAAACCGACATCATTCAATCGATAGAGAGACAAATTGATAGATGAAAACGGAATGTGATAGCTAGTTACATTGATAAGAGTAGGCTGATGCAAATAGATAGATATATAGATAAAAACAGACTGAGGTATATATATATATATAATATATATATATATATATATATATATATATATATATATATATATATATGAGTGTTAGGGTGTGTTAGTGAAGAGGCTGTGATGGATAGAGAGATTGTTAGAAAGAAACAAATTGGGATTGAACGATCGGTTCATAGATGGACAAATGAATAGATTTGAACGACAAGTGAGCAAGAATGACACTGAGATAGATAGATAGATAGATAGATATGGACAGACTTAGATAGATAGATAGATATGGACAGACTTAGATAGATAGATAGATAGATAGATAGATAGATAGATAGATATGGACAGACTTAGATAGATAGATAGATAGATAGATAGATAGATAGATAGATATGGACAGACTTAGATATATAGATAGATAGATATGGACAGACTTAGATAGATAGATAGATAGATATGGACAGACTTAGATAGATAGATAGATATGGACAGACTTAGATAGATAGATAGATAGATAGATAGATTGATAGATATGGACAGACTTAGATAGATAGATAGATAGATAGATAGATATGGACAGACTTAGATATATAGATAGATAGATATGGACAGACTTAGATAGATAGATAGATAGATAGATAGATATGGACAGACTTAGATAGATAGATAGATATGGACAGACTTAGATAGATAGATAGATAGATATAGACAGACTTAGATAGATAGATAGATAGATATGGACAGACTTAGATTGATAGATAGATAGATAGATATGGACAGAATTAGATAGATAGAGAAGATACATAGATATGGACAGACTTAGATAGATAGATAGATAGATAGATAGATAGATATGGACAGACTTAGATAGATAGATAGATAGATATGGACAGACTTAGATATATAGATAGATATGGACAGACATAGATAGATAGATAGATAGATAAGGACAGACTTAGATAGATAGATAGATAGATAGATAGATATGGACAGACTTAGATAGATAGATAGATAGATAGATAGATAGATAGATATGGACAGACTTAGATAGATAGATAGATAGATAGATAGATATGGACAGACTTAGATAGATTGATAGATAGATAGATAGATAGATAGATAGATATGGACAGACTAGATATATAGATAGATATGGACAGACATAGATAGATAGATAGATAGATAGATAGATAGATATGGACAGACTTAGATAGATAGATAGATATGGACAGACTTAGATAGATAGATAGATAGATAGATAGATAGATAGATAGATATGGACAGAATTAGATAGATAGATCGATAGATAGATATGGACAGACTTAGATAGATAGATAGATAGATAGATAGATAGATAGATAGATATGGACAGACTTAGATAGATAGATAGATAGATATGGACAGACTTAGATATATAGATATATATGGACAGACATAGATAGATAGATAGATAGATATGGACAGACTTAGATAGATAGATAGATAGATAGATAGATAGATATGGACAGACTTAGATAGATAGATAGATAGATAGATATGGACAGACTTAGATAGATAGATAGATAGATAGATAGATAGATATGGACAGACTTAGATCGATAGATAGATAGATAGATAGATAGATATGGACAGACTTAGATATATAGATAGATATGGACAGACATAGATAGATAGATAGATAGATAGATAGATAGATATGGACAGACTTAGATAGATAGATAGATAGATAGATATGGACAGACTTAGATAGATAGATATAAAGCGGAAAAGCTAAAAAATGAAAGGAACAAATCAATGAGAAAGTTTTGACAAATAGCTGAGATAAGAGGATATTTCTTACTGGTTTGGTTTGGTTTGGTCTTACAGCATATCAACCATTGTAAGTTATTTAATACCAAATCCATTTTTATACATATGAACAGTTCTATTTTTAAAAATTCAGTTTAGCATGAATACAGTTTTTTGTTTATACACAGTTAAATGTAAAAATAGTTCTATTTTAAGCAATTCTCTTTAGCTTAAGTACACAGTTTAGTTCTATTTTACCCATAGATAGGACCCTATCAGGTGCTACCACTCCGGGTCAGAGTGGACTTGCGAGTGATGGAAATAAAAGTGCATTCTGCATTCCCAAAAGCTCCAGCATTCCTGAAGCCTCACCATCAGATTGTTTAGTGTCATATCAAGGATATTCGTTGTGGGTAGGGGATCTTACCCCTCTGCAGAGATGCAGTCGATGTATTCTACAGTCTTAGACGACTGAGCCATTTCTACTGGTGTTAGAACCCTTAAGAGATACATTAATTTACTAAAATAGCTATACAAACTAGCTAAGTAAAAACATCAGAGATATCTGGAGATATATCATTCCACGTATATCAATATATATATATATATATATATATATATATATATATATATATATATGTATGTATCGATATCCGTTGATATATATATATATATATATATATATATTTATATATCATCAAGTCATACTAATAGCGTAGAGTTCTCTCTCTCCCTCCCTCTCTCTCACTATCTCGCTATCAGTCTCTATCGTCCATCACTCTAGACAAATCCTCTTGACTGCCCCCAGTGTCCGCACAGAGCTGACTGAAGTATGTTGGTTGGTCTGTTCTGGCGTGAAGGAGTCCATAGGAGAATGACGTGTTATGACCCCATCCTTTCAATGTTGACTCCTCCACACAGTCTTTTTCCATATCTGGAATGTGTTCAGACCATATCCTTTCACTGTTGAACTGTGTGTGTGTGTGTGTGTGTGTGTGTGTGTGTGTGTGTGTGTGAGCTACAAGTAAATTAATATCTCACCCTTTTACGGTAGTTTCATTTGTAAAAGTTTCGTGTATCAACTATGTAAGAGAAGATACAATCATCGGATGAAACCTTATTAAGAGTAAATGGACATTCAAATGAATAATAAATACTAAGCATATCCGGCACAGTGCAGTAAAATAAATAGTTGCACGGCATATGTGTGTGTGAATTTATGTACGTATTTTACTTTCAAACAAATATAAACGTTCTCCTGTAAGGAAACAAGAAAAGTTGAATAAAAAATAAGACTCTTTTGTCTGTCACATTCAATGAGAACACACACACACATACACACACGTTCATTGTGTGTGTATATATATATATATATATATATATAAGAAAAGACAAAATGAAAGAAGAATGAAAGGCAACAAAGGAAAATAGCTAACTTGTTACAAGAATAAGTTTGATAGATGTTTCATCATATTTACTAACCCCTTCGCTCGGGCAGGATATGACACATTTTTTTAAAGTGGAGTTTAATAGGTTTGAATTCAGAGTTTTCCGTCTCCTCACCAAGGCTGAAGAACCCAGTTTGCCCTACTATTTACCCATAGCTGGAGGGAGAATAATTAGATTCATATCTTTCCCAACGGTATTAGTGCTATGTTAAATGCAATCAGTCGCGTCCAGGATTTGAACTCGTGTCGCCGTGTCCATTTCCTACGACGATGACCATTACACCATTGATAGATGTTTATGCAGATACGCACGCTAGCACACACACATACACACACACACACATATATATATATATAGCTATCTGCAGATTGTGAAATATGTACTGACATAGTAAAATTTATGGTTTGTGACCTGCTTGATATATTCAGAAGTATAGAAAAAGAGATAGATAGATAGATAGATAGATAGATAGATAGATGAAACAGTATGATAAATACGCATAAATATCATTCAGGTGCGATGAGTAAATTGTCACCATTTTGAATTATTAATTTGGCGCATACTCCTTATTTGTTTTAGGTCTTGTCGACTGTGTAGCAATCTAGAGTCAGTAGAGTACTGCGAGGAAAGCAGCACCATGATGCAATCCACTCCCCCAGAAATTTGGAAACAGTATGCTATACCGGTTGGCATTCACGCTGGATGATCCAAAGATTTCAGAGTGTTTAGGTATCAATCTGTGGATAGATTCATATTCCTATTGATGAAAGGTAAACACAAAGTCTACATTACAGTGTTTGGGATGGTCACTAATGATAGTGATATACATCCATTTGTCTTCTCACATGGCTCAAGACTCAGCACGGAGACCAATATTAAGTGTCTAGTGGAGCTAGTGCTGCTCTGAATTGAGAGGGTGAGAGCTGGAAGACCCTACGGTTTGCCAACTGGTCTCTGTACCATGCCACACGGGTAAGAGAATCTAATTTTGGCTGTAAGATAACTTCTGCGACCCCATAACCTCGAACATATGGCCGCCCAACTCCCTTGATTGCTGTCCCCTTGATTATTATACGTCGGTACAGTTGAGTGAGAGACCCATGAAATTTCGCACAGCACGAAAGATGAACTGAAGGCAAGGATAACGGCAACATTTACCAACTTAAAGGAGACAGTCGGAAAGGCTTGCAGGAGATTCCGAAGTCGTCTGGAGGCTGTGGTTGAAGCCAATGGCCATTTCTTAAAATGAATTTAATTAAGAGTATTTCATGATATTTTTCATGTAATTTTGGTAAATATATTAGAGGAAGTGAGATGTCAGAGTTATTTTCATTTTTGCGTAATTCATATGACAATTTATTCATCGCACCCCATATGTATATGTAGGCTGAAACAAATAACGATGTATTGCGAAAGAAGAGAAAAGTGGACAGGAAAATAACGGGAGCAAATAGAGATGAGAGAGAGGTGGTCAAATAGGTGAGGGAATTAAGAGAAATATGCTACAAGTGAGTCTAGGATAAATATAAAGAGAAGAGTGAAAAGCGAGTATATATAGAGAGAGAAAGTGAGAGAGAGAGAGAGGGAGAGAGAGAGAGAGAAATATGAAAAGACGACGACATACATATAGAGAGAAATAGTTACAGGCTTAGATAGATAGATAGATAGATAGATAGATAGAATAAAATAACGTTAGTTAGATAGATAGATAGATAGATAGATATAATTGAAGTATATATGTGCGAGAATAGACTAGTGTTAGAATGAATGAAAATATAAACTGAATACTGAAATATATACAAGTACATAGGTCGATAGATACACAGATTAGAAAAGGCTCTCTCTCTCTCTCTCTCTCTCTCTCTCTCTCACACACACACACACACACACACAGCAACACACACATACACACACACACTCGCACGGATACACATACATACATATATGAGTATGTGCACATACATGCATGATGGACAGAATGAGATAGATAGATAGAAAGATAGAATAAAATAACGTTAGATAGATAGATAGATAGATAGATAGATATAATTGAAGTATATATGTGCAAGAATAGACTAGTGTTAGAATGAATGAAAATATAAACTGAATACTGAAATATATACAAGTAAATAGATAGGTCGAGAGATACACAGATTAGAAAAGTCTCTCTCTCTCTCTCTCACACACACACAGCAACACACACATACACACACACACTCGCACGGATACACATACATACATATATGAGTATGTGCACATACATGCATGATGGACAGAATGAGATAGATAGATAGATAGATAGATAGATACAAAAGAAAGATCAAGTGATGAATAAAGAAAAGGAAAATGACAGACTAAAAGGATAAGTTTTAGAGATGGAAGGAAAAAAGAAAGAAAGAGTGATAGGAGAAAATAACTAATAAAAAAGAGAGACCTTTAAACGAGCTGAATGAAAGTAAGGAGAGTAAAATGGGAAGAGGTATTAAAATATTGAAGCAGTGGTATCATTTTTTTTCTTTCTTTTTTCCTTTTCATCTGTTCATCTGTCAGATTTCGACGCCATCTTCCCTTTTAAGTAATTTTTGGCCTCCTCAGTTGACGACCAGCAAACAATTTTATGCAACGCCCACTCCTCACCCACGCACACTTACGACCTAATAGTTGCAGTGAAACAGACGTATAAACAATTACACATACATATGAGACAGTTAACTTGCACCCACAGAAAGCTTGACAAGGAAGGAGTTAACTTTTAGGGCCGGCATCCCACACACCGAGGAAATATTGACACATTTTGATCTTTCGATGTGTTTTACGAAATTTATCTTCGTATAACAATTATATACGTGGTCGTAAAATATGAATATATATATATATATATATATATATATATATATATATATATATATATATATATGTGTGTGTGTGTGTGTGTGTGTGTGTGTGTGCTAATAAACTATATCTTGATGTCGAGAGAGAAAGACATATATATATATATATATATATATATATATATATATATATATATATATATAAAAGAAGTTGAAAGAGAAAGATTGAAGAAAAAGATGAAAAAAAGAGGGATAAGAAGATATCGAGATGTTGAAAGAAAAATGTTCAAAGAAATGTGAAAAAATAAAAATAAAAATAAAAATGAAAATATTTCTTGAAGTGATAAGAAAGATGGAAAAAAAATGATAAAAAATACGCTATCTCCATCATGTTCTTCGTGTTAAAAGAAAGAAAAAAAAAAAGAAAAAAAAGCCAAAGAAACGGAAGAAAAGAAAATGAAGTAATATATGAAAAAGGTGTGAAAGGATGCGAAAATAGAAAGACTTAAAAAGACGTAAAAAGTTGATATAAATATGCTATTTTAATGTTCAGAAAAAATACAAAAAATTGTTAAAAGAAAAAAAAAAAAAAGAAAAAAGAAAAATAACATGAAAATTGGAAGATGTAAAAAAAAAAAAAGAATTAAAAAATAAAAGATGTAAAAAATAAAAGATGAAAAAATATAGAGATGAAAAATAGATAAATGAATAAATAAATTGAAAGATAAAAAAATATTTGATTAAAAAACAAAAACAAAAACAAAAACAAAATTCGATCTTGATGTCAAGAGAAAAATAAACTTCACAAAAATAAACCGTTGAAAAAATTAATCTTTCTTTTTTTCTTTCTTTTTTAGTACTTCATTTTCTTTCTTTTTTTTTTCTTTCTTTCTTGTGAACTGTTCATTTTCCCAATTCTTTCTTTCTTTCTTTCTTTCTTTCTTTCTTTCTTTCTTTCTGTCACAAGCCCTTGTAAAATTAATGTGAGATTTAGACTGCCTTGGTGAATGACTCTACGTTTTTTCTCTATCAGGCCACTGATCTCTTGAATGTACTCCTTTAGTCAGCAGTCAGTTAAGTTGTTACAGAACATGCAGGATATACAGAACATATCACACCAACAAAAACTTTCCGCTCTCTTTGACCTTGTATCAGACTATGGCGAAACTAGTGAATAACATTGCTCTTTCTTTTCAATTTCCTATGTATTTTTAAGCATTAATGGTTCCTTCCCTCCATTACTTTCTCTTTGATTTTTTTTTGTTTTTCGAGGCGTACATCTTGCTTCAGGCAACATAGACCAGCTGTCATCAAAAATTGTCAAGACAGAAGCTTTCAAAATTAGAATACAAATGGAGACTTGTACGTATCTCCACAACTTTTAGAATAAAGTTATGATATGTCGGAGTTTAGATGAATTATAGACGAGATAAAGACAATTCTCGATACTTTTTGAATTGCAATTTTATAGGCAATGACTTCACGTTTATCAGATATATGTAAATATGTAATATGAGTGTGTGTGTAAATATGTAAATATGAGTGTGTGTGTGTGTGTGTGTGTGTGTGTTTCAGGCAAATGATTGTTCAGAATGCTCGATGTTATACTATTTACCCAACCCCTCCGCTCGGGCAGGATATGACACAAGGTCAATTTTTTAAGCAGAGTTTAACAGGTTTCAATTCAGAGTTTTTCCTTCTCCTAGACTAGTTGCCTCACCAAGGCTGAAGAACTTAGTCTGTCCTACTATTTACTCATAGCTGGAGGGATAATAATTGGATTCATACCTTTCCCAAGGGTATTAGTGCTATGTGAAATGCAATCAGTCTCGTCCAGGATTTGAACTCGTGTCGCCGTGTCCATTTCCTACGACGATAACCATTACACCTCGATGTTATTTTTTCATTTTTTTGTGCATTTTTTTACACCAGCGTTATCTGGTGTGCTTTCATTAGAGCCTGAGTAACCACAAGTCTCCTTTGGTCTCTAGGACTCTTCTCAGTATTCTGGCCATTGTCAACAATGGTGCAGTCTGGTCTCGATTCTCCATCCGATTTTTAATTATTCCGACCCTCTTTCCAGTCCTTTGGGGACTGTTCCAAGCGTACCGGTTTTAATTGGTATCATCGTCACCTGCAGGTTCCACATCTTTTTAATTCTTTATTCCTTCTGAGTTTTTTTACACCATTGCTAGCAGGTGGTCTTTCACAGGAATTTGAGTGACAGCAAGTCTCCTCAAGTCTCCAAGGCTCTTCTTGCCCAATCGGCTGGGGCTGTAGAATACACCGACTGCATCTCTGCAGAGGGGTAAGACCCCTCACACCCAACGAGTGTCCTAGATATGACCTTAAACAATCTAATGGTGAGGTTTCAGTAATGCTGGAGCTTTGGGGAATACAGAGTACCACTTCATTGCCATTACTCCCTGGTCCACTCTGGCTTGGGGTGGTAGCACATGATAGGGTCCTATCTATTGGTCAAATAGATCTAAACTATGTACTTATGCTAAACTGAATTGCTTGAAATGGAACTTTTGATATCTAAACTGCGTGCTTATGCTAAATTGAATTCTTTCAAATGGAACTGTTTTTGTATGCTAAACTGAATTGTTTGAAATAGAATTGTTTTTGTATGCTAAACTGAATTGTTTTAAATAGAATTGTTTTTGTATGCTAAACTGAATTGTTTGAAATAGAACTGTTTGACTAAACTGAATAGCTTGAAATAGAAATATTTTTGACAATTAAACTGTGTACTCATGCTAAACTGAATTGTTTGAAATAGAACTGTTTATATGTATAAAAATGGATTTGGCATTAAATAACCTACAAAGGTTGATATACCATAAAACCTGAACCAACAAACAAACCAGGACTCTTCACAGTATTCTGGCCGATGTTAACAATGCTGTTATCTGGTCTCGATTCTTCAGTCGATTTCCATCTGTTTGAATACTCTTTCCAATCCTTTAGAGACAATTCCAAGCACATCAGCTACAATTGGTATCACCATCACTCTCATGTTTTACAGTTTCTTTAGTTTACTGGCAAGGTCAAAACATTAGTCTACCTTTTTGCTTTCTTTTATTTTAACTATGTTATCCACCGGAACGACAAAGTCAATTCGATGGAAAGTTTTTTTCTTGTTAATTAACACTAGATTACATATTTTGGCAGTGATTAAGAGATCAGTTTGTATATCAAAATCCCTGAAAATTTTTGTCGTCTGATTATCCTGGAAGGATTTTAGTTTATGTATGTACAATTTGGTTGGATTGTCAAATTTCAATTTCTTTCAGAATTCCCTGTGGATCGCCTTTCCCACCTTATATTTCTTTTATGTTTGTTTGCTGTATTCTCTTATCATGTGATTAACTGTTTCATCTTTTTCTCCACATAACTTACACTTGCTATTTTTTGCGTATTATCAATTTGAGCTTTAATAATTGGTCCTTAGGGCGATTGGTCTAATGAGTAGAGTGTTCACCAATGGTCTGTTTGACTAATCCCAGGTCGAGTCATACCAAAGACTCAAAAAATGGTACTTGATGCTGCCTTGTTTAACTCTCGGCATTATAAGGTAAGGATCAAGGGTAAAGCGGGGCAATCCAGGGATTGGAGTAGCGCTCTCCCCTACAGCTCGGTGTAGTAGCTATTGAAAATAGAGCCTTCAGGTTAATCAACTTACTTATGGTGTTGTCTTGTGCAACTCTTAAAAGAGATTCAGTTTCTCTCTTGAGGTTTCCTTTTCTTAGCTATGTCCTGTTGTTCTCGTGAGTAATCTTGCCATTTTGTCTTTTGAAGTATCCATATAATTATTTTTTTTCCATTTCTGTTTCCTCGATTTTTTTTTGTTTTCTGTTTTGTTCTTATGTTACCAATTCCGTTACTAGTTGTTCTAATCAGTCTTTCTTTGCTCTTTTTGACGTGATCCTTGAGTTCTTATATGAATGCATCTACACAACAGTCAATGTTGGGGAGTTCTCTTCCTCCTTTTCTTGACACATATAGTCTGTCTAAGTCATCTCTAAAATGTAAGGCCTTGTGCATAGTCATGAATTTTCTTGTTCTTTGGCCTACTTGTCTGAGTTTTTCCTTGTCCATTTTCAGAACCGTCCTGTGCATCTTACAAGGAATACTGCCTAGGTGTTTATTTCTTTGATGAGATTTCTGCTGTAGAGCATAGTTTCGAGAGGTCCTCTCGTTCTTCTGAGGTACTTTTTACTTCTTTTTTTTTTCATCCCTATTTGATGGTATTCGTTTCCAGTAATCCCTAGTACTTGTAATTTTCTTTCCCTTCAAGCGTTCGGATACTTTTCTGATATGGAAGTTCTATTCTTTTCGTAGTTTCTTTTTCCACACTTTTCCTTATTAGCATGGCACATTTTTCCATGCCAAATTCCATTCCTATATTCTGGATGTATATTTTTATTGTTTGTATCAGGGTCACCAGTTCTTTTTCTTTTTTACTAAATACTTTGATATCACTCATGTACATAAGGTGATATATCTTTTCTTCTGATTTTGTTAATTTTGCAACCCTCTGTACTTTCCCAAATATGTAATTGAGTGGCACCATTGTTATAACAATAAGTAGAGGTGACAGTGAGTCTCCTTGGAAGATGCCTCTTTGGGTTTTCACCTCTGCTAGAGTTTGTCTTCCTGATGCTAATTCCACTTTACCAGTTTTTCATAGATTTCGTGATAGAATTAATAACTTTGTAGGAAATCTTGAAGATTTTCAGACACTCTATCATCCAAGTTTGTGAGATTATTATTATTATTACTAATATTATTATTATTATTATTATTATTAAGTGGGTAGAGTGTTCGCCAATGGTCTGGGAGATCCCAGGTCGCGTGATACCAAAGACTTTAAAAATGGTACTTGATACCTCCTTGCTTAACACTCAGCAATATAAGGTACGAATCAAGGTTAAAGTGGAGCAATCCAGGGAAAGGAGTAGCGCCCTCCCATACACCTCGGTGTAGTAGCTATTGAAAAGGGAGCCTTCTGGTCGCCCTCAACTACGGTTGCCAACTTTACTTTTAATTATTATTATTATTATTATTTTTATTATTATTATTATTATTATTGTCGTTGTTTTACTCCTCGAGAGTTTTTCTCATCAGTTCTAACAAGGGATTTTTCACGGAAGTCTGAGTGACAGCAAGTTTCCTCAAGTCTCCGGGACTTCTGGCCGATCTTTAAAATACTGTAGTCTGGATGGTCTCTACTTGTCCTCTTATTTCCCAGTCTTCCTGTCCCTTTGGGGAATTTTCCTAATGTACCAACCACAATTGCTATCATCGTCACCTTCATGTTCCATAGTTTTTTTTTCTCTCTAGCAAGGACTAGGAATTCGATATTTTTTGAACAGCAGTTTTTGGCGGATAGCAGGATGTACAGGAGCCACCATACTTACCAGGCATTTCTAAATTTCAAAATTCATTAAAAATCTGAGAATGTAGAAGACACTAAAGGAAATACGATAGCGTAGAGTTTCAGAGGGTTTCGACAAATAAAAAAAACCCTGGAATAAGTGTGTTGAATGCTAACGAGACTATTTCATTAAGTGTTTATTTCTGTCTTGGTAAACTCTGCTTCAGCTTTGATACTTTTGAACATATCTGGTATACTCGAGAGTTCATAATTCCCTGGGGTGTCCTTGTGGTGTAATGGTTAAAGCGATGGACTGCGGAATCGTAGTAAGCGAGTTCGAACTCCAGTCGTGCTATTACGTTCATTTTCGGGCAAATACCCCTGGGAAAAGTATGAATCCCCTTATCCTCCCAGCTATGGGTTAAATAGTACCACTACTGATCTTCTAGGAGAATAGCTTTGGCATTAAATAACCTACAAAGGTTGATATGTCATTAAACAAGAAACCTAACCAAACAATAATTTAATAATTGCCCAGTCGGCTGAGGCTGTAGAATACACCGACTGCCTCTTTGCAACGAGTGTCCTGAATATGGCACTAGACGATCTGATAGCAATGTTCCAGTAATACTAGAGCTTTGGAGGAATGCAGAGTACCACTTCATTGCCATGGTTCCCAGGTCCACTCTGGCCCACAGTGGTAGCACGTGATAGGGTGCTATCTATGGGTTAAATAGAACGGAAATGCGTACTTATGCTAAACTGAATTGGTTGAAATAGAATGGTTTTGATATTTAAACAGCGTGCTTATGCTAAACTGAATTGTTTGAAATAGAACTGTTTTATTAAACTGAATAGCTTAAAATAGAAATATTTTTGATAATTAAACTGTGTACTTATGCTAAACTGAATTGTTTGAAATAGAACTGTTTATATGTATAAAAATGGATTTGGCATTAAATGACATATAATGGTTGATATGTCATAGGGTTCAATCAACTAACCAATTGATTAGCGTTCGTAAGTATTTATTCATGTGAATCAATATAGATGTGTTTGCTTATCTATTTAATAATTATAGATTTGTATAAAATCTCTCTCACTCTCTTTCTCTCATCAAATCATCATAAATGAATATACATACATATGCATACGTAAATATGAGCACACACACACACACACACACACACACACATATATATATATATGTATATCGTGCCGCCAGCACGGATATCCCTGACCCTCTCTCGCCACTTCTCCCTATCATTCATCGCCTCCGGCAGGTCTTCTGGGTTACATCCTGTGTCCTCACATAGCTGCTGTTCGGGCTGGTCGTCCTGCTTTTGCTTGGCCATATGTGGGGGTTCATAGGAGTACATCACTTACGAGCTCGTCCTTGCTTCTCCAGCAGTGTCCGGCGTGTCTGGCTCGTTTAACCTGTATAGTTTTCGTGATGGGAGGCAAGTGGCCGTATAGTTGGTGTCTCGTGGGGTGTTGTCGCCAGGACTTGTTCAATATTGCTCTCAACATTCTTGTGTAGTTGCCATCAAGTTTCTTCTCCAGTCGTTTGGTTATCGTCCATGTAGTGCATCCATATAGCAGTATCGATACAACCGCTGCCTGGAAGAAACTGCGTTTCATTTTATCGGTCAGGTCTGATTTCCATATGATTGAGAGCCTATCTATAGCCGTCCATGCTTTCGTCAGTTGTGTGTCGATGTCGTTTTCTGTTGATGAGACGCTACTTCCTAGGTAGGTGAATTTGTCCACTAGCCTCAGAGAGGCTCCGTCTAGTGTGGTAATGTTGCCCGTTTGGTTGTAACACATATATTCAGTTTTGTGCGCATTGACATGGAGGCCAATGCCTGCTGCGGCTCGTTCCAAACTATGCAGTAGTGTCTCTGCTTGATTAGGCGTATTCGCCAGTAACCCCAATATAAACATACATAAATATGCGTACACGCGCATATATACACACACACATATATATAAACATACATGAATATGAGCACACGCATGTGCACACACACCGACACAATTATATATATATAAACATGCATATATATGAGCACACTCATGCACCCACCCACCCACATATATAAATATAAACATACATAAATATGGGCACACGTGCAAGTATGTGCGCTTGCACACACACACACACACACACATACATATATTTATTTAAGTTGGCGAGAATGACCAGGAAGGCTCCTTTTCAATAGCCATTACACCGAGCTGTAGGGGAGGGCGCTACCCAATTCCTTGGATTGCTCCACTTTGCCCTTGATCCTTACCTTATAATGCTGAGAGTTAAGCAAGGCTGCATCAAGTACCATTTTTTGAGTCTTTGGTATGACTCGACCTGGGATTGAACCCCGGTCTCCTGAACCATTGGCGAACATTACTCATTTGGCCAATGGCCCGGTACATATAAATATATGTACATGAATATACATAAACATGAGCACACACACACACACACACACACACACACATATATATATATATATATATCAGGTGAATAAACAAATCTTTCAAAGAAACTGGTATATAATCTTTTCATCACTTCTTAATTACTTAAAAACATTACTCATGTATCAAAAAATGCAATCATCGGATGGAAGCAGGCCTCCCGGCGTAGTGGCTAACGTGCTGGACTCTATTAAGTGAGTTCAATATGCCATTAAACAATATATATAATGCAGCTTGTGTATAATGTATAATATACAGGATGCAAAGGGCAAATTATTGCCATTCTAAATTATTGATTTCGACCATGCACTTTTCTTTGTTTCAGGTTATGTCTACTGTGCAGCAAACTAGAATCTGTTGGATAAAGGAAGGGTCAGGATGCAATTCATTCTTCCAGAAATTTGGAAACTGCTTGGCATTCACGTTGGAAACGCCTGTATGAAAATTTCAAAGTGTTTGACTGACAATCTGATGGTTAGTTTGGTTTAATGGTATATCAACCATTTGACGATCTGAGGACAGAGTAGAGAATTCGAGAAGGGTTAGATTTGTCCAATGATGATTACGAAGGTACGGCAAATCGTAAGCCTCAGTCTTATTGTTCTGATAAGAAAAGTAGTCCAAATTTGTTAGTGAGATCCAGGTTATCATAAATAATGACCCCAGCAAATCAATCAAGTCAGTAGCCATGTCTTAGTCTCTTATTAGGCAGGTAACCATTAAAGACATTTAATATTTCTCATACAACATGAGAAAGAACCAATCTTAAACAAAGGCCACGAAGGAGAAGATGAATAAGCGCGGAGCAAAGTTTTTCATCAGGCTCAAGCATCCCCTCCATCTGAACATGCTTTGTTTTTTCTCAGATGAGAGAAATTTCTACCTCGATCAGAACAATCGTTGGTTTGTTTTGTCCCGATTAGATGCAGCGATATTGATGAAAAGTAAACACCCAATACACATCGTGATGTTTGTGGTGATTTCTTATGATGGTGACGTTATACCTCTATTCGTCTTATCACATGGCCCCAGACTCAACACGGCAGCCTACACTAAGTGCCTTAAGGAGGTAGTACTGATCTCGATCGAGAAGGTGGCTGCGGGAAGACCCTACACCTATGCCACGGCACACAAGCAGAAGAAACTAGTCTTGGCTGTGAAAAATTTCTGCGTCCACATCACTTTAACATCTGACCGTCGAACTCCCAAGATTGCCGTCCCCTTGATAATCATGTGAAGGGCGCTGTTGAGCGAGAGACAAACAAAAATTCATGTAACATCAAAAATGAAATGAAGATAAGAATAGGACAGACTAGGTTCTTTAGCCTTGGTTAGGCAACTAGTCTAGGAGAAGGAAAACTCTGAATTCAAACCTGTTAAACTCCGCTTAAAAATTGACCTTGTGTCATATCCTGCCCGAGCGGAGGGGCTGGGTAAATAGGATAAGAATAGTGGCAGCATTTACTAATTTAAACAAGTATAACCTAATTGTTGTGATAGTTGATAGTATTAATCATTTCATTGTCCAGTTTGGTCTGGTCAAGAGTTTTTCAGTTAGCTTTTAACTAAAATCTTTGAGCGGAAATGTAAGTCAAATTGGAAAGTTCAAGCGAGTGCACTGCGAGTAGGATAGGGAACTGGTCATTTCTACACAGGAAGACCAAATGTAAACGAAATAGAATCATATCTTGTCACAAGTTTGATTGAGGAAATGAAAACACGATGAAATTGGGGGCACGTTTGAGATGACGCAATAATTTAGTGAGAGGACAACGCATTAACGATATCCTGAATTTAGATATATAAAAATTGGTGAGTTTTGAAAAATTTTTCAGTTTGAAGTTGGCGTTCAGTTGCTTAGGAGTCGGTTGTCAATTGGGGTTAGACGTCGGTCTGGGGTTTATGTCTTTATGTCTCTGTTCATAGAGCCTTATATATTCTTTTTCTTTCTCTCTCTTTCTCACTCTCTCGTGCTACTGTATGCAGTCTGAACATTGAATGGCATATCTGGATAATAAAGCGACAATTTCTATAAATATATTGGACATATTACTATTACACCAATACGTTCCAATAAATGATCGTTAATTGTCGACGGAAAGTTCTTCTTGTCTGAGTCGTCAGTACCGGGGCAACTTGTTCTAACTAATCACCCCCCACCGTTTGAAGAAGTTCCGGATGGATTGTGCCATTTCCAATCGGTGGATCAGGTTTTAATTCAAAGCCTTCCTTCTCCTAGATTGGTTGCCTAACCAAGGCAAAAGAACCCAGTCTGCCCTACTATTCCCCCATAGATGGAGAGAAAATAATTGGATTCATAAGTGTTTATGTGTGTCTGTATGTGTCTGTCTGATGATTGTGTACACAACATGAAATTTCAAATAACAGACTTGTAGTGTTCCTAATTATGATAATTTTTTATTTTTTGGTTTATCAATGTCATGATTTTTTATTTGCATTTCTCTTTTAATATATATATATATATATATATATATATATATACGGGGTTAGGCTCAAAGGTTCATTGGTTGAAAAGTTCATATGATGACGTCATATCTACTGTTGATGATTTCTTTGAATAATGGGATCCAACCAACAACGACGGGAGAAGTGTGTAACAGCATTCTGTTATTTTCCACTCGTTTTGTCTTCTGGCTCAGGGAATGTTGCCAACTGTATTCCCGCCATCGACCGAGTCTACCTTCTTTAGTCAATCTGGTCCGTTAAAGTTCTCCGTCATGTTGATATCAATCTTTGCACGGGCGCCTGGTCAACATAGAGTAAGGGCACAAGAAAACCTCCATGTTCTTGTTATCTGCTTTCTGTTTGGTAAGCTTGTCGCAGTTGTTGGTCAGATTTCAAAGTTTCCTTTTTAAGGGAACAGTTGCTCGAATACGGCTATCGACTGACACAAACATTTCAACTGGTGTCAGAATAAAATCTTCCTGTGGAGATAATATTGTAGCAGAACGTGTACATTTACGTAAATTTGATACTTTATTAAATATGCTATATATATATATATATATATATATATATATATATATATATATATATATATATATATATAAATGACGTGGCTAATAACTAATAATGTCCGTTTTGATGCTGCAATTTTCCATTAGGAATAATAAAAGGCTTGTATTTTTGTCTTAGAAGAAAATTAACTTTGATAAATACTGGTGGTTGGTAGGGCTTATTTATTCAGAGACAACACACACACACATACACACACACACACATGCACACACATACGAACATACACATACGAACACACACACACACACACACACACACACGAACATACACATACGAACACACACACACACACACACACACACGTACGAACATACACATACGAACACACACACACACACACACACACACACACGTACGAACATACACATACGAACACACACACACACACACACGTACGAACATACACATACGAACACACACACACACACACACACACACGTACGAACATACACATACGAACACACACACACACACACATACGGACATACACATACGAACACACACACACACACATACACGTACGAACATACACATACGAACACACACACACACACACACGTACGAACATACACATACGAACACACACACACACACACACACATACGAACATACACATACGAATATACACATACGAACACACAGACACACACACACACGTACGAACATATATACATTTTGGGTGAGTTCTTTCTATGTGTATATGACCTAGAATAACCCAAATTACACTGTTATTCATCAACTTTTGTTTAATCAAGTAGAGGATCCAGCTTGAATAGATAACCTGGTGTATATATACATTTACACACACACACACACACACACACACACACACACACACACACACACACATACACACACACAGAGACACACACACACACACACACATATATATATGTGTGTGTGTGTGTGTTAAAATACATATACATTACCTATTTATATATATAACTTATACATTTCTACATATATATATATATATATATATATATATATATATATATATATATATATCAGTCAGTAATATCTTGTCAGCGTCCGAAAACAATGGTCGTGGATTATTCGCGTACAGAATATGAGGAATTTCATATAAATCTATGGGTGTGCTTGATGTATGGCTATTGTTTCGTATTCTCTCTCCAAGTTTATATAATAAAACTCACATAGAATATATATATATATATATATATATATATATATATATATATGTCTGAAATATACATATATTTTTTCATACATATGCATATATATGTATAGGCAGAAAGTGCCGGTTTTTACTCGATCAACGGAGTTAAGCAAAGGTATTCTTGTTCTTTACTTAGATGGGTAACATTTTAAGAGAATCAGGTAATGTGAACAAGCCGCAGCTTATATTTTTATTTATGCATAAAGAATCATGTTAATAAATCTACGTCCTTCTCAGACGAGCAATGGCCATGTCTACCGCTAACAGCTGGTGGATCAATCTAAGCTGCTGGCCTGCACGATGCATAGCAACATGTTTTATATATAGGGTAATACAGAATTAAAAGGACATTCAATAATACAAATTACTATTGTTTGTTTTTACTAATAAATGTTTAGAGCCTGTTGCAAGCCAGGCGGTGGAGGTGTTCTCGTGGTGCAATGGTTGAAGCACTGGACAGCTGAATCGTAGTGTGCGAGTTCAAACTCCAGTCGTACTATTACATTCAGTTTCGGACAAATACCCTCGGGAAAGGTATGAACCTCCTTATCCTCCCAGCTATGGGTTGAATAGTACCACTACTGTTCTTCTAGAAGGAAGGGTTTGGCATTAAATAACCTACAAAGGTTGATATGTCATTAAACAACAAACAAACAAGTCCCGACGGCTAGGGTTGTAGAATACGCCGATTGCGTCACTGCAAATGGGGTAAAAACCCCACCTGCCAACGAATGCCGTGAATATTAGACTAAACTGCATTTGATGGTGAGGCTACAGTCGCAAAACTTTGAGGAGTGTGGACTACTCCTTCATTGCCAATACTCCCAGGTCCACTCTACTCTGTGTGATAATCATTTTCTATGTTTGAAAGCATTTGACTGTGAAAACAAATTAAGTTGAATTGAACTACTAGTAATAAATAGCTAGACTTGAAAGCATTTAACTGTGTCCAAATAAAACTATTAGTGTTGGCAAAAATTGAAACCATTTTACTGTGTGCAAATAAAGCTATTAGTCTTAGACAGCAAAAACTGAAACCATTTTAGTGTGTGCAATAATTGAAATCATTTATCTATGATGGAAAAATATTAATATTAGCAATACTTGAAACCATTTTACTGTGTCCAAATAAAACTACTAGTGTCAGATAGCAATAATTGAAATCATTTAACTATGTTGGAAGAAAATTATTAATGTTAGATAGCAATATTTGAAAGCATTTTAATGTGTGCAAATAAAACTATTTGCGTTAGATCGAAATACTTGAAAGTGTTTGATACCAATGCATGAAACAATTTAACTGTGAGTAAACATATAAGCTCTGGCTTGTTTAAAAATCACACACACACACACACACACACACACACACACACACACACACACACACACACACAACATACGAACATACACATACGAACACACACACACACACACACACACACACACACACACACACACACACACACACACACACACACACACAGGAACATATATACATTTTGGGTGAGTTCTTGCAATGTGTATATGACCTAGAATTACTCAAATCACAGTTATTCATCAACTTTTGTTGAATCTAGTAGAGGATCCAGCTTGAATAGATAACCTGCTGTATATATACATTTACACACACACACACACACACACACACACATATATATATATATACATATATATGTTGGAAGAAAATTATTAGTGTTAGATCGCAATACTTGAAAGCATTTGATACCAATGCATGAAACAATTTAACTGTGTGTAAACATATAAGCTCAAGCTTGTTTAAAAATCTTTACCGAAATTATTTGTTCACAAATCACTTATACATCTAATATATATATATATATATATATATATATATATATATATATATATATATAAACAGGATTTGGCATTAAATAACCTACAAAAATTCAATATTCCGTAAAACACAATCAGCCTGGTGAAGTAGTTGATCCTAATTTCTCTAATCTCCCCCCATAACCGCAATCTTTTTTTAAAAATTATTTTTGTCACTTTTCTTTGTATGCCTTTCAATCGAAATATTAATCTCTAATTTCCGTGTCTCGACACTGGAGCCAAGGCCTAAGAATAATGTTCTATATGAGGTCTTATTAGGGTTTTATATATTTTTGAAATAACATTTTCCACCCTTGAAATAAAATTTCTAACCATCAAGCCAATCATTATATTTGTCTTCAATACAATAGACAAATATGCTTGTCACCTTTAAATATTTTATTAAGATCAACCTCTTGATCACATTCGTCATTTACTTTTTTGATTTCATTGTTGCTTGATTTATATTCAACTTTTATGTTTTGGGATCCGATATGTAGTAATTTACATTTTTCTATATTAAATTCTTATTCCTAACTATCTTCGGGGTGTAATGGTTAAAGTGCTGGACTACGGAATCGTAATAAGCGAGTTCGAACTCCAGTTGCTCTATTACGTTCACTTTCGGACCCATACCCTTGGGGGAGGTATGAACCCCCTTATCCTCCTATCTATGAGTTGAATAGTACCACTATTGTCATAAAAGGATGGATTTGGCATTAAAAAACTCGAGAAGGTTGATATGTCATTAAATAACAAACAAACAAATATCTTCCCAATATAACGATTTACGAGGATCATTAAATAAATTACCATTCTTTTTTCGTATGGGCACTTTTATTGATAGTACACGCATGAAACTCTAGTCCCCTTCGAAGTAATCTCCTCCGGCTGCAATGCTCTTGTACCGTTCCAAAAAATTCTGGAAGGCCCCATCGAAGTCCTCTTGTGGGAGCGTGTCAATGATCTTCGTCACTGCCTCTTTCATCTCTTCAATTGTCTCATAACGACAGCCTGTGAGATTAGGGAATAACCAAAAGTCACAGGGTGCAAGGTCTGGACTATAGGGACGGTGACGAACTGTCTTGATGCCCATCTTGGTCAAATAGTCTGTGACAATGATGGAATTGTGGACTGGCGCATTGTCCTGGTGGAAATGCCACTGACCCGATTTGAAGAGTGCTAGCCTCTTCCGACGAAATCTCTTCCTGAACTCTTTTAAAACCTCAACATAGTAACCCTAACCCTAACCGTTTGGCCAATCAACTCTGGTGTATTGACTTCCTTACTCCTCCCACACCTCTCATCATCCCTTACAGACTCCCTGCCTTCCTTGAATCTCTTATGCCACTCAAAAACTGATGCTCGATTCTTCCAAGATGGTCGAAAAGCAGTCTGAAGCATTCCATACACTTCAAGTTTAAAACAGAATTTTATTGAATATCGTTCTTCTAAAGTGCCCTCACGTTCAGATTGCATTTTTTAAATTCACCAGCTGTGAGAATTGCTGCTGTAGCTGTTGATCTGAACCTGAAATCATAAAAATTGGTCAGTCATTTCATAAGATGTATAGCAATAACATCCTGAATTTTCAAGAGTCTACGGCAATTTTAAATGCCTGTACAAAAAGTCTGGAAACTTATTGAATTCACTACGTATTTTGGCCTACTTGTGTTATTTCTTTTGATATTGGTCTAAGAAGCAATTTAATATCACCAGCAAATAGTTTTATTTCTGATTTTACATCAATAGATAAAATATTCATGAAAATTAAAAACAACAAAAGTCCCATTACTGATCCCGAAGGAACACCAAAAGTTATATTCTGTGTTTTAGAATAATTGATACGACTTTTTACTTTCATGGTTCTATCAAAGAATTTCTTACAATATGTGCTATTATTTTTAGAAATATCAGTTTTTCATTTTCACAAGTAATTTGAAGAATTATATTGAAAAAAAAGATTACCATTATTACAAATACCATTAATTATTTTGAAAGTTTTAATTAGATCACTTGTCATTCTTTTTTTTTTCTCACTTTTTTGCACTTCTTTTGTATTTCTTTTGCACTTCTTTTGTATTTCTTTTGCACTTCTTTTGTATTTCTTTTAGACTTCTGTTAATGTACGAACCATGAAGCTTCGTTGAACAGTAGTTGGCAAACAGCGATTTAGACATTTTAATTAGTCGTCCCGTGGACTGCCGTGGTAAATATACACAATTGACCCCCCGGATGACGATTATAAAATGTCCCGCCGGTGAGGCGAAATCGATATTAGACCTCTACTTTCTTTTATGTGCGTTCACTTTAATGCTGCCATCAACGGCTATTATGATCAATACCGAGTAAATTTGTATTTATAGAATTTATTATTTAGATATTAGCTAACAGATAAATAAATAAATAAATAAATAATGTAAGGTTCTCTTTTCTGGCATCCACCCATCTCACTACATTTTAAATCTGCACTCGGATTTCGACGCAGATCTCGGCAAGATTGTCGGCCCTGTCATCAGAATTTAGAATACGCTGACTATACTCCTTGTAGAAGGGTAAAACTCCCTCCCTCCGAAAATGGGGTGTTCTGGGTATGACACTACACTGCATCTAATGGTTAAGCTGTAGTTCTGAAGCCCTAGGGAAAACAGAATCACGCTTCATTCCCATTACTCCCAGACCCACTCTGACCAGGAGTGGTAATACCTGTTAGGATTTTATCTATGAATAAAAAAGATTCCTTCAAAAATTATTCGTATTCGATAGAAACGGATGCAAAGAAAAAAATCTTTAAAATAACTGAAAATGCAACTATGAAAGTACCAGGATCACCCTTCCCTAACCTCTTGCTTTGAAGTATCACTAGAAAAGTTGACCTGCCGTTCAAAACAATGAATAAATCAGCAAGTTTTATGGAAAGCCAGCATATGCCCATGCTGCAGATCTCCCTTCTCGACGACACAGATATTGTCCTAGGGAAGGGCAATGTTTGGTTTGAATTATTTTGTTTTGGTTGGGTTTATTTATTTAATGACTTATCAATTCCTTAGGGGTTATTTAAAGCCGAAATAGGATTCCTTTCTAAATGTTTGATCATTATCATAAACATATTTCTAATGTTCCATAGCATTTTTTTTACACAATTGCAATTGGCAACAATCATTTATTTACGGGTATGTCTCCGTGGCGTGAGTTTTATGTTGGACTGCTGCCTCGAAGTAAGTGAGTTCGAACTCCAGTTGGACCATAGTCCAGTCGGCTGGGGCTATAGGATATACTAACTGCACCCCTGCAGAGGGTTAAGCTCCCATCCCCAATGAGTCTCCTGCATATAATATAAAACTATCCAGACTTGGAGATTTGGGGAATGTAGAGTACCCCTTTAGGATCATTGCTCTCAGGTTTGCTCAACTCGGAGTGATAAGGCCCTATCTATGGGTCAAATAGAACAAACTGTGTGCAAACAAATATCAAATTGTGACTTTTATATAGCAATAATTGAAACCATTTAAATGTGTGCAAAAAAGATCTCAGGTTCCTTTAAGGAAGTCATCTACAGAATGTGTTTACAAATCATATAGTAAAAAGTAAAGTTGGTGACCGTAGTCGAGGGCGACCAGAGGGCTCCCCTTTCAATAGCTACTACAACGAGGTATAGGGGAGGGCGCTACTCCTTTCCCTGGATTGCTCCACTTTACCCTTGATACATGCCTTATATTGCTGAGTGGTAAGCAAGGAGGTATCAAGTACTATTTTTAAAGTTTTTGGTATGACTCGACCAGGGATTGAACCTAGGTCTCCCGGACCATTAGCGAACATATATATTTAAAATAAATGGGTAAAGAGGATTTGACATTAAATAACCTACAATGGTTGATATAACAAAAAACCAATCACGATATTACGTTCACTTTCGGGCTCATACCCCTGAGAAAGGTATGAACCTATTTATCTCCCTTGCTATGAGTTAAGAAGTATCACTGCTGTTCTTATTAAAGGGTGGCTTTGACTCTAAATAACCCACGAAGGATGATATTTCATTAAACGAAGAAACCAAACCAAACCATGATATTCAATATTTCTTTCTCGTTCAAAGGAAAGGTTTCAAGTATTCCTATCTAATACTAATAATTCATACGCAATAAATTTCAAGTAATACTATTTTAACACTAATAATCTTCAAAACAGCGGGGAAGTTCCCGTTTGGTTTGGTTTTATAGCATATCAACCATTGTTGTTTTACAAATGAAAAATTCTGTTTCAAACAATTCAGTTTAGCATAAGTAAATTTTTTTTGTTTACACACAGTTAAATGTCAAAACAGTTCTATTTCAAACAATTCAGTTTAGTATAATTAAGTAAAGTAAAGTTGGTGACTATAATCGGGGGCGACCAGAAGGCTACATTTTCAATAGCTACAACACTGATGTGTAGGGGAGGGCGCGACTCCTTTCCCTGGATTGCTCCACTTTACCCTTGATACGCACCTTATATCGCTGAGTGTTAAGCAAGGAGGTATCAAGTACAATTTTTAAAGTCTTTGGTATGAAACGACCTGGGATTGAACACAGGTCTCCCGGACCATTGGCGAACACTCTACCCACAGGCTAAGTACACAGTTTAAATGTCAAAAACAGTTTCTATTTCAAACAGTTCAGTTTAGCATAAATATACAGTTTAGTTCTATTTGACCCATAGAGAGGACCCTATCAGGTGCTACCTCTCACCTAATGTGCTGGACTGTGACATCATAATAACTGAGTGTATGATAGTGAATGTTAAAGTGCGACTGGAGTTTGAACTCCAGTAAGCGAGTTCGAACTCGAGTCGCACTATAACATTCATTTTCAAACACTTGGGAAAGGTATGAGTATCCAGATTCCCTCAGCTATAGGTTAAATAGTATCACTGCTGTTCTTCTAAAAAGAAGGATCTGGCATTAGATAACCCACTATGGTTGGTATGCCATTAAATGGAGAAACCCAAACAATCAAAACATGTATTTGACCCATAGGTTGGACACTAACAAGTACTACCGCTCTGGGACAGATGGAATTTGTCTGACATCCCACTGTGTTAGAGTGTCCCACAAGGCCGTTTTATGGTGGGGGCTACGCACGAATCGAGACACATGCGCAACAGTTAAAAAACATTTCACCCCGTCGGTATTCTCCTGATGGGGCTCCTTAGGCACCAAACAATAAACCTAGTCCTGCTCACGCGGGCAAAGACCTAGGGGTGGGGACGGCCCTCTGAGGTCGTAGCAAGTACACAACTGCCTAGTAGGAATGCTGGACGTGTGAGCGAGACTCCGGGACAGACTGGATAATAGAAGGTTATTCCACACTCCTCGGAGCTTCAGAAGTGAAGTCTCATCACCAGATACAGTTTAGTGTCATACCCAGGGCACAGGAAAAGGGCAAGGTGCTATAACATCAGTATGGAGGTGCCTGTGGTGTAATGGTTATCGTCGTAGGAAATGGACACGTCGACACGAGTTCAAATCCTAGACGAGGCTGATTGCATTTCACATAGCACTAATACCCTTGGGAAAGGTATGAATCCAATTATTCTCCCTCCAGCTATGGGTAAAATAGTAGGGCACACTAGGTTCTTCAGCCTTGTTGAGGCAACTAGTCTAGGAGAAGGAAAACTCTGAATTCAAACCTGTTAAACTCCGCCTAAATATTGACCTTGTGTCTTATCTAACCCGAGCGGAGGGGTTGGTAAATATGTATAACATCAGTATGGCTTATGGAGTTGCAAAAATCAGGTTAAACATTACATCGGGTTGGCACAAGGGGTTGTTTCTTCTGGTGCTAGTTTACTACTCCACATGGAAAGAAACGCAAATGGCCTCGTCCAGGATTTAAACTCTGCTCGTGGAGGGTATTGTCTACGATGATAACCGTTACACGACCGGTGCCTCCTCAGGAAAATATATGCATTATACAAACTGATGCACAAATGCATTTTTACACATACACACACACACACACACACACACACACACACACACACACACACACACACACACACACACACACACACCTATATATATAGATAATTGGAAGAAAAACTCAACAAACTGTCTGTTATAAATTCATTTCAGCTGGTCACTCCATATGAGAAACCAACCTCTTCAGATCGCCATCACATATATGAATTTGCTCCTTATGATTTTTATAAATTCATATATCAATGATCATACATTGAGCACTCCTGGAGATTTATAAGAATTCTCATATATATTCTCAAACTGAAACATTCCCAATCCATATTATAGTAATTTACTAAGCATTTTGCTTAGATATGGCTCAAGACTGTATAAAAGAGGCACCAAACGAGACCCGAACTAATTCGAGTAAGTTTGCTAGTCCAGCTGGCTAGCCATAACACCACACGAGGTACCCTCTCTCTCTCTGGATATATATATATATATATATATATATAAAGGCAAGCTTCTGAAATTAGTTGATCAGTTTGCATAGCCAGCCATCTATATGTCATCGACTGAAAGTGATTTCAACTCAAACATTGGGAAAGCGTGGACAACTATTGACTGACTGCCGATCATATGAAAATCTGATCTCTTCCTCGCTGTGACCGTTTCAGTTCTACTGTATGTTTGCACCAGCCGGACTCAAACGAAAATGTTTCGAAAAAAAGCAAGATGGGAATTACACAAGAATGCAATGAGCTGTTTGGAACAAATCTTGGAAGCAGCCTCAAAAAGCAACTGCTGTACGACTAATTTCTTTTTATCAAACAAACTATCCAAATAAGAAAATATGAAACACTGGGCGCTGCTGGTAGAATAAGAACGAACGCATTAGCGACGTTCTTCAATGGACTACTACACATGGACACACCAGTGTGTGCTGATAATCTTAGATTTACATACATCAACTCTGCGCTGACACCTGATGCAGTCTAAGGAACTTGCCAGGGGTGATGAGTAATTATATTTACCAACCCCTCCGCTCGGGCAGGATATGATACAAGGTCAATTTTTAAGCGGAGTTTAACAGGTTTGAATTCAGAGTTTTCCTTCCCCTAGACTAGTTGCCTCACCAAGGCTGAAGAACCAGTCTTTCCTACTATTTACCCATAGCTGGAGGGGGAATAATTGGATTCATACTTTTCCCAAGGGTATTAGTGCGATGTGAAATGTAATCGGTCTCGTCCAGGATTTGAACTCGTATCACCGTGTCCATTTCCTATGACGATAATCATTACACCACGGGCACCTCCAGGGGTGATGAGTAATAGGGACTGATGGGGAGAGAGAATCAAGTGAATCTGTACTTCCTGTGCGATTTGATGATATATATATATATGTGTATGTGTGTTTGTGTGAGTAAGTGTGCGTGTGTGTGTGTGTGTATTTGAAGTCATATGCATAAAAGCATTTTTCTTATGATGATGATAAGGTAAAATACTCTATAAAAAGTACTCGATATACCGGGAGTTATCTACCTTGAGAAATCGAATCAAACGGGGTAAACGTGAAAAGAAACTGCAAAGGTTGAAATTGTAGGAAGACAGTTTTGCGCCAAACATCCAAATAAAGAGAGTTTGCTTGCTTGATTATCTTGAGAATCAATGACTTGGCTTTTAATGTTCGGACGTTAACTACGGACACCGATGGATATTTTCGTTGGTAAGTTTTCATCGGTAATGACAAATTTTTTGATAAGCTTTCTATTACAAAATACAGCAGCAAATAAGAATAGAAATCAGTACACTCGCCAATTATCTTTAGAGACTTGATATCTATTTACTTTAGTTTGGCGCTAATATCAAGAATCTATCTATCTATCTATCTATCTATCTATCTATCTATCTCAGTCCGTCCACTGTATGTATGTATGTATGTATGTATCTATCTATCTATCTATCTATCTATCTCAGTTTTTCATTATGTATGTATGTATGTATGTATGTATGTATGTATGTATGTATCTATCTATCTATCTATCTATCTATCTATCTATCTATTTCAGTTTTTCATTATGTATGTATGTATGTATGTATGTATGTATGTATGTAAATCTGTGTATATCCATCAAGTTTAAGTCATTCGTATATCTATTCATATTAATTTATTTCAGTCCCTCTCAATCTGTATCAATCTATTCACTTATTCGTCTCAAATCTATCTATCTATCTATCTATCTATCTATCTATCTCTCTCTCTCTCTCTCTCTCTCTCTCTATATATATATATATATATATATATATATATATATATATATATATATATTCTTGTAATTCCTCTTTATCTAGATTTCTTTCTATCTATCTAGCCATGGAGCTTATCTATTAAATCCGCTTGTAAACTAAATATCATATCTCGAGACTTTACGAACAAAATATAAATTAAATGAGATGAAACAAAATATTGGTAATAGCTTTTTGTAGATAAGTCCTTAAAACACCTTATTCATTACTATGAATTCGGAGTGTCTCTGTGGGTAAGAGTCAGAGACAGTGTGTGGGTGTGTGTGTTTGAAGAGGTGGTAGGGATTGATGGTTGTCAGTGTGGGTGTGTGTATACTTGCTTGCACGCACCTGTATATATATATATATATATATATATATATATATATATATATATATATATAAATATAGATATATATATATATATGTGTGTGTGTGTGTGTGTGTGTTTCTTTAAAGAGAGATGGTATGGGTGATCTGAAGGAAGAGAGAGAATATGTACGTACTTATATAAGAGAGACTGAGAGAATGTGAATAGGACATTATTTTTTGGAGTAAGGAAGAAGGGAAGCGTCTTCTTTTTGTACGTGAATAAAAAGGGAGTTGGTGTATGTGTTTGTGTGTAAATGTGTATGTGTATTTGTGTGAGCATGCGTATGTGTGCTTGTGTGCTTGTATTTCAGAAAAAAAAGTGCGTGGGAAAAACGAATTCTTGATTGGGAAGAGTGTGTATATGCAAGTTTAAGCGAAATCATCAGTGAGAGAGAAAAGAGAGGGGTGGGAGAAGAAAGAGAGAAGAAAGAGAGAGAGAGAAAGAGAGGGAGAGAGAGAGAGAGAGATGGAGGAAAAGAGAACATGTAAAAGTGAGTGAGTGAGTGAGTGAGTGAGTGAATGATTGAGAGAATGTGTGGGAGTGTGTGCATCCTTCCCTATTTATCTCCCTCTCTCTTTTAACACCCGTTCTTTTTTTCTATTCCTCCCTCTCAAGGTTTCTCTTTTCTCTTCTTTCTCTTTCTCCAACGCTCTTTCTACCCCTCCTCCAACCATTTTCATTCATAATCCACACGAGTTGAAATGGCAGTCGCGGTTACCTTGGCAACTGCAGCTCGCTCATGTGACTAGATACATACACCAGTTAACATAATCAGACTCTCAGGGAAATTCCTGTGGCGTGGTGGCTAACGTGTTGGTCTGTAACACCGTAGTCAGCGAGTTCGAATTTCGTTCGTGTTGTTACGTTCACTTTCGGACAAATAACCTTAAGAAAGGTACGAACCCTCAAGTAGTAGTTAAATAGTACCATTACTATTCTTCTTCAACGATGATAGAGGTTTTAAATAACCCACGAAAGTTGATATGCCATTAAACATATAAATCAAACCAAACTTATTTCTCTCCATCCATCTCGTTCCCAAAATCGATCTCTAGATTTAATGCCGTGGAAAAAATGATAGCATTCGGTGTTAGGGTAGAGAAAAAGATCAGATTTCAAAATTTCATTTTCAAAGCAGACATCACTTTATTAGAGCCGCAATACTCAATTCTTGTGAATAACTTCTTTATGGTTATGTATAGAGTTATTCGACTTCCCATTAATCGGATTCGACAAAGTCATTTTATTGTGGGTGGGGGAGGGGGGTTCACGAACGAAACCAGACTCAAGTGGGGCCATTACCAAAAAAAAAAAATGTTTGGTTCCTTTAAAGCAGCCAAAGGGTACCAAGCAATAAACGGCCCGGCTAAGTTGGTATTACCTGGGTGAGGAAAGCCACTTAGGACCACCCGATTATATTTGTAAACACCCCACACACATACACAACTTCCATCTATCCAAGTCAGACGAACCAGAGACGCAGGACACTGCTGGAGAAGTAGGGACAATCTCATAAGTGATGTACTCCTATGGACCCCTTCACATGGCTGAGCAAAAGCAGGGCGACCAGCTCGAATCTACATTCAGCAGCTCTGTGTGGATACGGATTGTAGTCATTAGGACCTGCCAGAAGCGATGAACGATAGGGAGGGGTGGCGAGAGAAGGTCAGAGATATCCGTGCTGAGGGTACGACAAGATGATGATGATGATGCTATATATATATATATATATATATATATATATATATATATATATGTTCCAGACTGTTGATATCTACCTAGGTACCAATAATAGGGTATTTATTAGATATTTCTCTCTCATTATTTTTTGTTGATCTATCTATCTGTCTATCTATCTATCTATCTATTTATCTATCTGTTTAGATTTGGTCGGTTGTTTTTTTTTCAATTTCTCTTTAATTCTTTCCTGTAATTTCCTTCTTTTTCCATAACAAACAATCGAACTCATCATTGATTCATGCAATAATCAATATCCGATTATCAATTACTCTGTATCTATCATATCTATTACTCACATATTTACTCTGATCAATACATACATACATATATATATATATATATATATATATATATATATATATATATATATATATATATATAAAGAGTTGATATGCCATTAAACAAAGAAACCAAACCTATATATAAATATAGTCGGGGAAATTCCACAGAATACATATATGACAATTCACGATTTAAACTATAGGTAACATTCTAAGATAAATTGTTGTAAATTTCTATTTCAAAATTTTGTAAATTTTCAAGAACATATATACCTAGCAAGAATAAATCAAATACTACCAAGCAATATATAAAAAAAAAAAATCAAATCAGATGACCCCACCACAAAAAACCCCCCAAAACAAACAAACAAACAAAACAAAACGTTGGAAGTCCCCGTGGCACAATGGCAAACGTACACGCCTACCACCTCGAACTTAAGCGAGTTCGAATTCCCGTCGCGCAACTACGTTCACTTTCTGACTGGTAACCTTAGAAAAAGTATGAAGTCCCTTATCCCCTCGGCGATGGTTTAAATAGTATCCCTAATGTTTATTTACAAGGATGGCTTACGCATTAAATAACCCACAAAGGTTGATATACCATTAAACAACTTCAATTTTTCTCTCTTGGGTTTAGTTTTTCGCATTAAATAACCCACAAAGGTTGATATACCATTAAACAACTTCATTTTTTCTTTCTTGGTTTTAGTTTTTCGCATTGAGTAACCCACAAAGGTTGATATACCATTAAACAACTTCAATTTGAAGTTGTTTAGTGGTATATCAACCTTTGTGGGTTATTCAATGCGAAAAACTAAACCTAAGAAAGAAAAATTGAAGTTTCAGTTTTAAAGTAGCTTACTTTAGTTGGTAAATATCATCATCATCATCATCATCATCATCATCATCATCATCATCATCATCATCATCAGGTCACACCGACATCACAGAGTTCCGTGACTCTCTCTCTCTCTCGCTATCGATCTTTATCATTCATCCCTCCTGGTAGGTCCTCTAGACTGCATCCAGTGTTCACACAGAACTAATGTACGTAAGTCTTTGTTGGTTGGCCAACACTGGTGCGAGCCTGTGTCGGTGTCTATGAGAGAAAGTCGCTTATGAGTTCGTCCCTACTTCTCCAGCAGTACCCCTGTCTTACTTGGATGGGTTGGAAGATGGGAGGTCAATTGCTGTTTATCAAACCTCATTGCATAAGCATGAATATATATATATAACTTATTTTTTAAGTAAGTTAAATTTTAGGCTGGGACTTCGGTTTGGTTTGGTTTTATGGCATATCAACCATTGTTGGTTATTTAATGCCAAACCCTGTTTACACATCTATATTAAATACACACATGATTTTTAAACACATTTCGTAGATAAAATTCTTAAACAAGCCTGAGATCTTTTTTGCACACAGTTAAACGATTTCAAGTTCTGCTATATAACAGTCACAATTTAACATCAGTGATTTGTTTGTACACAGTTTGTTCTATTTGACCTGTTGATAGGACCTTGTCAGGTACTACCACTCTGGGTGAGAGTAGACCTGGGAGCAATGGCAATGAAGGGGTACTCCACATTCTTTAAATCTCCAAGGCTGGAGCCTTGCCATCAGAAGGTTTAATGTCATATGCAGGACACTCGTTGGAGGTTTCTTACCCCTCCACAGAGATGCAGTCGGTGTATTCTAGAGCCTCAGCTGACTGGGCTTGCTGGTACTTCAATTTACATTGTTCGTTTAGGTCAGGATAAAAGTTGATTACAACTTTATAACAACCAAGAAATATTATAAAAGCTATCAACACAAAAACTAGAAAAATGTGTCTGGTTCAACTTAAGTCTTCATTACAATCAACAAATCATCTGTGTAGTTGGAGGGAGTCCCCGTAGTGTAGGGGCTTAAGTGCTGAACAGCGACATTTTAGTAGGCGAGTTCGAACTTCAGTTGAGTAATTATATTCACTTTCGGACTAATACCCTTGGGAAAGGCATGAAACCTCCTGCTCCAGTCATGGCTTAAAAAACACCACTACTGTTCGTTTACAAGGATAGATTTGGCATTAAAAAAACCCAATGCTGTTAAAAAAAGAAACCAAACCTGTACAGCTAATTTTCTAAACTTTGGCTCAGTTAATGTTCATCGTCAATGCCGATGGAAAAATATTATCGTATTATTTATAATTCTCAAAAAAAAAAAAACCCTATGAAATACTAGAACGAGAAAATGAGCATCGTCTCTTTGTTCTTTATCTCTAAAAGCAGTTGCGCTATTATGTTCCCTTTCGGACTAATACCCTTGTGGAAGGCATGAACTCCTTTATCTTTTTGATATAGGTGAAATAGTATCACTACTGATTTTCTCAAGGGATCGATTTGGCATTAAATAAACCACGAAGGCTGATATGCCATTAAAGAATGTAACCAAGCAAAATGTCTCTTCAAGAAAAGAAAAAAAAACTCCCCTTACGAGCTTCAGAGTTTGTTTGAATTGCAGAGTTGTGTAACTTGGTCCGAACTCACTTGGATTTTACAGGAGGAGGAGGAGGAGGAGGAGGAGGTGAGGAAGGGTGTTTGTATTTTGACTAACGAGAAGAGAGCCCCTTTGGTTTGAGTTTTCCTCCACCAAGACCGGTTGCCATACCAAGGTTAAAGAGCCCACTCTGCCCTACTATTTACCCATAGCTGGAAGGAGAATAGTTGGATTCATACCTTTCCCGAGAGTATTAGCACTGTGTGAAATAAAAACACTTTTGTTCAAGATTTTTACTTTGGTAGCTCGGTGAAATATATAAAGCTTCGTTCAGGATTTGAAATCGTTTCGCCGTATCCATTTTTTTCGATGATAACCGTTACGCCACAAGCGCCTTTTACTTAGCAAAATAGATGAGCGATTGAGAATAGGGTAAACCTTTATCTGTTTGTGATATTTCCATGAATATTTTTTTTTCCAAAGTAAGAAAATAAAATCCTCAAATTTATTACCCCCCTTTTTTCTGGGCTTAATTTAATAACATAATGTATGGAATTTAGCTTTTTTGGTGAAAAAGACAGAAAATAACTACATGAGGATACAGCGTGCTGTTTTGAACAAATTCCGGAAGCAGCGCCCAGCAAAACAGCGGCTGTACGTCCACTTACCTTCCATCTCACAAATCATCCAGACAAGACGAATAAGATTTGCTAGGCACAGCTAGTGAAGTGAGGAAATAATCATAAGCGATGTTCTTTTATGGACGACTACTCATGGACGCACTAAGTTTAGTTAACCAGCAAAAACACACAATCATCAACAATGTGCAGACGCTAGGTGCCGTCAAGAGGAACTGCCCTTAGCGAAGGCTGATTGGGAGGAATGGCTAGATATATTCTAGAGAGTCTGTGCTATCAGCTCGAATTGATGAAGATGATGATGATATTGAAATAACGGACGATAGGGAACCATTTTTTGATAATTATGTAGAATCATTCTCTGAACAATAAGTCTTAAAACCAAAGATTTCTCGCCAGAGGAATTGAATTGATTATTATTATAAAGAATAAATAAATAAAGAAAGAATTGTGGACGATATAGGAGCTAAAAATAAATGTTACGTTATACATGTCAATTCATATCTATCTATCTATCTATCTATCTACGTCTGTTCATATATATGTAAGCACTACACACACACACACACACACACACACCTGTTCATATCTATCTATCTATCTGCCAGTTTAAATCTTTTAATCTGTCTCTTATTGTTTGTTCAAATCTATCTATTTTTCTGACTATGTCAGTTTATATCTATCTATCTATCTATCCTAATGCCAAGATTTTATCAGTACTTTACGTTTTATCTTGATTTCTCTTCGATGCTTCCTTTTCCAATAACAAACAATCGAACTTTTCATAAATATATGCAATGATCGATATCCGACTAGCATCTACTATCTTTCGAGACTATAGACTACATCTGCTCCGGGGTTTCAGTAAGGCCTGAGCGAGGGTACATGGATAGATGGTTTGCGTAGGAACTCAAATCGGTGAAGAGATTTCGTGAGTCATCTTTTTCGGTATTTGTAGGAAGTAGTACAATTATTCTACAATGAGTAGCTTGAGGCAACAGTTCCGAGCGACATCTACTCTGCTTTGAGAAGAAAATCTTACCTAGTCCAAGTGTGTTAGCATTTGATCGAATAAAATTGCAGCTAAACTGATTATTTCAGAATAGTTTCCTTATAAGGAACAGCATATTAAAAATACCCACGGTTCTTCCTTGTACATTTTAAATTACCTTAAAAACGACCACAATTCGTTTATTATTTATCAACTTGTTCGATTTTTGTCTGTGGAGCTTAGAATATGCTGACTGCATCTTCTTCTGTGGGTTGACCTAACCCCTACAAGGGTTCCCGGGAAAAGACATGAAATCGCATCCGAAGCTAGATATCTGGCTTGTGCGGTGTACCCTTTAATTGTCATTACTTCCTGGTTTCTGAAGACCCCGAGTGGTCGTACCTGTTAGGATCCTGTTTATGGGTCAAATAGATCTGTTTGTGGACAAGAATGTTTTAAACTATATAATTGTGTAAACAAATTATTATTATTATTATTATTATTATTGTGAGTTTTTGGTGCCACAGTTAGCTAATTGTCTTTTAATTGAGTCCCAGTGACAACAAGTCTCCTCACGTCTCCAGGTTTTTTTTTTTCAGTATTTCTAGCCGATCTCAACAATTCTGTAGTATGAATGCTCTCGATTCGTCCTCCGATTCCCAACTCTTCAAATCCCTATACCAAGTTTTTGGGGACCGTTCAAAATTCGTTCATTACAATTATTATCATTGTCACCCTCATGTTCCACAGCTTCTTAGTTCTCTGGCAAGCTCCAAGTACTTGTCGCTCTCTTTTGATAATAGTATTTCAGGAGATCGAGAAAGCTACCCGAAACTAAACTAAATAGCTAGAACCTTATAAAGGGATAAACACCTGGGCTGTCACCCTCGTAAAATACTCGGGACAATTCTTGAAGAGGACCAGAGAACTTAAATAATATATATTATTATTACTTAAATATGATATTTTTCAGTCACGTAGATTGTACTCTCCTAAAAAGACGAGTCGTTCCGTAAAGTAATTTCTTTTCTATTTCATATATGCTAGGACTGTTAGGTATCTTGATAATGTGTTTATCTGTTCCTTTATTGATCATATCTAGGGCTTTAATTCTTTCCGTGTCCGCTCCGAGCCCTTGAGGACCGTCCCAAACGTACCAACTATAATTGATATTACCATCACATTCATGTTACACAGCTTTTTTTCACCTCTCTGGCGAAATCCGGGTAATTGCCAAATTTTTTTTTTATTTCTATAATTTCACCCTTTGATTCGCTAAAAAAGCAAAATCCATTTGATGACAAGGTCATTTCTTCTTAATGAAAACTAGGTCTGATTTTCTGCAATGGATTGGGTGATCTATTTTGCTAGGTCTGGTCATCTGAACTGGATTGGGTGATCTATTTTGCTAGGTCTAATTTTCTGGAATGGATTGGGTGATAACTTTTGCTCGGTCTGATTTTCTGGAATGGATTGGGTGATCTATTTTGCAAGGTCTGGTCATCTGGACTGGATTGGGTGATCTGTTTTGCTCGTTCTGGTCATCTGGCTGGGATTGGGTGATCTATTTTGCTCGGTCTGGTCTTCTGAAATAGATTGGGTGATCTATTTTGCTCGGTCTGATTTTCTGGAATGGATTGGATGATCTATTTTGCTAGGTCAGGTCTTCTGGAATTGATTGGGTGATCTGTTTTGCTTGGTCTGGTCATCTGGACTGAATTGGGTGATCTATTTTGCTAGGTCTGATCTTCTGGACTGAATTGGGTGATCTATTTTGCTAGTTTTGGTCTTCTGACCGGGATTGGGTGATCCGTTTGTTTCTCGAAGTCCCAGAGAATTGTATGCATCTCATTTTCTGGTTTGCGCATATACTATTTGTCTGCATAGCTAAATTTTAATCTTTTGCATAGTTCCCAGTACATTACTTTTCAGGTCTATTCACACCCAGACTTGAATTCCTTTTGTGCCAGTTTGCTGCGTTTGCTTATTATATATTTAACCGTTCTGTCACTATATAACCTCTACATGCTATTCTTCTGTGTATTAACAATTTTCGGTTCGATATAATTAGATCTTATGCCATCATTTTGGGATGGTCTCACTTTGTGGATCTATTATTATTATTATTATTACTCCTTATGAATTTTTTTAATAATATAATCTTTAGCTGATTGTCATTCACTAGAGTCTGAGAGCAAGTCTCCTTAAATCTCCTGGAGGCTTCTTGATATTCTGACCACTCTTGGTAATTCTGTAGTCTGGATGGTCTCCAATCGTCCTCTGATTTCTAAGTCTTCTAGTCCCTTTATCTAGATTTTGGAGATTGTTCCAAGTGCTCCAATTACAACTGGTATCACCGTCGCCGATTATTATTATTATTATTAAAATCCTAAAGAGTTTTTCACACCAGTTTTAACTGATAGTTTTTCACTGATGTCTGAATGCCAGCAAATCTCTTCAGATCTCCAGGACTCTTCTAAGTATTTTGAAATTTGGATGGTCTCAGAACTTGATTTTAGAAGAGTTCTGGAAAGTTGAGGAGTTTTACTGTCACTTGAACTCCAGTGAAAACAACCAGTAACAACTGAGATGAAAAACAATCTAAGATTTCTTTAACCAAATAAAATATATGATGCATAGAATATTTACATCAACTAATTGCACGAATTCCAGAAATTTTCTAAGTTTGATACTTTGCAGATCTAATGCTCTTGTATTAAGACGTGTTTTTATTTTTTTAAATACTCAGCTCTTCACTGTTTGTGCAATCGAACGGCGTCAATAGTTGTCGGAATTTCTACGTTTCATGTCTATTATCTTACTTAATTAGACACTGCCATATGCTACTCATTTTTTATTATAAGTTGACCAAGGAGGTTGATTAGCCTGACATGCATTGAATCTTTTAAACGCCTTATTTTTCAGTATTGTTTTCTGATTTCTGAGTAATTGACTCGCTTAAATGACGTATTGGACAAATGGAACCTTTTTCACGAACAAGCAATTTGACGAGTGATCGTGCAGCGTAACGAACCCTATTCTCCAGTTGCAAATGCGACGCAGCGGATGGTCACGTCGTTGGAATGGCAATTTCTTTCGACATGCAGCATATTCCCCACACCCATCTCCTTCAGACTATCGCTCCATGCAAAACTTGTTTAATCAATAGTTCTAACAAGAATGATACAGAGAAAAAAAAACTGGAGTTGTTCTTTTATAATGGAATACACAAGTTTATCAAAACGGCAGCGCTAGGTCTCAAAAAGCAAAGGAACTTCTTTTAATGACTAAACAATGACGTTATGAAAAGATTTTGTTTAAAAATTGCTGGGAAGTTTTGCATCGATCAGGTATTAGTAAGTAGTTGGCGACTGTAGTCGAGGGCGACCAGAAGGCTCCTTTTTCAATAGCTACTACACCGACGTGTAGGGGAGGAGGCTACTCCTTTCCCTGTATTGCTCCACTTTACCCTCGATGCGTACCTTATATTGCTGAGTATTAAGCAAGGAGGTATCAAGTACCATTTTTAAAGTCTTTGGTATGACGCGACCTGGGATTGAACCTAGGTCTCTCGGTTCATTGGCGAACACTCTACCCAATAGACCAATGAGCCGGTTTTTATTTTTAAAATCGTAAACACCCAAATTAACGCCCACTCTGTGGGCTGGGGCAGTAAAACACGCCGACTGCATCTCTGTGTCCCAGATATGACACTAAAACTGCATCTGATTTTGAGGCTCCAGTCCTGGAGCTTTGGGAATGTGGAGTACTCTTTCATTGCCATTACTCCCTGGTCCACTCTGACCCAGACCGGCAGTACCCATCTATGGGTCAAATAGAACTGTTCAATCCCTTACTAGGGATTATTATTATCAACTACTCGAGACCATCCAGCTGTGGGAAAATTATTTATATTACATAGGAATACTTGATAAACTGAATTTATGGTGTTTGACCGGAATACATCAAACCATTTAATTGTGTGCAAACAAATGATTAATATTAAATAGGATTATTAGCGCTAGATAGCAATACATGAAACCGTTTGATTGCCTGCAAACATATGAACTATAACAACTCTCTTGAAAATAAAGTTACCGACAAACTATTCGCTTACAAATCCCCCCTCATATATATATATATAGGATTTGGCATTCGAGAGTTGATATGTTTTAAAACATCAACCAACTTACAATCAACTTAACTCTTGGAAGTCCTATTCTGTAGTAACCAACGTAGATTTGTCTCACTCACAATGACTACTTATACGAAATTTTAATTTGGTTTAGTTGGGTTTTAAGGCATATCAACCATTGTAGGATATTTAATGGACAAATCCTCTTTATACAAATATATTAAATATATATGATTTGGATTAGTTTAGTTTTATGGCATATCAACCATTGTTGGTTATTCAATACCAAATCCTCTTTATACAAATATATTAAATATATATGATTTGGTTTAGTTTAGTTTTATGGCATATCAACCATTGTAGGATATTTAATGGACAAATCCTCTTTATACAAATATATTGAATATATATAATTTGGATTAGTTTAGTTTTATGGCATATCAACCATTGCTGGTTATTCAATGCCAAATCCTCTTTATAAAAATATATTAAATATATATGATTTGGTTTAGTTTAGTTTTATGGCATATCAACCATTGTTGGTTATTTAATGCCAAATCCTGTTTATAAACATATATTGATTATATATATGATTTGCAAACATATTTTTTGGTAACATTCTTAAACAAGCCTGAGATCTTTTTGCACACAGTTAAATGGTTTCAAGTATTGCTATATAACAGTCACAATTTAACAAAAGTGATTTGTTTGCACTCAGTTTGTTCTATTTGACTCATAGATAGGACTCTATCAGGTGAAACCACTCCGGGTGAGAGTGGACCTGGGAGCAATGGCCATGAAGGGGTACTCCACATTCTTTAAATCTCCAAGGCTGGAGCCTTGCCATCAGATGGTTTAATGTCATATACAAGACGCTCATTGGGGGTGTCTTACCCCTCCGCAAAGATGCAGTCGTTGTATTCTACTGCCCCAGCTGACCGGTCCGAAATTTTGAGCTCTGGGAAGTTAATGTTTTGTAGATATTGTGAAATTTACTTCGGATCCTAAAACAATTTCATTTTATCATCTTCTTAACACTTTTGTATAATTTGTTTAGTTGTAAAATAGAGATAAAATAGGATAAAACAATTCTAGTATCACCAGAAATCATGTGTTTATCGATTAACCAGAAAATCATATTGGCAAAATAAGATAAATGAATAAAAATAAAGTACATGATTCCTAAGGCAAGGAAAAGTAGAGATTTTTTAAAAAATATTATAAGCGAACAACAAAAAGGTGACCTAATATTTAGACTATGAAAAATACTTTGTTTTTGTTTTGTTTTTTAAATATAAAATGAAAAAAGAGAAAGAGACAAGAAAAGCAAAATTCAAACAAAAAACAAAACAAAAAAACATTGTTGTCAAATAACAAAAAGGTAGCTAAGTACTTAGGCTATGGAAAGTAGATTTTTTATCGAATATAAAATGAAAATAAAAGGGAAGAAATAAATAAGATTATTACCTCGTAACAAAAATGTGATCTAATAATTAAGCCAAGAAAAGTGGAGATTTTTTCAAATATAAAATGGAACCATTTATCTTATTTTGCCAAGTATGAACCATGTGGATAATATTATTTACTCAAGGTCAGCTTAGTTTGGCAGAAGGACTTAATTACCAATACACTGAAAAATGCTTCGTTTTTAAATTCATAGTTAGTAGAATTGGTAAATGAAAAAAGACTAAAAAAACAAAACAACAAACAATAAAAGCATACACACCAACCAAAAAAAACAAAAAACAAAACAAAACAAACAAATAAACAAATTATAATTCAATGATTATTTGCTTGTTATATCTGTATCATTATTATTATCATCATTATTATTATTATTATTATTTACTCATTAGAGTTTTTCACATCAGCGTCAGTTGAGGGTCTTTCACTGGAGTTTGAGTGACAGCAAGTTTCCTCAAGTCTCCAGGACTCTTCCCAGAATTCTGGCCACTCTCAATAGTGCAGTAGTTTGGACAGTCTCCACTCGTCCGCCAACTTCTAAGTCCTCCAGTCCCTTTAGCAATCCTTTAGTTACTATTCCAAACGCACCAATTACAATTGGTATAATTGTCACCTGAATGTTCCACAGTTTTTTCAATTCCCTAGCAAGGTCGAGGTACTTATCCTTCTTTTCACATTCTTTCAGTTTTATTCTGTGGTCAGCCGGGACAGCAAAGTCGACAATTTTGCAAGCTCTCTTTTTTTTTTTTTGTTGAATTATATTAGGTCTGGTCTTCTGGCTGAGATTAGGTGATCCGTGAGTATGTCAAAGTCTCATTGGAGTTTATGTGTGTTATTTTCTCGGGCAGGTGTTGGGTGGTACAGACACCATTTGTTTGTATGGTCAAGTTTAAATTTCTTGCACATTTCTCAGTGGATCACCTTACACACCCAGTCGTGTCTAGTCTTATATTCCTTCTGCGCTAATTTGCAGCATTATGTGATTGATAGTTTCATCTCTGTCACCGCATAGCCTACATTTGCTTATTATTATTATTATCATTATTATTATTATTAGTATTAGTATTAGTAGTAGTAGTAGTACTTTTTGAGTAATTATTATTACTTTTTTAGTAATTATTATTGATATTAATCGGTTAACGTTGGTGTGAACACCAGCGTTGTCAACCCGGCCAGAAGACCAGACCTCATAATAACCAACAAAAAAAAAAAAAAAAAGAAAGAGAATCTGCAAAATTGTCGACTTTGCTGTCCCGGCGGACCACAGAATAAATCTGAAGGAAAGTGAAAAGAAGGATAAGTACCTCGACCTTGCTAGAGAATTGAAAAAGCTGTGGAACATGAAGGTAACGATTGTACCAATTGTGATTGGTGCTTTTGGCACAATAACTAAAGGATAATTAAAAGGCCTGGAAGACTTGTAAGTTGGTGGACGGGTAGAGACTATCCAAACGACAGCATTTCTAAGAAGGGCCAGAATTCTGAGACGAGTCCTGGAGACTTGAGGAGACTTGCTGTCACACAAACTCCAGTGAAAAATCATCAGCTAACACTGATATGAAAAACTCTAAAGGAGTTAGATAATAATAATGCACAACCAAGTATCTGTCCTGGAGAATGAGACGAACAAACTCCGCTAGGATTTTGAAATACAAACGGTTCACCTAATCTCAGCCAGATAACCAGAACTAGTAATAATCAACAACAACAAAAAATATGGATATTACTGTCCTGGCTGACCACAAGGTAAAATTGATAGAAAGCGAAAAGAAGGATAAGTTCCTGGACTCTGCTGGAGAAGTGAAAAAACTGTGGAATATGAAAGTGACGGATTTACCAGTTGTAATTGGTGCTCTTTGTACAGTCACCAAATGAATAGTACAAGGACTGGAGGACTTAGAAATAACAGGACGAGTGGAGACCATCTAAACTATAGCATCATTGAGATCGATCAAAATACTGAGAAGAGTTCTGGAGACTTGAGACTTGCTGTCACTCAAACTTCAGTGAAAGAACATCAGCTAATGCTGATGTGAAAAACTCGAAAAAGAGTAAACAATAATAATACCATCAGCTAACGCTGATGGGAAAAACTCCCAAGGATTGGAGAACTTGGAAATAAGAGGATGAGTAGAGACCATCCAAACTACTACATTATTGAGAACGGCCAGAATACTGAGAAGAGTCCTGGAGACTTGAGGAGACTTGCTGTCACTCAAATTCCAGTGAAAGACCATCAGCTAAAACTGATGTGAAAACCTCTCAAAGAATAAATAATAATAATAATAATAATAATAATAATAATAATAATAATAATGAAGCGAAAAGAGAGATATGTACCAAGACCTTGTTAGAGAACTAAAAAACTATGGAACATGAAAGTGACGGTGATGCCAATTGTAACTGGCGCACTTGGTACAGTCACCAAAGGATTAGTAAAGGGGCTGGAAGACTTAGAAATCAGAGGACGGGTGGAGACCATCCAAAATATAGCATTATTGAGATCGGCCAGAGCACTAAGAAGAGTCCTGGAGACTTAAGGGGAACTTGCTGTTACTCAATCTCCTGTGAAAAACTTTCAAAGGAGGTATAACATTGTTTTGTTCAAATATGTTTCCATTTAAAATTGCATAAACATTAAAATAATTCTAATTTCATAACATTGTAATATTTAAAATTTCATGCATATTTTTCTTTATAACGGATTATTACATAAATTTTAAAAATATTTTATGTAAATTCTGATAAGAAAACAATAGATACTACACTGAGATCCCAGTGAGAAGGTCAGGTTGTTAAGCTTTAATAGTTTGCAGAATTGCTGGGAAGGAACACTGATATTAAGAAAAGGGTACAGATACTACATTCTAATCAAACGGAAGTGCCTATCTATCTATCTATCTATCTATCTATCTATCTATCTATCTATCTATCTAGAGAGAGAGAGAGAGAGAGAGAGAGAGAGAGAGAGAGAGAGAGAATAAATGATAGTATAGACACTCAGACGTTGAAAAATAGATTAAAAAAACATTTTTAATTTTGACCTTTTTCAACTATAGGTTATCATCAGGGGATGTTTATTTCCAGACCGCTTATGAATGCCAGAAGAATGGCTTTCACATATAAAAAGTGTTGATACATACACACACACACACACACATATATATATATATACACACAGAGAGAGAGAGAGAGAGAGAGAGAGAGAGAGAGAGAGAGAGAGAGAGAGAGAGAGTTTCACAATTTTTTAAACAAACAGTGCCATCTCAGATTTTCCCTACTAAATTTATTACCTTTTCTTTTCAGATTATTGCTGAGAATTAACCAACATTGTGATATATCTAACCAAATATAGCAAAATCATCTCTTGGGCAATGGAGGAGATGATCTTGTGTCTGAAGACATATTACGAAAGTAAGTCTTTCAAGATTGTTCAAGCAAAATAGAGAAGGAAGTTTGATTTCTAGACATTTCCAAACAGGAGTCAGATTTTCAAGTTGGTCAAGAACTTTGAAGCTCATTAGCACCTGTGAAGATCGGTGAACACTGGGTTCCTCACCATCAAGCGATCACCAAGGAGGAACGTACTGACGTTATCAACAATTTTGTACGTTGCATTCAACAGTGCCTTCAACTGAACAGCAACCATTTTGAGCCTGAACTTTTTATGTTCGTCTTGGAATTTTTGCTTCATATTTGAGACTAAATGGTTGAAGATCGTAAAATGTTATCCTTTTACTTTTCAATAAATGTAATTTTCATTACTTTATCATTTATGATCCCCGATTTGTATCCAAATATTTTCTTTCAAAAATTGTTAAGTACCCTGTATATATACGTGAGGCGCTGGGGCAAGAAATACCTCTTATCTATTCCCACAAAACAACAACAGACACAGAAATAAACAAAATAAATATCGGATAAAATAAGTTTTTTTGCAATAGAATATTATCTTTCGCTTTTTATCATTAAGGGTTTTCGGAATATTGTCTTCATTTTTATTGTTATTTCCACAACGTTTCGGCAAATATATCCTCTGGCCTTCTTCAGGTGTTTGCCGAACTCGGGAACCTTATTGAAACCACGGGGGTCGCCTGATCTGATTCTGTCAGCCATAACCGGATACAAATGTTAAGTATTCCTGTATTGTTACTCGCCTGTAGTGAGGATTGAACCTGCAACCTCCAGATAATTGTCACCTTAGAAGCTTAGGGAACCAACGCCTATAACCGTAACTCCATATGTCCTGCTGGACAATTCAGAGTGAATTTTTGGGACTTATAAACTTAATGTACTTACTTGACTAGAATTACTACTATTATGTATGATTTTTTATCTGTGCTCATATTCAGAGTTTTTTTTTTATGATAAAAATCAACAAGCTTCGTCTCAGAAATTTAGACAACTAATATCTTTCGCTTAGTCAGCACCGTTGTCCATACAACTTTACTGGAGACAAACAAACACCGGTATAAGAGGTTTGCTCTAAAAGAAATGCCTTCTTTTTTTATTCTGTAGTTTCCCAACGTTAGAAGCGGATAATGGTAGTATGGCAGTAGAAGCTGAAGTACCGATTGTTTTAGCGCTAGATCAGAAGTATGGGACACCAATGAGAATCAAACACTCTAACCACGGTCTGCGAGGCTAGCTTGCTCACCACTACATGACACGAAGTTTCCATGGTTCAGGTAGATCTTGGAGTATAAGAGAATCGTATCTACTTTCTCAGTTCATCTTTTCTTTGGCGAGTCCTATGAATTGAGAGGCCTCAGACTAATATCCCTACCTTCGACGTTCCATCTCCTTACTCTGCCAACAGTATCTTCTAGAATCTCCTTACCTATTATTCTCTTGAAGTAATCCTCCAACCTTTTAACTTTCGTGATCGCGAACCTACTTCCTACATTCGTTTTTAATTTTCTTTCGGTGTCAGTTGTTTAGACTTCACACAATGTTAAGTATTTCATCTAATATTTCTTTCTTTCTTTCTTACAATCTATCTATCTATCTATCTATCTATCTATCTATCTATCTATCTATCTATCTATCTATCTCTTCTCTTATAAGAGTTGTGTTTAATACTGTTTATTCTAAAAGATATTTATTTAGCCTCACATATTTTCATCCAGTTCCCATTCAAATGATTGATCTGTTTACTTTCTCTGTAATTGCATGAGTTTTGGCCTAACTTCTTTCTTTCTTTCTTTCTCGTTTATTTCAATTACACTTTGTTAGTAAGCGTTGTTCTCTATTTTTTCTTTCATTCAAATTTCCTTACATTACTCGTAATTAAACTCTAATCTTTCTTTCTCTTTTTCGTTCTTCCTTTTTCCACTTATATTTTTACAGAATTTTTTCTTTTTTCTTCCATTTATTTCTTTTGCTTTCATTTTCTCGTTTTTTTGTCTTTCCATTTTTTCTTTTTGTCTTTCTATTATTTATTTTGCCATAAAGCTGTGTGTTAGTCTCATAAGGTATTACTATTACATTAAGTTTTAACCTCCCTTTGTGCTCTAAACTTATGATATTGTGCCAGATTAAAATAAGTTAAAAAATACCCAGAACACTTTGCAGTGGACGAATATGTAACAAGCAAATCTCGCAAACTATCACTACCGTAGTAGGTTCGATTTTCATGATGTGCTCTTTATCAGTGGCCCTATGCCCGACTAAATAAAAGTTAGTGAAAAACTTTACCAAAAATAAAATTGTATTGAGATGTATTCATTTTTGGACTGCCAACACTAGCACACCCAAAATAACTGATAATAATCCCTTGTAAACAATTATATATCATTCAAGTAACTATTCTTGATACAAATCATTTACAGTTATATGGCATCAAGTATTCGTTTCTAATACTAATAATTTTTAAACAAATCCATTTGACCCATAGTGGTGACCTTATGAGTATAACTGGGTGAAATGACAATAAAGGGGTACTACTCTCTCCTCAGATCACCACTGCTAGAGCCTCGCCATCAGATGAAGTTTAGTGCCATACACAGGACACCTCTTTTTGGTGGGAAGGGGTGTCTCACCATTCTTCAGAGGATACAATCAGCGCATTCTAAGCCAACTCAACAAGGCCGATATATATATATATGTGTGTGTGTGTGTGTGTGTGTGCACGTGGCTTCATTTAAGGCAGAAAGTACTAGGGAAATATACGGCGCCTTCCTTAGTTCATTTCATCCAAATGTTAAACGATTTATACAGAGGCTTGAACGAATCAAACACAGAATAGGAAGACATGAAGTGATTGTTCTATTTAATGAAACATGTCTAAAAGAGAAAAAGCTGCCCCCTCCCACAACTATATATATATATATATACACAAAGTTGATTCTGAAATTTAACTCCATTTCCGAGTGCGTTACTTCCAGCCTTGTTTTCAGCCTGTCTTCTTTGTCGTTTCCGATTTCAACTTTCCCGCCAACGCTGCAGTGTTGTCTGCCTTCTTCATTCAGGATCTGTTCAGAGTTCCACCTGCAATGCGTCATCTGATTCGTTCATTTTTCTCTCTCTATCTTTTTTTCCCTCCCTGTTTTGACTATCAATGTAATCGAAGGGTGTTGTTAACATTGTAGAGTTCCTTCCGAACGCAGTTAAAGCTTTCGGAGGCAGTAGCCATTGTAATTAAGGACCTCAGCAAAATAACTATTTATATAGAGACGTACTCACACACACTTACACAGAGACCGACTTACAAACCTACTTATTCATACGCATGTTCATAAGCTATAGATATACAGACAACACGCACTCATAACACAACACAATACAACACACACATACATAATGGTAAGTGTTTACTTATTTATGCGTAATACTATGTATTTTTATGCGTTATATATATGTGTATGCATGTTTAAATATGTAAAACTTATTGGGTGTAATTATTATTAGTAATAATATGTATAAGCATTTCTAATTATATGTATATATATATCGTTAAAACACTTGGCCCAGTCGGTTGGGGCTGCAGAATACACCGAATGCATCCCTGCAGAGGGATAAGACTCGCCCAACGAATGCCCTGAATATGAAACTAAACCATCTGATGGTGAGGCTCCAGCTTTGGGGAATGCAAAGTACCCCTTTATTGCCATCGCTCCCAGGTCCACTCTGGCCCGAAGTGGTAGCATCTGATAGGATCGTATCTATAGGTCAAATAGAACTAAAAAGTGTACTTATGCTAATGTGAATTGTTTGAAATAGAACTGTTTTTGACATTTAAACTATCTACTTGTATTAAACTGAATTGTTTGAAATAGAACAGTTTATGTATATGTATAAAATGGAATTGGTATTAGATAACCTACAGCAGTTGATATGCCATAAAAGACAATCAAACCAAACCAAACAAAACCATTAAAACACTTATACTAATCAATACTTAACAATCAAAATATATTGTATTACTTTTAAATAAGTAAAACTAATAGATACATATGTATTTACATATAAACACACGGACACACTTCCCATGAAAATGCTCTAACATAGTATTCTCCATAATTCAGGACATCCCCGATATTTTTCAAACAAAAATATCTGGGATGAATGCCTCTGGCGTTGTGGCTAACGAGCTAGATTCTGACATCGTAGTAAGTAGTATATGATTAAGTCAATTTTATGATAGTGGGTTGAGGGTTCGTCAATGGCCCGGGAGACCGGGGTTCAATCCCTGGTCGAGTCATACCAAAGACTCAAGAAATGGTACTTGATGCCGCCTTGCTAAACACTCAGCATTATAAGATACGGATCAAGGGTAAAGTGGAGCAATCCAGAGAAAGGAGTAGGACCCTCACTTACACCTTGGTATAGTAGCTAATGAAAAGGGACCCTTCAGGTCGTTATCGACTCCGGTCGCCAACTTTACTAACTACTTTATATATATATATATATATATATATATATATATATATATATATATAACTTAATTTGATGCATACTTAATTCAATACATAATTTATCTAATTAGAAAAATTATTCGAAAACCTGTTTGGGATTATCATCGGAATTATTATTGTTAGATCATTGACTGCTGTTTACAAATCGACTCATTGCCCAAGTCTGAACTAAATTTTGTTTGATTGCGCTGTTCGAATTCTCAGAATACACAGAAATTGTCGAGCACAAAGGTACACATACATACACATGTAGAAACACACACACACACACACACACACACTGAAAATTACACACACGCACACACATAGAAAAATACACACAACTATAAGCATATAGAGGAACACGCACACGACTACATATTGAAAAACACACGTACAGAGAAGCACACACAAAGACACATACACATACGTATACAGAAATGTACTCACACATACATCCGCATACTCACACACATGCACACACACTGAGAAGCACTGAGTATATATATGATACGCTGATATATATATATATATATATATATATATATATATATATATATATATGCTGATTCACTAATTAAACAGCCAACTTTTTCTTATTTTACAAATTTCCCAAGGTTTTTGTTAATTTGCATTTTTAAACACCCATCGTTGATGTAACATAACTAATATCATCCCTCATAGACCAGAAGATGGTTCACTAGAACCGAAATTCTATAGTGTCGACTTTGCTTCTCAATAAATCTCTCCTTCTACATGAATTACCTTGTTATCAATTTTTCTTCACACACACACACACACACACACACACACACACACACACACACACACATATATATATATATATATATATATATATATATATATATATATATATATATATATATATATATATATATATATATATATATATATATATATATATATATATCAGTCTCTTCCAATCAATCTTGCTATCAATCTTTGATGTCCGATAGTTTTTGTATAATGTGTAGTTTGTTGAAAGATCAATATTTTATCTGTTTAAATCAGATAATTGAGGGGTGTCCTCTTGGTGTAATGGTTAAAGCGATGTAGTGCGGAATCGTAGTACGCGAGTTCGTACTCCAGTCGCGCTATTACGTTCACTTTCGGGCAAATACTCTTGGGGAAAGTACGAACCCCCTTATCCTCCCAGCTATGGGTTAAATAGTACCACTACTGTTCTTCTAGGAGAATGGCTTTGACATTAAATAACCTTCAAAGGTTGATATGCCATTAAAACAAAGAAACCAAACCAAACCAATAAGATAATTGACAGTTTCAATTCACTCCACTATTCAGATTCTAAAGTGACCCTCATGTTAAGAACTTCTAGGAGAGACATTTACTTAGCTTTGCTTAGTTTTGCACTCTGTAAATTGAGAGTTGTGGGGTTCGGAATATTGCATCAACTTTTCAAAACCCTTTCAACTTAGAAGGCTGACTCTGCGTGATTGTTCTGTTCATTTTTCTACAATTGGCTTTTTTATCGTACTGAGCTCAGTGTAGACTGAATATAGTTCCAGTCAGCAACACAAATTAGCAAGACGCTGTGTCCGATTCTGGGGGTCTAATTAGTGAAAAACTTTCAATGTACAGGTAGTTACAGCAGTATTTGTCCTCCGTCCAACCAAGCGGACGAGTACGCCACAAGGCCTTTTTTAAGGTGGGCCCAGGCGTAGGGCAGTAGCCCAGACGTGCCTGGCATTTCCAAAAATGCCTCAGGCCCCGTCGGCATCGTCCTAAAGAGGGTTAAAGTCTGGCGGGGACGGCCCCCTGAAGCTCGAAGTATGTCCAATGACGAGACACAGCCGACCAGATCCGTGCCGATGACATCACGACCGTCCGAAATATGTCCCATCAACTGGATTCTGAAGTAGTTACAGCAGAGCATGAAAGGTCGGCTTGATGCTGTATATAAATTTTAGGAGTTGGTCATGGAATTTGATGGGGGGATGGTTTAAACAAATATACTCACTCACCAATTGCTAAATCGATGATCACGTATGGATCAATAGATAAACGATAGTGTATAGTTGTAAATGAAAAGACTTGATACAAGCCGAGACTTATATGTAAGAACTGAAATGAATAAATAAATTAATAGTTATCGACAGAATAAGGTAAATAGATATGTTCGCATATTCTTACCTGTACATTTTGAGAATGAGGACACCGTAAACAATGGTAAAGCCGACCTCTCGGAACCACGGTACAAGCAGACAAGTCAACATAGTTGGTTCGAAGTAACGAATCACCACCTGTGGAGAGAGAGATAAAGAAAAGGAATATTTACAAATACTTTGAAGCATAGGCATAAAAATGTAAAAAGATAGATAGATTGATAGATCGATAAGAACAGAGTGATATATAGATACGTACTGCATTCAATAAGTTTCCAGACTTTTTTGTACAGGCATTTAAAATTGTCGTAGACTCTTGAAAATTCACTATGTTATTGCTATACATCTTATAAGATGACTGGCCAATCTTTATGATTTCAAGTTCAAATGAACTGCTACAGCAGCAATTGGAATACACCCTACTAAAGCATGGTTGTCACGGCAGGTGAATTTCAAAAATGCAATCTGACACTTTAGAAGAACGATATGCAATAAAATTGTGTATTAAACTTGAAAAAAATGCCACAGAAACGTATGGAATGCTTCACACTGCTTTTTGAGCATCTTGCATGAATCGAGCATCAGTTTTTGAGTGGCAAAAGAGATTCAAGGAAGGCACGGAGTCCGTGAGGGATGATGAGAGGTGTGGGAGGAGTTAGGAAGTCAATACACGAGAGTTTATTGGCCAAAGGGTTAGAGTAAGGGTTAGGGTTACTATTTTGAGATAAAGAGGATTCAGGAAGAGATTCCGTCGGAAGAGGCCAGTACTCTTCAAATTGGGTCTGTGGCATTTCCACCAGGACAATACACCAGTCCACAACTCTATTCTTGTCCCAGACTATTTAACCAAAATGGGCATCAAGACAGTTCCTCAGCCTCCCTATAGTCCAGACCTTGCTCCCTGTTACTTTTGGTTATTCCCTAAGCTCAGAGGCTGTCGTTATGAGACAATTGAGGATATGAAAGAGGCTGTGACAAAGGTCATTGACACGCTCATACAAAAGGACTTCCATGGGGCCGTCCAGAAGTTGTTGGAACGGTACAACAAGTGCATTGCAGGTGGAGGAGATTATTTTGAAGGGAACTATAGTTTCATGTGTGTACTATCAATAAAAGTGCCCATACGAAAAAAGTCTGGAAAGTTATTTAATGATCCTCGTATATATATATATATATATATATATATATATATATATATATATAGTGTGTGTGTGTGTGTGTGTGTGTGTGTGAGAGAGAGAGAGAGAGAGAGAGAGAGAGAGAGAGATTAGCAAACTGAATTAGATAGATAGATAGATAGATAGATAGATAGATAGAAACAAATCGTACGTGATAGAATATAAGAATACATTTTCCCCCCAAAATACTTTATAAAATATCTTCCGGGTCTTATAAAACGATATCCAATTTTCTGGTTGGCTAATTTTTACCCAAACGCCGTAGACGTCCAGCATTTGCACCTCGCTTAAACTCTGTAATATTGAAATATTAAATAAAAAAGAAGATCTTATATGTTATTATGTGCAGTAATTCTATGAAACAATTATTCGAAATTAATAGATAGAAGATTAATGAATGTTAGAAACGTGAAATAAACTGAGAATCCAAATATTATCAAAATTATCCATTTTATCAACTTTGGATTCGGCTATAGGAAGGATCAATGTATGGTCAATTGCCAGTAAAATTAGCATTGTGTGGCACAAGACCATGGATATTGGCACCCAGTGAAAGTCAGACACATTCCAGAAATAATGGTCAGCGGGACTTTCTCATATATAATTTTATTCATATATTCAATTCAAAATATATCTAGCAATTCCGTGACGTCCGATAGTTTATGTATAATCTGTAGTTTGTAGAAAGATCAATATTTTATCAGTTTAAATCAGATAATCGACAGTATAATGTATATACATGTGTTTGCGTGCGTGAGTGGGTGCATGTGCGTGTTTATATATACGAGGGTTTTTCAATAAATAAGGTGAATTTTGCAATTAAAAAAATAGAATGAAAAACTCACATTTCACTCAGAAAAAAAAAATGCTTCATTTGTCAACATAATCCCCATTCTTTAAAACACATTTTCCAATCGAAAAACAAGCTTTTGTGATCCTTCCATATAAAAATCTCTGGACTAAGTTTTTAACCATTTGTTCACGATGCTCTTTACTAAATCATCGTTTGGAAACTTTGTTCCAAGCAGAAATTCTTTGAGGGGGGGGGGAGGATACAAGTGGACGTCAGAGGGGCCCAGATCTGGACTGTAAGTAGGATATGGCTGCTGTTCCTAACCAAACTGACTAGCGATTTCCACTGTTGTTGTTGCAGCATAGGGCCTTGCATTGTCCTGGTGAAACCCTATGACAACTGACTTTAGAAAAGCAAGGTCATTATGCTCAATTTTGTATTCTGTACCCACAGAAAATCCCTATTGTTCAGAAATATCCTCTATTGTAACTCTTCTCCCAGCCAAAACGACGGCTTTAACTGAATCCGCCATTTCAGGTGTATTCGCCATTGTAAGCCTTCAATACTATTGCGATTTTCTTAAAACAACTTAGCCCATTTGTAAAGATTTTCTTTTTTTATGCTTCTCCGTAAATTTCGCCATGTTTGCACTCCAAATATTTGATGACAGACAGGAACAATTAGTATGATTAGCCACCATTTCGAATTGCCTCAAAACAAATATTTTTGTGAGATTAAGATGATTTTTTTTACTACAACCCAATTTCAAACAATGTACAGTTTATATACATAAAAAAAAAATCTGAAAAAAAAAAGAAAGTATTTTGCTTTTTTTTATTTTCATCTTTATTGAATGACCTTTGTATAATAATGATTAAAAGTTAACGGTAAAAGAGTTTTTAATCCATAAAATATTTAGTGCTTTATGTATAAAAATACAGAGCAATATCACAATATATTTGATGGCTTGATTTGGTTACTTTGTATAATGGTATATCAGCCTTCGTGGGTATTTATCTGTGCCTCCCACCATGTAGTATTTCATACAATTTTTTTAATCGAAGCGATTTTGGATAGGGGGAGATCGGGTAATGTTGGTCATAGGTTCAACGTGAACTATGCTAGTCATTGCTGAATCTCCCAGCACGTATGCCAGGTGAACTTGCTGGTCATAGACTCACTCGAACCAAAGATCTCGTACAATGTGAATCGAATGCTACGCAGCCAGTTGAAGCCTGGCGAAGTGGGCCCGTGTCTTCGTGGGTTATTTAATGCCAAAGGCATCCTTGTTGAAAGACAGTAGTGGCACTATTAAAGGTTTCTTTGTTTAATAGCATACCAACCTTCGTGGGTTATCTAACGCCAAAGTAATCCTTGAAGAAGAACAGCAGTGGTACTATTTAAGGTTTCTTTGCTTAATGGCATATTAACCATAGTGGGTTATCTAATGCCAAAGGCATTCTTGTTGAAGAACAGCAATGGTACTATTTAAGGTTTCTTTGTTTAATGGCATACCAACCTTCGTGGGTTATCTAATGCCAAAGTAATCATTGTAGAAGAGCAGCAGTGGTACTATTTAAGCTTTCTTTGCTTAATGACATATCAACCTTTGTGGGTTATCTAATGCCAAAGGCATTCTTGTAGAAGAATGGCAGTGGTACTATTTAAGGTTTCTTTGCTTAATGGCATATCAACCTTTACGAATTATCTAATGCCAAAGGCATCCTTGTAGAAGAATGGCAGTGGTACTATTTAGCCCATAGGTGCCGTAGATAAGGTGGTTCATAACTTTCCCAAGGGCATTAGTCCGAAAGTGAACGTAATAGCACGACTGTCGTTCGAACTCGCTTACTTTGATGATACATTCCAGTACATTAGCCGCTATGCCAAGGGGACTCACTCCACAATATATTTGAAATATGAAATAAGATGTGAAACAAGATAACACTAAAGAAAAACAAAAAATAAAGATAAAGATAAAGAGGATATAAAAAGAGAAAATATTTGTCCAGTTGAATAAGTCCGGCGTGTCGTATATTAGTTCAGTTGAAGATCACGTGAAACTCTGAGTTGTGAGTTATTTTACTCGGATTTATATCTTTTATTATTATTGAAAAATATATATATATATGTGTGTGTGTGTGTGTGTGTGAGAGAGACAGAGACAGAGACTGAGAGAGAGAGAGAGAGACAGAGAGAGAGAGAGAGACAGAGAGAGAGAGAGAAAGTGAGAGAGAGAAAATACCAAGTAAAATGTTAAAATCCCGATTAAAATCGTCCATAAAAATGAATTAAAAAAGGATTTCATGCAAAAACACTTTTCTCGCGTTCGTGTCGGATTTATGTAATTTTTTTTAAAAGCATCAGACGCGTAAAATTATGCGTAAAATTACGCATAATTTTGCGCTTCTGATGATTTTGAAAATGTAATGAAATTGACAGGAATGTTGAGAAAGTATTCATGTTGGAAATCCTTTTTTAAATTCTTTTTTATCGACATGTTAAATCGGGATTTCAAAGTTTAAAAACGTATGAGTGGCTGTAGCTTTGATATTGAGCACTACATGAAGGAATAACGACGAGGTTTTTTTTATTATTTACATATAGAACACACACACACACACACACACACACACACATACACACATATATATATAGATATATATAAATATATATAATTTTCAAGTAGTGTTTCCACATATGCCCCAAACAAATATAATAATTATAGTAGAGAAAATATATATACACGAGGTGCATACGATAAGTTTCCAGACTTTTTTCGTATGGGCACTTTATTGATAGTACACACATGAAACTCTAGTCCCCTTCGAAGTAATCTCCTCCGCCTGCAATGCACTTGTTGTACCGTTCCAACAACTTCTGGACGGCCCCATGGAAGTCCTCTTGTGTGAACGCGTCAATGACCTTCGTCACAGCCTCTTTCATATCCTCAATTGTCTCATAACGACAGGCTCTGAGCTTAGGGAATAACCAAAAATCACAGGGAGCAAGGTCTGGACTACAGGGACGGTGAGGAACTGTCTTGATGCCCATCTTGCTCAAATAGTCTGTGACAAGGATAGAGTTGTGGACTGGTGTATTGTCCTGGTGAAAAATCCACTGACCCAATTTGAAGAGTTCTGGCCTCTTCCGACGGAATCTCTTCCTGAACTCTCTTAAAACCTCAACATAATAACCCTAACCCTTTGGCCAATAAACTCTGGTGTATTGACTTCCTTACTCCTCCCACACCTCTCACCATCTCTCACAGACTCACTGCCTTGAATCTCTTAGGTCACTCAAAAACTGATGCTCGATTCATGCAAGATGGTCCAAAAGCAATCTGAAACATTCCGTACGTTTCTCTGGCATTTTCTCCAAGTTTAAAACAGAATTCTATTGCATATCGTTCTTCTAAAGTGTCAGATTGCATTTTTGAAATTCACCAGCTGAGACAATTAGGCTTTATTATGGTGTATTCCAATTGCTGCTATAGCTGTTCATTTGAACCTGAAATCATAAAAATTGGTCAGTCATCTCATACGATAAATAGCAATAAGATACTGAATTTTCAAGAGTCTACGACGATTTTAAATGCCCATACGAAAAATGTCTGGAAACTTATCGTATGCACCTCGTATATAATTGATTCTCATTAAAATATTTATCAATTCTGTATATATATATATATATATATATATATATATATATGTGTGTGTGTGTGTGTGTCTGTGTGTGCGCGCGCGCATGTGGGTGTGTGTATGTGTGTAGGTCTTGTAATAACATGACTTAGAGGAATAGATTTCTGGCTGAAATGATTAAAATGATTTTTTAAAAATTTCAAATATGTTTTACTTCCCGTTTTTCATCAAATATATTTTGGTTTTATTTTAACAGCTAAATTTTGACTAAATATTTTTTTCAATTCATTTTAATGATATATGAAGGATATGGCACAAAAGACTCGATCCCAATCAAAGTTCTGTATATATATGTGTGTTTGTATGTGTGTGAGTGTGTGCGCGCGCGTGCGTGCGAGTGTCTGTGGATCTGTGATCTTTTCCACTGACCCAGACAGAGGGCGCTTATCATCAAATATTCAAGTAGCGACTTAGTCAGGTGCTTCACCGGGATCAAAGATATTTGCTTCGAAAAATACAACAGATAAAGAAAGATATCTATTTTTTTTTTTGTAAAATGGTTAGTCGTCAAGTATCAGCTGTGCCGATCGGCACATACGGCGATTTGATGAATTGTATTTAGAAAAACAGTTGGTGATGCTAAAATACTTCTTGCATTTTGAATTATTGTAGATTATGTCAAAAATATGAGCTCCAGTAATAATAGAATTGCCACTGTTAATAATCTAGAATTACCACTGTTATATATATATATATCCCATCACAAAAACTATCCAAATTAGACGAACCAGACATGCAGGACACTGCTGTAGAAGTAGAGACGAACTCGTAAGCGACATACTCCTGTGGAGCCCTTCATATGGACGAGCAAAGGCAGGACGACCAGCAAGAACCTATATACAACAGCTCTGTGCCGATACAGGATGTCGCCTTGAAGACCTACCGGGAGCGATGGACGATAGAGAAGGGTGGCGGGAGAGGGTCAGGGATATCCGTGCTGCCGGCGTGACATGATAATGATATATATATATATGTATATGTATGTGTGTGTGTGTGTGTGTGTGTGTGTGTGAGAGTGTATTTTTAGATGTATTATAGACTTGTTTGTTGACTGTAGTTTTGTAGCAGGCGCGTAATCATTTGCTTAACGTATTATAATAACATGTTATACAAGCAAGTCTTCGGTCGTACAGTGTTGAATATTGGCACATGATACTCTGCGGTTCGATTAGTCATCATAGAGACCTTGTTTGTTTGAGACATCTTGAAAGTATGTAAAATACACTTAAAAGAACGGCGCGGTGTCACAAACCATTAAAATATTAACGGTCATCGGCTGTTTGTGAGTAAATTTAATAATATCGCGAAGAAAACAAACAAAACAAAAACAAACTAAAAACAACAGAAAAAACAAAAACAAAAAACAACCAACCAACCAACCAACCAACCTCAACTCTTCAAATGATAATGAGCACCTCCTGTAGTATAATGGTGATTGAGTTCGAGCAAGCAGACCAATGTTAGTGAGTTCGATTCCTACTAGGTGCCCCAAACTTTTGCCCTAGTGCCAAACTAAGATTAGCCTAGGAAGTGTCAATTCATATATTTGGATTGGGTTGTATTTCAAATTACATTTTAAAAATGAATATATAGTGCCCGTGGTGTAGTGGCTAACGTACTGGAATGCAACATTACAGTAGGTGAGTTCGAACTCCAGTCAAACTAGGGGTGTCCTCGTGGTGTAATGGTTAAAGCGATGGACCGCAGAATCGTAGTATGCGAGTTCGTACTCCAGTCGCGCTATTACGTTCACTTTCGGGCAAATACCTTTGGGAAAGGTATGAACCCCCTTATCCTCCCAGCTATGGGTTAAATAGTACCACTACTAGGAGAATGGCTTTGGCATTAAATAACCTTCAAAGGTTGATATGCCATTAAAACAAAGAAACCAAACCAAACCAATCAGATAATTGACAGTCTCAAGGAGAATAGTTGATATGCCATTAAAACAAAGAAACCAAACCAAACCAACCAGTCGAGCTATTACGGTCACTTTCGGACTAAAACCCCTGGGAAAGGTATGAACCCCCTTATATCCACATCCAGCTATGGGTTAAATAGAACCATACTGTCCTTCTAAAGGATGCCTTTGGTATTAAATAACCTACGATGGTTGATATGCCATTAAACAAAGAAATCGAGACCAACCTGTCCGCCACAGGATGTGATACAAGATCTATTTTTAAGCGGAGTAAAGCTTGTTTTCAATTCAAAGTGTTCATTGTCCTTGATTGGTTGCCTTTCCAAAGTTAAAGAACCCTGTCTACCGTACTATTGTCCGAATATTTATCTATAAGTGTGTGGGAGAGAACGGATGAATTCATGTTTTCCCAACGGTTTAGCGCGAAGTGAAATGCAAAAAATCTCGTCCATGATTTGAACTCGAGTCATCAGTTCCGTTTCCTACGACCATAGCTGTTTGGTGTGCCTCCTACAACAGACATGTATTCACCAAAAAGCAAATGATGTAAGTCACTCCTCAACGTGTAGTCGACATTGCGCGTTGGGGTTCGTGTTTTAATCCCACGAACGGAACCATCAACGGCTTACTTAAAGTCAACCTCATCTATTTGATCAAATCTCATAGCATAAAATAATCCCCGACGGGTTGACATGCCGTATATCCATCAATCAACCAACCAGTCATATAATTTAAAGTAGGAGTTCCTTTCGTTTTTAATGACTTCCATAAAAAGTCTGGAGGAGGTGCCCGTGGTGTAATAGTTATCGTCGCGGGAAATGTACACGGCGACACGAGTTCAAATCCTGGACGAGATTGGTCACATTTCACTTAGCACTAATACCCTTGGGAAAGGTATGAATCCGATTATTCTCCCTCCAGCTATGGGTAAATAGTAGGACAGACTAGGTTCTTCAGCCTTGGTGAGGCAACTAGTCTAGGAGAAGGAAAACTCTGAATTAAAACCTGTTAAACTCCGCTTAAAAAATTGACCTTGTGTCATATCCTGCCCGAGCCGAGGGGTTGGTAAATATGATAAAAAGTCTAAGAACAAAACTCTTCTTATTTATTTCTATTAAATCTTGGTGTAACTGCCACAATAGTAAGTTAAGTCGGCGACCGTAGTGGAGGGCGACCAGAAGGCTTCCTTTTCAATAGCTACTATACCGAGGTGTAGGGTGTTGTATAGCCATGACCAACTATACAAACACATAATACATATACATCTACATATGAATCATAACGATGACACAATAATAGACGAACGATACAGTTCTTAGAAAAATATACCTCTCACTTTATTTGAAAGGGTTGTGTGTGTGAGAGGGAGTTGAAGACCGAACAGAACTGCAACATATTGACCCCCACTCTTGTGGCCATCAGCGTTTCTTTCCCGTTCTCCTGGGCTCTTCAACCAGGAACCTGGGGACCCAGCCTCTAACAATTTCCATAGGCTGATGAGCAGCAGACTGAAGATCTATCATGATGAGTATAAACTACTAAAGTTCAATAGGCTATTTGAACCTTTTTTTTGTATGTTATGCAGTACATGGTATGTTTTCGTATATTATGTAGTTGATGTTAGCCTTCTAAATACCTTTTGTTTAATTTCTGTTACAAATTTGCCCTGAGCTGTGGTGGTCAGACATATAGAAATCTGATTTCTTTTAAGCTGTGACCGTGTTGGTACTACTGTATGATTGCACCACTTGGACTATAGTGAAACGCTTAGAGAAAAACTAGATGGGAAGTACACAGGGATGCTACGTAATGTTCTGAACAAATCCTAGAAGCAGCACCCTACAGAAGATCAGCTGTACGGCCACTTGCTTTCCATCCTACAAATCATCCAAGTAAGACGAACTAGACATGCTGAGCACAACTGGAGAAATAGGGGAGCGAACTCATAAGCGACGTTATCCAATGGAAATACCAGTTTTGGATGACTAGTAAAGACTTACATGTCATGCATGAGCTTTGTACGGACACCGAATTCAGTCGAAAGGACCTGCCAGGAGAGATGGCTGATAGAGACGGATGTGAAGAGAGAGAGAGAGAGAGAGAGAGAGAGAGAGAGAGAGAGAGAGAGAAAGAGGGCAGACAGACAGACCGACAGAGTCAAGGGAATCGAATCCATGCTGTCAGCGCCGATTGATCATGAGGATGATATCTACTGACTGTCTTCCGGACGACTTTGCTTGCTTTTTTTTTGTATCCAGGACTATTTGCTTGTGGTATTGATGTAAATATTTGCTGGGATTAATTCTACATGGAAATTTTACACTACAAGAAAGTCACCAGTTTCATTAGGAAGAACTTCGCTTAATTAAACTACAGCCAGGCCATATATATTGCAACAACAACAACAACAGCAGCAGCTGAAGCAGCTAACGTTATAGTCGGCCCTCCTGTCAGCGGGGTTTAGAATACGCTGATTGTATCTATAGCGAACGGAGAAGACCCCCGCCCAATACCCAAACAAAAAAAGGCGTGTCCTTGGTACGAAACTAAACTGCATTTCATGGTGAGGCTCCAGTTCTGGAGATCTTGCTTTGGTTTTGTATCCTTGTTTAATGGCATCTCAACCTTCATATAGAAGAAAAGTAGTAATACTATTTAACCCAGAGTTAGGGGTATAAGGGTGTTCATGCCTTTCCCAAGAATGATTGTCCGAAAGTGAATGTAATAGCACGACTGAAGTGCAAACTCGCTTACTGCGATTAAGTAGTCAGGCATGTTAGCCATTAGGCTACAGGGACTACGTAAGAAGATCTGAAAAGTATAGTCTCCCTTCAGTGCCATTACTCTTAGTTCCACTCTCACCCGGAGTGGTAGTACGTGTTTGGATCACATCTATGAGAGAAATAGAACTGCTTAATCATTTAATATATGTGCTTTAATCAAAGAGGAGACATCTCCACACTAAACGGTAGCTCTCTGAAACTAGTAAACAAGTTCACCTACCTAGGAAGCGATGTCTCATCAACCGAGAAAGACGTCAACACTCGACTAGTAAAGGAATGGACAGCTATCGACAGGCTATCGGTCATATGGAAGTCAGACCAGACCGATAAAATGAAACGCAGTTTTTTCCAAGCAACGGCCATGTAGATACTGCTGTATGGATGCACTACATGGACGCTAACTAATCGTATGAAGAAAAAGCTTGACGGCAACTACTCAAGAACACAGCGAGCAATATTGAACAAGTCCTGGAGGCAGCACCCAACAAAGCAGCAGCTGTACGGCTACCTACCAACCATCACGAAAACTATCCAAGTTAGACGAACCAGGCATGCGGGACACTGCTGGAGAAGTGGGGACGAACTCATAAGTGACACACTCCAGTGGACCCCTTCACATGGACGAGCAAAAGCAGGACGACCAGCTAGAACCTACATACAGCAGCTCTGTGCGGATGCAGGATGTAGTCTTGAAGACCTACCGGAAGCGATTGACGATAGAGAAGGGTGGCGGGAGAGGGTCAGGGATATCCGTGCTGATGGTGCGACATAATGATGATGATGACACTTGAAACCATTTAACTGTATGAAAACAAATGACTAATAGATCTGTTTAAAATCATTTGTATTTGATAGGAATACTTGCTAACATATAACAATAAATCATTTCTATTAAGAATAGTTACTTGAAGCTATAATTGTTTACTGTCGATTGTTATTAGTTAATTAAAACCATACAACTGTGTGCAAACAAATGACTTTTATTAAACAGGTGTTCTTGAAATTATACAATTGGGTGCAACTTATTTGTATTAGATAGGAATACTTGATATCTTATAACTGTGTGCATATATATCTTAAGAAACAACTGCACAAATGTAGAGATAAACGCTCATTGAACACGATTCCATGATGGGGATCGAAAGAGACATAAAAAAACCAATGACATCAAGAAATAAAATAAAAATAAACACGAAATAAAGTAAATAAATATAAAAATAACAATTTCCGAGGAAGCCACTGACAGGAAGTGCAATCCCCGCATGGCTGAAAAGATGGGCTTCCTGGCGCCAAAAAGAAAACTCCATCACAGGATCCTTTACCCACTTGACTGAGACGGACGGTTGCTTTTTCTCTCGACAGTCAATTGGAGTACACATGTTTGCTAAGGCCTCAGGCAGAGCAGCGAGTGCTATCTTCTAATCGTAGCAGCATCAGCTTAACATACCGACTGACCACAAACATGGCGGATCCTCAAATCCCCTAAACTCGATACCAACGATTCACAACTTGTTAAAATGATTCCTGAGATTCCTTTAATGCCTCGACCGACAATCACGGCTATTTCTACCGGTTCAGGAAAATAACCGTAAATTCAGAAAATAAAAATACACTTTTAAAGTATCCCTGTCTCTTTCCGTCCTGTCATTTTGTCCGTTGAAGCTTCAATAAACACAATGAAGAAAACAAGTAAATGGGGATAAGAAGAAAAAGTCAGTTACCAAACGTCATCATTTCCCAAAACAGCACCAAATCCTCTTTATACCCCCAATACTATTTCTTGGCATAAAATAACCTTAGACTGATTGATGTGCCGTTAAAATTTGTCAATCCAACGAACAATCAAACAACCATCGATAGTGAGGAGGTAAAGAGAGGGTAATATGTTCAAACCGATTAATCAACTAATTATTATTAATCATTAACAGTACATATTTATATCACATACGAACTGTTACCTAATCGGCTGTGACTGTAAAATATACCGACTGCTTCTCTGCCGAGGGGTTAGACCCCCGCTACGAGTGTCCTAAATATGATACTAAACAATCTAATGGTGAGGTTCTAGTAATGCTGGGGCTTTGGGGAATGCGGAGTACCCCTTTATTGCAATCACTCCCAGGTCCACACTGGCCTGGAATAGTAGCACCAGATTGGGTCATATCAATGGGTCAAATAGAACTAAACTGTGTACTTATGCTAAACTGAATTGTTAGAAAGAAAACTGTTTTGATATTTAAAATGCATACTCATGCTAAACTGAATTGTTTGAAATGGAACTGTTTTTGTATGTTAAACTGAATTGTTTGAAATAGAATTGTTTTTATGTTTCTGATTTGTCATTAATAACCTACTATGGTTGATGTGCCATAAAACCAAACCCAACTGATGTTTAAGGGAAATATTAGTGATACACAGTAACATTTGGAACCATTTAACTTTATTTTAACATAAAACGAAACCAAATTAAACATACGAACTGTAAGTTGATCATTGCAAAAAATAAACGTCGTAAAGTCCCCTTTACTTACGTTTAAGATAACTATTTGTATTTAGATGATGTTCAACTTGTTTGTTTCGTTTATTAAACAACGTTTTATTACTTTGTTTACACCAAGTGTGGCGTACAGAAAATGGTTTCGGGTTTGTTATATGCAAGCCCCTTCCCTCATCAAAAAGACATAAAAACAAAAACAAAATCCTCTTAAAAAAACTGTACAAAAATGTAAATAAAAACATGCAATGAAAATTATTCCGTAAACTCTAGGCATAAAATAACTCTCGACGAGTTGACATGCCGTTAAAATTAATGAATCAATTCTTGTTAAGTTGCCAGTTCGTAACAGTTATTTTATTATTCAATTTGTCTATTGTACGGACAAGGAATGAATAAATTAAAATTATTTTAATTTCAATCGGAAAACAATATCCACCCGAGTCTATTAGTAACGTAAGTCACTGTATACATAATTAAAGATTGGTGCAAATATCTGTCATGTGAAAAAAAATCGTCCCCAAAAAATTAATTCGTATTTCGAATAAATATGAAATTTTTCTTATTTTTCGGGCTGGCGGAAGAGTATTAAACTATTTTTGTAGGTTTCTAAGGCTGTTAAGATGAAATAAATTCCCTCTAATCGCGTCACCTGACTGAGACTAAGTGCATATAGCCATCTTCTTGTAAAGAATACCAGGGGAGTGGGTTACCGGTGCTTGTGTGAGGTGAGTACCTTTTTATAACGAGACGGAAATTAAGACATAGAGGTGAGGGACAGATCTAAGAACCTGTCTACGTCAGATCTGGAACAGTTCAAAATTTTTCCGGGTATACTGTTTACAATTTCTAAATGCTTGGTTGAAATTGGACCAAGACTGGCGGAGCCTTTGCTGTACGGACGGAGTGACTTTTGGTGAATTATAATGAAATCAACTTTTTCTTTGTTTTTTTTTTTTCCTTTTTACTTTGTCATTTTTCTTTTTTTTTTAATCTCAGAAACTTATTGCAGTATTAGTAAAAAAAAAAAATAAATAAATAAATGCTCGGATAAGTAAAGGAATAAAACATATATGCACTGGTTTGATTGTTTTTAACGGCATATCAACCTCTTTAGTGTTATTTCATGCCTAATTTTTTGGGAACTGCGTTCATTTTACAGTTATATTTACATTTTTTGTGTAGTCGCTTCTTAAGAGGTTTTTGCACACAGTTACATCATATCAAGTATTCCTATCAAATAAAGGTAATTTGCACACAGCTGTATTGTTTTAACTAACTAATAATAATTCTTTGTAAACATTTATAGCTTCAAGTAACTTTTCTGAATACAATTGACTTACATGGTATTACGTATCCCTATCTAATATTAATAATTTTAAACTGATCTATTTGACCCACAGTTGGAACTCAAACAGGTACTATCATTCTTTATTAAAGTGGACCTGGGAGTAATGGCAATGAAGAGATGACTCCACTCTCTCTAGATCTTCAGAACTAGAGCCTCACTATCAAGTACAGTTTAGTGTCATAACCGGAACATTCACTATCAATTGCTGTATGGTAATGAAACCTCAAGAGTTGTTTTTTTTTTTTTTTGTTTAATGATCGTTTAGCAACGGTTGCTAGTTCATGGAGGTGCCCATGATGTAATGGTTACCGTTGTAGGAAATGGACACGGCGATACGAGTTCAAATCCTAGCCGAGACTAATTGCATTTCACATAGCACTAATACCCTTGGGAAAGGTATGAATCCAATTATTCTCCCTCCAGCTATGGGTAAATAGTAGGACAGACTAGGTTCTTCAGTCTTGGTGAAGCAACTAGTCTAGGAGAAGGAAAACTCTGAATTCAAACCTGTTAAACTTCGCTTAAAAAATTGACCTTGTGTCACATCCTGCCCGAGCGGAGGGGTTGGTAAATATGGTTGCTAGTTCATGTCATTTGTTAGAGTTGGCATTGATCTATATTTCTATCACTGCCAGTTGTTGATTTTTATTTTAGTTGAAACTTTCTCCACTATTAAAAATGATAGCCCGCATTATTTATATACATTAAGATTGTTTAACCGCTGAAAATCTTTTTTCCCACCCTTCAAGGGCGTACAACGTAAAATACAGAGGCAAGTATGAAATCTCAGGTAAGCCATGTGTTTTGACATAAAAGAGGATAAACAGGAGTAGCAGAAAGAGGCAATACATACTGCTCATCTTGAAGGCAGAGTTTCGAATACGATGTGTGTGTTTCCTGCCGAAGGTAAGATCTCCAACCACACAAAAAGGGGTGTCCTGGGTATGACATTAATTCACATCCTAAGTTTTTGAAATCTGCTGAGTGTGGAGTATTTTTTCACTTGGAGTTTAGCGTCATACTCCGAGGAGTATTTTCCCTATCCTGAGGATGCAGTCTGCAGTTCTAAGCCTCGTCTCTGATTGATTGATGCTATAGTATTTGTTATTATTTCAAACACTATTTTTATTCGTTATTTTCATTCGTTTTTTCTTTAGATGAAGCTCTGTTTTATTGATATTAATAATAATTTTCAACTTTATTATCGATTAATCAACTAATTATCATTAATCACTAGCAGTACTTACTCATGACATACGAACTGTAAGATGATTATTACTAAAAATAAACGTCGTATAGTCCCTTTTACTAAGATATCGTTTATTAAAGTACGAGTTACTACTTTGTTTACACCAAGCGTGGCGTACGGAAGATGGCTTCAAGTTTGTTGTGTGCAAGCCCCTCCTCCGCCAAAAGGATACAAAATAACAAGGACTGGCTGAGGTTCATTAAGAATATTCTATAAACACGACAAATATCTAAAACGATAACGACAATAATGGTGCCGACTGATCATTTTAAACATGTAAACTCTTCTTTTTTATTTGCAATTTCAATGTTTTATGTTGGTTGGTTGTTTGGGTTTATGGCATATCAACCTTTGTAGGTTATTTTATACAAATAATCAGTTCTTTTTCAAACAATTCAGCTTAGCATGAGTATACATTTTAATTGTCAAAAACATTTCTATTTCAAGCTATTCAGTTTAGGCAAACAGTTATGAGTCAAACAATTCAGTTTAGCGTAAGTACAGTTTCAATGTCAAAAACAGTTATATTTCGTGCAATTCAATTTAACATAAATACGTAGTTTAAATGTCAAAACGGTTCAGTTTAGCATAAATACCCTGTTTAAATGCAAAAGCAGTGAACTCTCGAAACTATAGTTTAGTTCTATTTGACCCATAGATAGGACTTTGTCGTGTGCTACCACTCCGGGCCAGAGTGGACCTGGGAGCGATGGCAATGAAGGAGTACTCTGCATTCTCCAAAGCTCCAGCAATACTGGAACCTCCCTATCAGATTGTTTAGTGTCATATCTAGGACATTCATTGGGCAGGGGTGGGGGTCTGGAGAGATACAGTCGGTGTATTCTACTGCCCCAGCCGACTGGGCAAGCAATGTTTGTAGAAGCCAAGGAACTAGGGTGGGTCGAGAAGTATGCAATAATTTGATACACACAAGTTTGCTGTACGTATATCATGTGATCGAAATCATTCAAGTCGTAGTAGGTACCCGCTGTGTTCAGTAGTTTCGTGGTAGCTGATGTGCTGATACGTATTGCTTCACGCCGTGTGTGATTTGAAAGTCGCAGAGAGGAACGAGCAACTTAGTTTACTTCAGGAATTTGTTTTTACGGATTCGAACTGGGCCATAACGTTACGGAAGTAACCAAAAACATTTGTAGTGTGAGAGGTGAAGGTGCAGTTGATCGCAGTACAGCAACCAGAGGTCACAGGGAAACCTAAAACCGTAGATTCTGAGGCTTCAAGTAACTTTTCTGAATGCAATTGACTTACATGGTATTACGAATCTAATACTAATAATCTTAAACTGATTTATTTGACCCACAATTGGAACTCAAACAGGTACTATCATTCTGTATCAAAGTGGACCTGGGAGTAATGGCAATGAAGAGGTGACTCCACTCTCTCTAGATCTTCAGAACTAGAGCCTCACCATCAAGTACATAGAGGAAAATCCGGCGAGTAGAAATCAGAGAGTATCAGGGGATCTCGACATCAGTCCAATAAAATTCGTCACTTTCTGAAATTTAGCAAAAGATCCGGAGCTGTCGAATTGTGTTTCAAGTTAGCAAGATATCGCAAAACTTTGACTCACCCTTGTATTAATAAAGTTTATCATTATCATAAACATTATCTCAAAAAGATCTGTTCAACCTATAAATGACATCCTGGGCCAAACTAGAACAGAGTGTAAAGATAACCTTGGGGTGACATTACATTCTCAAGGCTCCAGAAGAGGAGTTTCACTACCAGATGCAATTTGGGGGTCATATGGACTGGTGGTGTAATGGTTAGCAAGCTCGACTAGCAAACCTACACGAGTGAGTTCGAGTCTCATTGGGTGCCCCTTTCATATGGCCTTGTGCCACATCTAAGCAAAAAGCTTAGTAAATTTCTATATGGACGTAAACGTATACCGTAACCTGTGAATTGAATTACTATGACTAGAAAATCCGGCGAACACTTACGCACGACACTGGACAGCTGTTTCGACCTTATTAGGTCTCATTAGCAGTGTATACCGTGATCTCCACCACTGGAGATCGAACCAGCGACCACAGATTGCAGAGCCGAAACCCCACAACCGCGCCATCAGTCCATATCGCGCACAAGTGACGCCAAATCAACTAGTCATCGTAATTGCGCGGCCAATTAATCTGAATATGTCTTACAAGAAACGTAGATCTATACCATAACCTGTTTGATCATCAAAGTGCCATGCCAAGTAATTCTCTTTCCTGGCGTTTCTCGAGGTTGTGAGGATTAGTTGAGGGTTACTTTTCTCAAAATGTTATACAATGGCACTCCCACCAGGAACCCCCAACCTCCTGTTCTCTCAGACCGGGCGCAGCTATGAGTGTTCTAACAGACAGTGAGAGGTCAAAAGCAGACCTCGATTTAATACGTGATGAGTAAGTGAATTTGAGACTTTTAACAGTTAGTTTTCAAACAAGCGAACAGAGCAGATATCTGTGATTTGAATTCTGGACGCTAAGCAGTGAGAGACTGGAGCGATAGAGCCTTTTATGAAATGCAAAGTTGATAAAATTTATAAACATTTCATCTAAAAAAAAAAAGGTATAAGAGAAAATTATCAATATTAGTTGTCTCCGATTTTCAGGAATCTCAATTTGGTTGTAAATGATTCGCACAGGGAAGGGACCCCCAATATAGATTTTTATAAAATGCTAAGAGACCAGTGGAATGATTTCAAAAGGCCGACTTTAATGTATTAAAATAATAAACATGGCAAAGACACTAAAAATACGTGTTTATCTATTTTTTTTTCATAACAAGAGATCAAGTGACAACCTTTCTTTGATGGGCGCGTTCTTCCCGAAGGACACCCCGGAGCCTGTTCTGGACTTCAGTCCGGAGCGTGGCTCTGCAAAAGGAACAATGGCAGACTTTGGGCCTTTTTAGGCACTTAGTTTCGACTAGGCTACCCTCGGGTGGGCGAGCTGCACTTTTGTCTCCTTTGTAACCCATGTATGGCACTAGACCTCGCGTCTAGTTTAAGCCGTAAACTGGCATACGTGCCCGGACCCACATTTGGGTTCGTGAAACTGCTCCTCATCGGCTCACTTGGTGCAATGTGAGCCTGATGAGGCAAGCTAAGACCAGCAGGGTTTGAGTCTCGGCTCGTTCCCGACCTTCCCCTCCCTTTATCCCCACTTTAATCGGCCTTCGGGCTTTTGACCTTGTGTCAAGTCGTGTCTGGTGGGAGGCAGCGACAAATATCGACAACCTTTCTTTGTCCTCGTGGTGTAATGGTTAAAGCGATCAACTGCGGAATCGTAGTACGCGAGTTCGTACTCCAGTCGCGCTATTATGTTCACTTTCGGGCAAATACCCTTGGGAAAGGTATGAACCCCCTTATTCTCCCTCCAGCTATGGGTAAATAGTAGGACGGACTAGGTTCTTCAGCCTTGTTGAGGCAACTAGTCTAGGAGAAGGAAAACTCTGAATTCAAACCTGTTAAACTCCGCTTAGAAATTGACCTTGTGTCATATCCTGCCCGAGCGGAGGGGTTGGTAAATAGAACCTTTCTTTGACTTTTCTACTCTTCTTCGAGTTTCAAGAATCAGCAACGCAACACAAGAAACAATCGATAGATTTTTGCTGGGTTTACATACTATTGATGCTATAAATAGTAAAATAGTATTCAAGTAAAGAAGGAAAAAAGGAATAAAAGGAAAAGAAGGAAAAACAGAAGAAGAAAGAAAAGAAGGAAAAAAGGAATAAAAGGAAAAGAAGGAAAAACAGGAGAAGAAAGAAAAGAAGGAAAAACAGAAGAAGAAAGAAAAGAAGGAAAAAAGGAATAAAAGGAAAAGAAGGAAAAACAGGAGAAGAAAGAAAAGAAGGAAAAAAGGAATAAAAGGAAAAGAAGGAAAAACAGAAGAAGAAAGAAAAGAAGGAAAAAAGGAATAAAAGGAAAAGAAGGAAAAACAGAAGAAGAAAGAAAAGAAGGAATAAAAGGAATAAAAGGAAAAGAAGAAAAACAGGAGAAGAAAGAAAAGAAGGAATAAAAGGAGAAGAAAGAAAAGAAGGAATAAAAGGAATAAAAGGAAAAGAAGGAAAAACAGAAGAAGAAAGAAAAGAAGGAATAAAAGGAATAAAAGGAAAAGAAGAAAAACAGAAGAAAGAAAAGAAGGAATAAAAGGAGAAGAAAGAAAAGAAGGAATAAAAGGAATAAAAGGAAAAGAAGGAAAAACAGAAGAAGAAAGAAAAGAAGGAAAAAAGGAATAAAAGGAAAAGAAGGAAAAACAGGAGAAGAAAGAAAAGAAGGAAAAAAGGAATAAAAGGAAAAGAAGGAAAAACAGAAGAAGAAAGAAAAGAAGGAATAAAAGGAGAAGAAAGAAAAGAAGGAATAAAAGGAATAAAAGGAAAAGAAGGAAAAACAGAAGAAGAAAGAAAAGAAGGAATAAAAGGAATAAAAGGAAAAGAAGGAAAAACAGGAGAAGAAAGAAAAGAAGGAATAAAAGGAGAAGAAAGAAAAGAAGGAATAAAAGGAATAAAAGGAAAAGAAGGAAAAACAGAAGAAGAAAGAAAAGAAGGAAAAAAGGAATAAAAGGAGAAGAAGGAAAAACAGAAGAAGAAAGAAAAGAAGGAAAAACAGAAGAAAGAAAAGAAGGAAAAAAAGGAAAAGAAGGAAAAACAGGAGAAGAAAGAAAAGAAGGAAAAAAGGAATAAAAGGAAAAGAAGGAAAAACAGGAGAAGAAAGAAAAGAAGGAATAAAAGGAGAAGAAAGAAAAGAAGGAATAAAAGGAATAAAAGGAAAAGGAAAAACAGAAGATAAAAGAAAAGAAGGAAAAACAAAAGAAAGAAAAGAAGGAAAAAAAAGGAAAAGAAGGAAAAAAAAGGAAAAGAAGGAAAAACAGGAGAAGAAAGAAAAGAAGGAAAAAAGGAATAAAAGGAAAAGAAGGAAAAACAGGAGAAGAAAGAAAAGAAGGAAAAAAGAAAAAAACAAGGGAAAATAGGAAATAAGAAAAGAATGAAAAACAGTAAAAGAAGTAAAAGAAATAAAAACAGGAAAAGAAGAAATAAAGGAAAAGAAGAAAAAGAAGGAAAAGAAGAAAAAGAAGGAAAACAGGAAAAAGAGTAAAAAACAGGACACCCCCACAAAAAAGAGTAAAAGAAGGAAAATCGGAAAAAGAAAGAAAGACAGGAAAATATAGAGAAGAATGAAATACAGAAAAGGAGAAAAAGAAGGAAATAAGAAAAAGAAAGAAAAAATGAAAAATAGGAAAAACAGGAAAAAAGTAAAAGAAGGCAAAGAAGGAAAAACAGAAAATAAAGGAAAAAAAGGAAAATAATAAGAAGAAAAAAAACAAGAAAAGAAGGAAAAGAGAGAAAAACAGGACCCCCCCAAAAAAAAGAAAAAGGAAAAAAGGAAAAGAAGGAAAACAGGAAAAGAAGGAAAAGGGGAATGAAAGAAAAGAAGCAAAAACAAGAAAAAAAAGGAAAAGCAGGTAAAGAAGGCAAAACATAAATACAGGAAAAGAAGGGAAAAAGGAAAAAAACAGGAAAAAAGAAGGAAAAGCAAGAAAAGGAGAAAAAGAAGGAAAAATAGGAAACGAAGGAAAAATAAGAAAAACCAAAAAGAAAAACAGGAAAAGGAGGAAAAACTGGAAAAATAGGAAAAAAGGTAAATAAGAAAACAGGAAAAACTGGTAAAGAGGGTAACGAAAGAAAAGAAGGAAAAACAAGAAAAGAAAGAAATATAGAAAAAAGAAGAAAAAGCAGAAAAAAAAGAAAAGCAGGAAAAACTTATAAAGAAGGAAAAACAGGAAAATAAAGAAAAACGGGAAAGCTAAAAAAAAATAAACAAAAACAAAACCCCCCAGGAAAATAAGAAAAAAGTGGAAAAAAGGGAAAACAGGTAAAGAAGGAAAAACAGGAAAAGAAAGAAAAACGGGAAAAACAAGAAAAAGAAGGAAAAATATGAAAAGAAGGAATAAAGGAAAAGAAAAAAAAGAAAGAAAACAGAAAAAGAGGAAAAGAAGGAAAAACAAGAAAAGAAAGAAAGGCAGAAAAAGACGGCGAAGAATGAAACACGGGAAAGAAGAAAAAGAAGGAAAAAATAGAAAACGAAGGAAAAAAATCAAGAAAAACAGGAAAAAAGTAAAAAAAGATAAAGAAGGAAAAACAGGAACCTAAAGTAAAAAAGAAAAATAAGGAGAAGAATGAAAAACAATAAAAAAAGAAAACGAAGAAGAAACAGGAATAAGGAAAAAAAGGAAGAACAGGAAAAGAAAGAAAAAGGGAAAGAAAGAAAAGAAGTAAAAACCGGAAAAAGAAAAAAGATAAAGAAGGAAAAACAAGAAAAAAAGGTAAAGAAGGAAAAAACAGGAAAAAAAATGACAAACAGGAAAAGAAGGAAAAAACAGGAAAAAAAATGGAAAAGCAGGAAAAACGGAAAAAAACAGAATAAAGAAGGAAAAACAGGGAAATAAGGAAAAACAGGAAAAGAAAGAAAAACAGGACCCTCAAAAGAACAGGAAAAGAAAGAAAAACAGGAAAAAAGAAAAAGGTAAAAGAATAAAAAAAACAGGAAAAACAGGTAAAGAAAGAAAAACAGGAAAAACTGGTAAAGAAGGAAAAAAAAAAAAAGAAAAACGGATAAAGAAGGAAAAACAGGAAAAGAAGGAAAAACCGGAAAACCAAAAAAAGAAAAGCAGGAAAAGGAGGAAAAACAGAAAAAACAGGTAAAAAAGAAAAAAAAACAGGAAACGCAGGTTAAGAAGGAAAAACAAAACAAAAACAAAAAAAGAAAAGAAGAAAAAACGGGGAAAACAAGAAAAACAAGGAAAAACAAGGAAAGAAGAAAAAGAAGTAAAAACAGGAAAACCAAAAAAAAGAAAATCAGGAAAACAAGAAAAACAGGAAAATGTAAAGAAAGAAAAACAGGTAATGATGGTAACAAAATAAAAGTAGGAATAACAAGAAAAGAAAAAAAAACAGAAAAAGAAGGAAAAACAGGAAAACAGATAATGAAGGAAAAACAGGAAAAACAGGTAAAGAAGTAAGAGAATGAAAAACTGGTTAGTTGGTTGAAATAACATGGAAATATTTTTTAGAAGAATGTCCGAGTCAAAAAACTATAAGGACTTGTTTCTTGGATGAGGAAAAAAAATGATTGTGCTCTTTAGAATCACGTAATAGTTCTATTTTTCTACTTTTTAAATTTTTACGTCAGGCGAAGTTTAACGTGAACAAAAAAAAATTATAGCAACAGATTTTATGATTCTGATTACCTCACCCGTCCCACCAAAAAAAAAAAAAAGAAAAAAAATAGTCAAAAACACACGTTAACAAAAAAATGTTTGGTTCTTTAATGGCATACCAACCTTTGTAGGTTATTTAATGCCAGAGCCATTCTCCCAGAAGAACAGTAGTGGTACTTTTTAACCCATAGCTGGGAGGATTAGGGGGTTCATACCTTTCCCAAGGGTATTTGACCGAAAGTGAACGTAATAGAGTGACTAGAGTACGAACTCGCGTAACTACGATTCCGCAGTCCATCGCTTTAACCACGAGGACATCCCCTCACAAAAAATTAAAAAACAAACAAACAAAATTCAAAACCACTAAAAGAAAACAAAAAAAGTCTCAAGTAAAAATGTCAAAAGTGGCCGGGTTATCTAAAGCTTTACAATCAACTCATAAAGGTTCACACACACACACACACACACACACACACATATATATTGGTTAAAATACACGAAAATTAGAAATTATATTCCGAGTTTCCTTCTAATTGCATTATATATATGTATATATATATTAAATTACGAGAGTGTTGGTAGCAATATTTCATTCATTTATTATTAGCATTACAACAATTTATTACGCACATATTTATTATTTAACCCCCTGAATATTATTTACCCCTTTATTATTTTATTTTATTTTATTGCATACATACCACCTATGAGATCCATAGTATACAATTCTACGCTATATTCCATTTAGTTATTATCATTATTATAATACACCCCCCGTATATATTACACCAACATATTTACGACACATTATAACCTTACTTATACCCATTGTAACTCTCGCCCACCATACACGTTTACAAATCAGATTCTCATTCATTCCCCACAACTTGCAGTGATGATAACTTGTCCCACTGTCAACGAAACAAATGTATACACATTCGTTGCCCATGCCGCTATAACCAACGCTTTAAGTTCCTTGCCTGACTTAACTTAAAAACACGCATCCACACGCACACACATACACTCACACCAATATACACACACATACTTACAACCACACATAAACGAAATCTTAACGGCATTCTGTCTGTATTTTGTCGCATTTCCGATTTTCAATTTCATTCCATCTTCTTAACTGCCTGACGAATGTTGTTATAAACTTCAAGAAACCTTAGGTTGGAGAACAATATTTTCCATGGATTAAATATATATATATAATATATATTTATCTATTATCATTATTATTATGTATATATATAAAGATGGTTGTTGTAGGTCCAAAGAAAGAATAAGGAAATATTTTAAAATAAGAAGGTTCACGAAGAGATTTATATTTTTTGAGTTTATTTATTTTGTTCTTACATACGTGTTATACATGTGTATGTTTCCAACTTGTTGCTTTCGTCTGACGAAAGCAATAAGCTGGAAACATACACATATATATATAACACCTATGTAAGAACAAAAAATAAATAAACTCAAAAAATACAAATCTCTTTGTGGACCTTCTTATTTTATATATATATATATATATATAGTCATCTGCTGTTCATGCAGCATCACAACGACATAATAATTAAACAGACGCAAGGACAAAGACGCAGGAAGGAAGACGCAGGAAGACTTATTTAACAATATTTTACCTCTCACTTTATTGCAAGGGTTCGAAAGGGTTGTTCAAGGGTTGCATGTGAGAGGGAGCTGGAGATCGAATATAAACTGTAATATCTTGACCCCACTGTTATGACCGTCACGTTGTGTCTTTCTTGTTCTCTAGGGCCCAACCGGAGGCCTAGGGCCCACTGCTGGATGCTGGCTTTCTTTATTGCATCTTATCAGCATCTTCTCTGGACCCCAAACTCCATCGGGGTTTCTGAGGGTCCCCTCAGTCGGGTGTGACTTTCCCTACGACATCTCGTCTCTAGCTGTCTGGAACCCTCCTGGCAACTCCACTGGCACCCAATTCAACTGGCTCGTCGAACTCAACTGAGTTATATAATCGTTCGACGCCCACTCCATCTTTGAAATCGAATGTTTAATCGTCATCAAGCGGAAATAACTGTCATGCAGTTCAGAGGTCACTCTCTTCCGGTGCATCACTCTGTAGTGTACCATGGGAATTACCTTGTCCCATTTCATCTGCCAATTTCCGCCCACGCGATTTCCTCTCCTAACTGCCTTTAGAATGTGTTACTTCCTTCCGGTGCATCACCTTGAATGGCATTTTTGGCCGGGTCAAAAGGTCAAAACACAACATATATATATATAGTAAATTGGAATAGCGAAGAGACTGAGTTAACGACACTAGGTGACGTTCTGGACTGTAACATCGTAGTAAGCGTGTTCGAATTCCGGTGGCGCTATTGCATTCACTTTGGGAAAGATATAGATTCCCCTTACCCTCGCCAGCTATTGATTGAATACTACTACTACTGTTCTTCTTCAAGGATATCTTTGCCCTTAAATAACCAACTATAAACAAAGAAACTAAACAAAAGCAAACATCTTTCGAAAAATGGATGCAGTAACCAATAAATGAATAAAAAAGTACATTCCTTAGAAATAAGCAATTTTCATTTAATGTGAATAAACATGGTGTGGAGTATAAAATTTCTTGCGAGATTAAATTTACTGTCTCTTTGACTCCCTTTTTTCTTCTTCCTACCCCCTCTCTCTCTCTTTCTCTCTCTCTCTCTCTCACACACACACACACATATATATATATATATAGCCAAAGTTGATTTTAATCTTGGTTACAGTTTCAAGTTTCAATGCTGCAGGGTTTGGTATTAAATATCATCTAATAACATCTGTTTTAAATGTGCACTCTCTTTGGTGTAGTATTTTAGGTGAAAAAGAAAATTAACTTTAAAAAAAGGGTAGTGAGTACTTATTTTTGATCCTTTGAAGAAATTCGAACCCAGTTCACCAAATCCATATTCTGTATCGTTATGCCACGAATTGCCTCCCTGTAGCTAAATACACAGAGAAACTTACTCTTACAAGTTCAATTTAAACTCTTATAAATACATTGTTAATCAAGCCACTTAGAGATTAGAAAATTATTTTTATACTTACTGTGGAATAAAGTAGTAAAGATCCTACTAACAGCAATTCTAGCATTGCCCAGAAACTATTGCATATAACCTGAAAGAAAGAAATGAAAACAAATTAGAATGAGGGTCGTTATCAAACAAAGGAAAGCGCGCATTTTTCTTTTATGAAAATACATTGCAAATCGGGTGAATCCACTTAATGACTTAATGGCTAACGTGTTGGACTGTGAGCTCGTAGGGAGCGAGTTCAAACTCCAGTCACACTATGACGTTAGCTTTCAGATAACTAACTTTGGAAAAGGTATGAACTCCCTTATGGACCCCTCCAGCTATTGGTTATATAATACCTCTGCTGTTCTATAAAAATAGCTTTGGCATAAAATGACTCATGAAGTGTTGTATCGTTGGTTCAATAAAGGTATTCCACAGGTACAAGCCGAAGAGTTGGCAAGTCTATCAGAGAGCGATTAACGCTTTTTCCCCCTGAAGTAGTCAGACACCGTCCATTTATATCTTTACCGGTGTCATACTAAAAAGAGTCACTGAGTGTATAGTTCCGGTATAACATGAAGGTTGATATGTCATTAAAAAAGAAACCAAGTCAAACCTACATCCAAATCATATCAGTCTAAAGACGATGAGTTATTAATTATATCCTCGTATTGACTGTTACATTCACAACCTTTCGACTAATACATCCTCTGGCCTTCTTCAGGCGTCTTTTCTCGTAATCAGCAACCTTCAAGAAATTTTGAATCGATCCGTTTATTTAATCAACAGATGTAGATTGTTCTACCAAAGAATCTAAGGGATTGGCAGCGAAAATTGCGAGTTCAATCCCTGAGCCCAAGTTCTGTGGGGATGAAAGCGACATTGCAAGGGCAAAATAACTCCGGCGAATTATCAGAGACGAGATGAACAGAGATGGACAGAAGAATTGAGAACAGTGTACACCCGATGAAAATTGAATAAAAGCTTTCGGTTCGAAATTCCATGAAGACACTGGATGAAGACCGAAAGGTACGGCGGTCGAAACGTTGTGAATGTAACAGTCAATACAAGGACAATAGCTTGTGGAGTGTAAATAATCTTGCCATGAATTAATAAAGGAAATACTCTTACAAATTAAAGGAACCAAGAGTTATCTCCTCTTTTTAATTATTATTCTCATACGATCCAGCCCTGTCTGCGGGGCTTAGAATTCGTTGACAGTAAGAGACCTCACACACACAAACACACACACACACACACACAAAGACAGCAGTTGATGTTAAAGCTCCAGTGGCTGTGTAAATACTACTGTATAGATGCACCACATGAAAGACGCTAACAAAATGCATGGAGAAAAAGCTAGGTGGGAACTACTCAAGAACGCTACAAGCTATCTCGAACAAATCATGGAAGCAACACCTCTGAACGGTCACTTATCTCCCACCTCAAAAACTAACCACGGAAGACGAACAAGACATGCGAGACACTGCTGGAGAAGCAAGGACGAACTCATTAGTGACGTTTTTTAATAAACCCCTAAACATAGATATATCAGGGTTAGCCAACTAGTAAGAACTTATTCATATCAGCTCTGTGCAGTCATAGGATGAAATTTAGAAGACCTGCCAGGGACGAATATATATATATATAGAGAGAGAGAGACAGAGAGAGAGAGAAGAAAATCTGCAGTGTCAACGTGACTTGATGATGATAATTTCTCGGGTAATATTGTTCAATTCGCATACCTCTTTGCCTCGGAAAATCCTGGTTATCCGTACCAATTGCTTTACTAATTTATTTTGATTTGACATACAATGAACGTGACTCCTTAACCTGTATGCATGTGTTGCATATTGACCCCGGCCGAGCTGTCAAAATAGGAAATGCACCGGTGTAAATAACAGGTGCATCCGGTCGAAGGTATCAAAGGGAGAACCTTGACTGTCGACAAGTTGAATTGAGTGGATGTCAAATTATTATATAACCCCGGCGACAGGAAGTTCAGACCAGTTGGAGAGGAGATGCTGGAATGAGGACTATGTCCCTGAGAGGCTGGGCCCCCAGGCCCCAGGTTGAGCAGCCCAGGAGAACGGGAAAGAAACGCTGTTATGGCCATAAGAGTGGGGGTCAAAGTGTTGCAGTTCTGTTGCCTCCAACTCACCTCTGACAGTAAAACCTTTAGTAACCCTTTCGAACCCTTTCAAATCAAGTGAGAGGTATATTTTTCTAAAGATTTGTGTCCGCTCGTCTTCACTGCGTCGTTATGTTTCGGCATGCATCTGCATATGAGTATATAACTCATGAAATAACCCCAAACGGGTTGATATGCCCTTAAAACTAACAAACTAACCAATCATCTAATCAATCAATCTTCCATGACCGTTTTTCGCTTCTTTTATTTATCTATTTTTTCGCTCTTACCAACTATTGTCATTATTAATTATTCAGACTAATATTTTCTTTTTTCATTTTTAGTTAAATTACTTTTTTCGCGTCTCACCCAGAACGTTATTTCTTCGATAACAAGTAACAGTGGCCATCGGTGAAAATAAAGATATGATCTCTTGAGGGGACTTGGATTCTTGTCCCTTTTTTGGCCCCCAGTCTCCTTTCCAAGGCCTACGAGAGCATTCCTAAGCACACCAACTATAGCAGTTATTATCGTCAACCTCATGTTTCAGTTTTTCATCTCTTTGGCAAAATCCAACTATCTTTTGTTTTCTTTCATTTTCTCTCTGTGATCTACCGGATCAATAAAATCCACTAGACGACAAGTTTTTTTTTTTTTTCAATTATTACCTGACTGTTTTTCTGGTCGGCATTAAGTAATCCATTTATATCTCAAAGTCCAAGAAACTTTTTATGCGTTTCATTTTCTTGGTGAGATTCTGATTTGTGTATATACCATTAATTATTATTATCGAATTTTAATCTCTTGCACAATTCCCAGTGGATCACCTTTCCCTTTCGTACCTACACTTACTTTTCTATTATGTATCATCAGTCTTTTCTTTAATAGAATTGGTTCTTATAGAGTTATTTTGTGCTGCTATCAAAAGAGATTCAGTTTCTCTTTTGAAGTTTCCTCTTCTTATCCATGCCTGAGTAATCACGTGTGCAATCTCGGCAGTTTGTCGCTTCAAGAATCCATGCAGTTGTTTTTCTTACCATTTTTGTTTTCTAGATTTTATAGTTTTCCTATTTGTCCCGAAGTTATTAATGCTGATATTGTTGTTACTGGCTGCTATGATGAGACTTTCTTTGCTCTTTTTTGAATATTCCTGGAACCCTTAAATTGTTGCATCTATGCAACCCTCAATACTGGCGAATCCTTTTCCTCTTTCTTTTTTAGACTTATTAAATCTGTAAGTATCATTTTTTGGATGTAAGGCTTTGTGAATGAAGAAACAGTGTTACTCAAGTAAATGATAATATCTGTCCTGATTACGGCTGTGATATCTGCGTTTATATGACGTAAATATCTCCAACAGTGATTATAAAAACGTGAAAATGTTTTAAAGACGTGATCAAGACATAAGGTCATTTTTTTAAATTCAGAAGTGAATAAAAAAATCATGACGCAATATCAGTTGGCATTTTAAAGATCCTCATTAGGATTATTTTCTCTCTTTTTCATAATGGTGAAACTGTCGCTGTTTCATTAAAAGCTCCTCTCATTAAATTCAGTTAATTTAAAAAAAATTCTTTACATAACATTCGAGTGGAATCTGAGTACCAAGAAGACAGGATTATTGTTTTAGAAATTATACACGCAACAAATCGGTGAGAAACACTATAGTTAATCTTCTTTTTTTCCCCTCCAAGCCTCTCGTCACCATTCCTCGGTGAGATTCACGATGCAATATTTTCTTTTCTTCTTTCTTTTAAACTCCATTTTTTGGTTCTCGTTTAGGTACTTGTCTTTTATTGGTTGGGCCAAAAGTCACGAAAGAATTCATCCTTTATCATCATGTCTTTCTTTTTTGAATAACTTTACTTCTTTTTCTTCTTTCTTTCCATCTTGAAGTGATAGAGACTTCCGGCAACAATCACATATTGATATTTACTAAGTTTAAGCTTTGGCAGTTTAGGTTTCATTTCACGCTAATGCCCTTGGATAAGGCATGAATACATATATACCCTCAAATATGAGTAAATTGTAGGACAGACTGCTTTGGCTTTGGTTGGGCGACCTGTATTGGAGAAGGAAAACTTTGAACGTAAAAGTCCGCTCCCCGGATGGAAACACAGACTACTTCGACATTGTAGCAGGTGTGCTGCAAGGAGACACATTAGCCCCATGCCTGTTTATCATCTGCCTAGACTACGTGCTTAGAACGTCTATCGATATAATGAAAGATAACGGTTTCAAACTAGCAAAGGAAAGAAGCAGAAAATACCCTGCACAGAAAATTACGGAGGCGGACTATGGCGATGACATAGCGCTTCTGGCATATACACCCACCCGCCTAAGCCGAAACCCTGCTACATAGTCTGGAACGAGTAGCTGCTGGCATAGGCCTCCATGACAAGATGGAATACACGTGCTTTAATCAAGAACCTATATACAACAGCTCTGTGCCGATACAGGATGTAGCTTGGAAGACCACCCTGAAGCAATGGACGATAGAGACGGGTGGCGAGAGAGGGTCAGGGATATCTGTGCTGGCAGCACTATATGATGATGATGATGAAACTCTGTTTAAAAGTTGACCTTATGTTGCATCCTGTCCGTGCAGAGGGGTCGGGCAAATACATATTTTTGCTGCTTTTTATCCCAAGTCTCATAAGTCAGTAATCCACTCCAATTCTTCTTTATAGATAAATAATAGGGCAGATTGTTCCTGGTGGCTAGTTCCATGTAACCTAGTAAAACCTGATGCATAATTTTTGAAGAACATATGGGCATTACTACGTATTTATTTTTCCAGCATCTTCACCATGAATAGGACGCGAGAAAATGGTCCATTTTTAAGTTATACTAGTTTAAATTCAGAGTTATCCTTTCCTTGACCCAGCTCAGTTGGCGAGGTTTAGAATATGCTGACTATATCCTCTGCACAGGAGTATAACTTCCTCTCAAAAAAGCGTGTCCTAGGTATTATATTAAACTGCATTTGATAGAGAGGCTCCAATTTTGGAGATCCGGGGAGTGTGGAGTACGACTCCATTGCTATTACTCCCAGGTTCACTCTGACCCAGAGTGGTAATACCTGTTAGCGTTCCATCTATGGGTCAAAAAGATCTGCTAAACAATTATTTGTATTCGATTGGTAAGAATGGTAACAATGTTATTGGTAACGTATTGATAACATATGTTGGTAGAACTTGATATTGGTAACAATGTGTAAGAAAAAATTCTTTAGAAATAACTTCGCGAAACTTCCTGCTGCTTAACCAATTTATTCTGATTTGAAGTACAATGAACGCGAGTTCCTAATCTCTAGGCATAAAAATCCTTAGACGGTTTGACATGCTGTTAAAATCAATCAATCAATCAATCAGCTTAAGTTGTCCTAAAACAAATTCTCAACTGTGGAGTATTGAAACTTTCTAACAATGTCAAGCGGCATAAACTTGTTAACCATAACATCACGATTATGCTCATGAGAAAATTTATTGTGAGAACATTTTAAAGAAAGTTAATGCTTCCCATAAGGTTGTCAGTGTGCCATTTCTTTTTATGGTATTTGACACCTCATCTCATTACGTGCAAGGTGTGACATGGGGTGAACTTTTAAGCAATTACACAAGAATGCTGCAAGCAATATTGAACAAGTCCTGGCGGCAACAACTCACAAGGCACCAACTATACGGCCACCTGCCTCCCATCACGAAAACTATCCAAGTTAGACGAACCAGACATGCAGGACACTGCTGGAGAAGCAGGGACGAGCTCATCCGTGATATACTCCTATGGACCCCCATATATGGCCGGGCAAAAGCAGGACGACCAGCTCGAACATACATTCAGCAGCTATGTGAGGATTCGGGATGTAGCCTTGAAGACCTACCAGAGGCGATTAACGATAGGGAGAAGTGGCGAGAGAGGATCAGGAATATCCGTGCTAACGGAACGACATGATGATGATGATGATGAAGGCTGGTTTGAATTCAGAGATTCCTTCTCCTAGCTTAGTTTTCAAGCCAAAACTAAAGAAATCCGTCTGCCCCCACTATTAACCCATAGTTAGGGAAAGGGAGAACAGATGGATTCGTACATTTCTCAAGTGCATTTGCACGAAATGAAATTCGAACTCATATCGCCAATTACATTTCCCACAACGATAACTGAAGCACGTCCAGTCGGCTGGGGCTGTAGAATACGCCGATTGCATCTCTGCAGAGGAGTAAGATTCCTCCAACGAATGTCTTGGATATAACATTAAACAACCTGATGGCGAGCCTTCAACCCTGGAGCTTTGGGGAATATGAAGTACCCCTTCATTACCATTGCCTCCAGGTCCACTCTAACTCGGAGTAGTAGCACCTGATAGGATCCAATCTATAAGTCAAATAGAACGGTCTAACATTTAAACTGTGTGTAAACAAATGACTAATGCTAAATTGGAGCGTTAGAAATAGAACTGTTTGATAATTTAACACTGTAAACAAATGATTGATGATTAATTGAATTTTTAATGATACATAACAATACTTGTAACCACTTCACCGTGTGCAAGCAAATAATTAATATTGATAGAATTATTTGTGTTAGATAGCAATACTTGAAACCATTTAACTGTGTAGAAACAATAACAATACTAGTGAGCAAACAAATTAATTCTAACTCATTTAAAAATGAAATTACCGACAAAGTAATCTCTTACATATATCTATTTATTTGTGTGCAAACAAATGATTAATAGTATTTAGAATTATTTGTATTAAATAGCAAAACTTGAAACCATTTATTGTGTGCAAAAAATGAGCTCAATTCGTTTAAAAATGTTTTCAACCAAATGTGTTTATAAAGAGTATATATTCAATATATAAGTATAAAGAGGATTTGGCATTAAATAATCTACAATGTTTGATATGCCATAAGAGCCAACCAAACCGTGTATATTCAATATATATATATATGTATCAAGAGGATTTAGAATTAAATTATCTACAATGGTTTATATGCCATCAAACCAAATCAGACCAAATCATATATATTTAATATATATGTATAAATAGGATTTGGCATTAAATTGTTGAAATGCTACAAAACCCAACCAAACAAAACCAGATCATATAAATTTAATATATATGTATCAAGCGAATTTGGCATTAAATAACCTACAATGGTTGATGTGCCATAAAACCTAACCAAAGTTAGTAAAGTAAACCGATACACAAAGTGCTTTTTTCTAAACATGATATAGGTTGTGCTTTGGCGCGAACAATGTATTCGAAAAGCCGTGTTTAAATTTCAGCCGAGGCTGTTTGACTTCATCTTGTATTAGTGCCTTTATAAAAGATATGAACATATTTTTCCTTCTAATATCTATTGTTAAAAAAATATAGAACAGACTAGGTCCTGTTGCTATGATGGGGGCAACCAGTCTAGGAGAAAAACAACTTTGAATTGTCCTTCCGACTATTTCGAAAATACCATCGTCCTGTGTAACAGAACGCAATAACTTGTTCCTAATATCTTACATATATCAAAGAAAAGATCGGAAAACCTTTTAAAAAAGCTGAGATGATGATGATGGGTAACGATTGTGAAAAGATAGAGGTAGTAATTTTGTTAAATAAACAAATTGCCGAAAATATAGAAGAGAAGTCGAATAATAAAGATTCCCGGCATTCGTTAATTATTCTTACCAGGCATAAGAGCAGTAAAAAGTGATAAAATAATATACATATAGGTCGGTACTATTTTTTATCTTATTTAAAGAGCGCAGAACCTATACGTTTATTCTTACAGAAGTTATGGACACAATAAAAGAGGTCTAAAAAAAAAAGAAAAAAAAGGACATAAACTGATTGTTTATTACAAGTATAGATTATTCCCTATTTTTTTTTCATCTTAATTTCAGTTGTTTTATATCATTATTTGATGATTGTCAAATTTAAAAGAATATATTTAAGTTGATTCTTACATCTACAGTAATGAGTAGTCTTCATGAGATAATGGATAACGTGCGGAATTACGGCTTCGTGGCATCGTAGTAAGCGAGTTCGATTTCTACCCGCGCTCGTCTGTTCTCTTTCAGACAAATACCCGAGGGAAAGGTATGAATCCCGTTATACCACATTTGTGGGTTAAATAGTACCACAATTGTTCTTCTATATGGATGACTTTATCATTAAATAGCCGACGAAGGTTGAAATGCCATTAAACAAAGAAACTAATCCAAACTATAGATACGACGAACATTCTAATCAGAAGTGTCGCAGATGACATCTTCATTCTTGGCAAGACACACAGATATTATACGTCATTCTAATCAAAAATACTGGAGGCGATATAATCACCAGGACACACAGATACTACAAGAAGTGTCGATGGCAACACTTTCATCATAGGAAGTACAGAGGTTCTACCCTCTCATTCTAATAAGAAATGTCGAGAAATGTGACACCATTATCCTAGGCGGTACATCATCATCATCATGATGTCGTGCTGGTAGCACGGATATCCCTGACCCTCTCTCGCCACTTTTCCCTATCGTTCATCGCCTCAGGCAGGTCTTCTGGACAACATCCCGTATCCTCACATAGTTGCTGAATGTATGTTCGTGCTGGTCGTCCTGCTTTTGCACGGCCATGTGTGGGGGTCTATAAGAGTACATCACTTATGAGTTCGTCCTTGCTTCTCCAGCGGTGTCCCGCATGTCTGGTTCGTCTAACTTGAATAGTTTTCGTGATAGGAGGCAGGTGGCCGTACAGTTGGTGTCTTGTGGGGTGTTGCCGCCAGGACTTGTTCAAGATTTGACGCAGCATTCTTGTGTAATTGCCGTCTAGCTTCTTCTCCAGCCGTTTTGTTAGAGTCCATGTAGTGCATCCATATAGCAGTATCGATGCGATCGCTGCCTAGAAGAAACTACGTTTCATTTTATCGGTTAGGTCTGATTTCCATATAATCAATAGCCTATTGATAGCTGTCCATGCTTTCGTTAACCTCCTGTCGATGTCCTTTTCGGTTGATGCGACGCTGCTTCCTAGGTAAGTGAATTTGTCTACTAGTTTAAGAGGGGTTCCGTCTAGAGTGGAGATGTCACCCGTTTAATTATAGCACATATATTCCGTTTTGTGTGCATTGACATAGAGGCCTATGCCTGCGGCTGCTCGTTCCAAACTATGCAGTAGTGTTTCGGCTTGGTTGAGTAACGAAGGTGACATCTTCATCACTGGCAGATTGCACAGATACTACAATCTCTTTCTTGCAGAAGTTACAGACAGACGAGAAAAAAAAAAAAAACAACAAAAAACAAAAACAAAAAATAAGTAAAATAATGAAAGAAAAAAATTACCCTGTCCCCATATATAGTCAAATTCTATATGTATTCTATAGTATATGGAGGTGCCCGTGGTGTAATGGTTATCGTCGCAGGAATTGGACACGGCGACACGAGTTCAAATCCTTGACTGATTGCATTTCACATAGCACTAATACCCTTGGAAAGGTATGAATCCAATTATTCTCCCTCCAGCTATGGGTAAATAGTAGGACAGACTAGGTTCTTCAGCTTTGGTGAAGCAACTAGTCCAGGAGAAGGAAAACTCTGACTTCAAACCTGTTAAACTCCGCTTGAAAAATTGAGCTTGTGTCATATCCTGCCCGAGCGGAGGTGTTTGTAAATATGATATATAGTCAAATTCTTGACAAGTATTTTCTTTCATTTAAATTTCAGCTACTTTTAATCACAATTTATTCAGGTTGTCAACATTTCAATAATATTTCTTCTTTATTACTTATTTGCACCGTTTGGCTGCACAATATCTGTGCAGCGGTGAAGTAAAACTGAAATTAAAATGAAAAAATAAACACCTGAAGAATCTATGTATATCATAAATGGTGAAACTATTTTGGTGTTTTTTGTTTCTTTAAATCTATTTATTCGTCTGTCCTTAACTTCTGCTGGGAGTATCTGTGCAACCGGGAGTTAAGACAAAAATGGTACGAGTCAAGGACAGATAAAAATTGGCAATGCTTCGTCTAAAGATTATATACAAGACAATATTCCAGACATTCAGTCTCGTATAATAATAAATAATGTCCGTCCTTCAGAATCGATGATAAGAATTCACTAAGCCGAACCTTAGCAAATGAACCACGGAGTTAATATCTTTATAGTGGAAAAAGCTTGTGTAGAGTCAGTCTCAGATTTTGGATGAGATGATAACTGAAGAATGGTACATCAGTGTGCTATAGACTCTCAGAATTTTTCAGATTTTGATTTCAGTGTATTTACTTCTCTTAGTCTTGTCGCCCGACTGAGGCTAGAGAAACCAATGTGGCCAACTATTTTATCCTATTTTCAGTGGCTAGAGGATACTTTTTTCAAAAGAACAAGCAAAATACAAAGAATCTAGTCCAGGGTTTGAACTCGGCTCAGAGAGTCCATTATTTTCAATTATAACTATCACGCCACAGTCAGATATGGTATCGCGTAATTGCTGTATGAATTAGCCAAATCTTTCGAAGCCAAAACATCAGAAACAATACTAGGATATATTTACCCAAACCCACTGGCAAGATGTAACACTAGGTCAGTATTTAAGTGCAGGAAAGCTAGTTTGAATTCATTGTTTTTCATCTCGACTGGTTACCTAAAGAACCCAATTTGCCCTACTATTTATCCAGGGAAGTCCCCGTGCCGCAATGGCTAAAGTACTGGACAATAATAATAAGTTAGGGAAAGGCATGAATTCTTTTATCGCCCTCACCAACTTTGGGTTGAATAGTATCACTGGAGTTCTTCAACAAGGATAGCTTTGGGATTGAATAACCCACGATGGTTGGTATGCCATGAAACAATCAAATCAATCCGAACTATTTATCCAGAGCAGAGGAGAGTGGAAACAGGTCGAGTCATACTTTTCTCGAGGGCATTAGCGCTAAGTGAAACACAGTCTAGGATTTGAACTTTCATTTCCTACAATAAAACAATATTAGAAGGTGTAGCATTTATTTTGGTTTTAAGAAATCAAAACATAACCAAAAGGAACAGTATAATTACTCGCATGGCTTACCTTATTTCTACGAAGTCGGTAGTCAGTATTGTAATTTACGAAGCTCTTTGCTTCGACGTGGCACAAGGCCGATTGAATGGGGCACCCAATGAGACTTGGACTCACTCTTGCTAGTCAAGCTTGCTAACCATTACACTAGCCGAGGTGCCCACGAAGTGGGTAGTCAGTATTGTAATTTACGAAGCTCTTTGCCTCGACGTGGCACAAGGCCGATTGAATGGGGCACCCAATGAGATTTGGACTCACTCTTACTAGTCAAGCTTGCTAACCATTACACTAGCCGAGGTGCCCACGAAGTTGGTAGTCAGTATCAACATTATAGTTTTTGGTACACATATAAATAACCTGAGTATTATGAAATTGAAAAATTATAAAGCCAGAATTTTTTGGTTTTGTTTGACGGGATCATTCACATAAGGTGATTTACCTTGGTCTTACAAAACTGAAAGATAAATTACGATCAACTAGAATCGATGCTACCCCGGTAACTTACCTTAGACTTACGAAGCCGAAAGATGACAAGAGCCAATAATATTGTGATTGTCATACAGAAACTCTGTATACCAAGCGGTATTCCCCGCAGCAGGATATTGTACTCGACAAAGCAAGGCTGGTCATTGACGCAGTTCGGACAGCCCTTTCTGCAAGGCAGACACTGAAAAGAATCGGAAAAATGGTCCGCCTGGGTGCTGCCGTTCCTTAGTCGTTCCAGCAGTTGGTTCTCCACCAGGGTGCCATTGAAGTAATTGTGGCTCGCATTGAGGGTCGGGAAATAATAACCTGGTTTGCACTGACAGCGATAGGAGCCACGTTTGAATTTGCCAATAACTGGAACCGCAATGCACTTGTTTTGGGGAAAGAAAGAAAGAAAGAAAGAAAGAAAGAAAGAATGAGTAATGAGAAAAAGCTGTGTTAATTATTTAAAATAAAACGTAATAAATGAACCAAATAAGAAAAAGATCGCGTTGTGTTGTATTCTCGTCGCAAAAATCTTGTGACTGAAGTTATCAATAAAAACATTGAAAATTCGGAGGATTAAAAGTAGGTTTATGACTTTTGTGCAAGGAAATATACAATGGGTCAAACGCCTGGTAATGAATTACTTTAAAACGAGTTTAGTTCCGTGAGGAGAACCAATAAACAATAAACTCCAAATCTATCAAGGCTACCCACAATCTGTATTTAGCTGGACGAGTCCAACTCTTTTTAGGGGAAAATGTCTTCCCTTACAACACGACTGATGACTAATCATCGGATTGAGGAGAAGAAAATCAAAAAGGCCGCGGAATCCAGGGGAAATGAATAACGGATGTATACGATGTATACGTTTATCCAACACCTCGGAGAATATAACGATCGAAACGTTGTAATAATAACAAAATGAGGTCTCTAGTCAGAAGAGATTAATCCACAATAATCTACAATGGTAATTTCACATCTAAAGAAACTCACACAGAGATTTCCAGGGGAGTCACCGAATTCAACAAGCAGCTGAAGAAGGTCGGAGGATACAACGACCGAAACGTTGTGACTATAATAAGATGAAGTCGCTTGTCTGAAGAGATTAATCTACAATAATGGTAATTCCTCATCTCAAGAAATTCAGACCGAGATTTCCTGTAGAAAGTCGGAATGTTCTGATAACAACAAATAAAAGAAGACCACTAGCAAGAAGAGAATAATATGCAAGGGTGAATCAAAAGTTATGCAATATTTTGATGTGTTCTAGTTCGAGGCGTATATATAATGTGACCGAAGTAGTTCAAGTCATGCCAGTTACCCGATATGTTTGGTAGTATCGTGGTAGTTGGTGCGCTAACACATTGTGCATTGCAACGAAGTATAATTCGGAAACTTATGCTTTATGAGCTCGAACTGGTCGTAACGTCGCGGAAGCAACCAAAAACATTTGTTGTACAAAAGGTGAAGACGCAGTTGATAGCTGAACCAGCTGGTTCAAGTAATTTTGCTCAGATTGCAAGAACCTCTACGATCATGCCTAAAATCATGGATTCCGAGGTTGTGTTACATAGGGATAAATGTGGTGTGGAGCTCTTGGAGAGTATCAGGGAGCTCTGCATGTCAAGGTCCAGTATGGTTCGTCACCATCTTGACCTCAACAAAAGCTGACGAATTGTGCCTCACGTTACCAAAATATTGTAAAACTTTTGACTCGCCCTAGTATAATAAGCGTTTGATATAGTGTCGAGAAGAAATTCTTCTAGCGAAAGAAATAAAAACCCAGGCTGTAAAAATCTTGTTAATTTACCTCTGTGGTTTCCATTCGGCATTTGTGTGAATTGGAAAAGAGGGTTCCATCTCTTGCACACTGGTTGATCTGTATTTTGTTCAGGTCAATGTCCACTACTACGATTCCACTGAAAAAAAAAGTTAATAAGATCAGAAATCATATTAGTATAAGAGTCGTTCACACGCTATACAAGAATGGACTGAAAAGTTCTGAGGCTGAAAAGTTGATATCCTGACATCTGCGACGAATGACATTTTTGACCAATGAGATCCTAGCACTACAACACCGACGGAAGAAGTCTGTGGACCCCAAGAAGGACTGAGAGTATCTTAGTCAGCCAGTGAACTTTTGTGTCGACTCTCGTATCATGACAAGAAAATTATAAAACTGAGCGTGGAAATCCAAAACATAACAAAAAACAATACAGGGTGACCTGTAAAATTATATATATATATATATAGATAGATAGATAGATAATTGTATAATCTTTTATTATATCCTCACCATTCTCATTTTGTTTTTTGCTTTAATACTACTTCCCAAAAAGGGTGTCTTGGATATGACTTTAAAGTATTCATGATGGTGTGGCTCCAGTGCTGGAGTGCTGAGGAATGTGGAGTATACCTTTTTTGCCATTACTCCCAGCTCCTCCCATATCTGGAGTGGTTATACCTGTTAGGTTCCCATCTATGGGTCATATAGATGTTTGTAAAGTATTAGTATTTGATAGGAATATTTATACCACATAACTGTGAATACTTATACCATATAACTGTAAATCATTTGTATGAAGAATAGTTACTTGAAGCTATAATTGTTTACTAAGGATTATTTTCAGTTACTTGAAACCATATAACTATGTGCAAACAAATAGTAATTATGTAATAGAAATAATTACTTGAAATACTTTAATTATTTGTATTAGATCAGAATACTTGAAACTATAAATCTCCGTGCAAATTGTTTGTATTTGATAGGAATACTTGATACCTAATAACAGTGTAAAATTTCTTAAAAAACTACTTGACAAAAAATGTAAATATAAACGTACAATGAACGCGATTCCATAACCTTTAGACTTAGAATAAACATCAACATGTTGACATGCCATTAAAATCAATCAGTATTTACATCAAGTGTGTGTGTGTACTTTATTGACCTGAAAACCATTCACATACATTATCTATAGTCATCAACACCGACTTAAGCATGGACACTAATTGGGAATTCTTTCAAAATTTGTTCGAAAGGTGGAATTCAGCATTTACGATTCATTTAAGATGAAAGTATAAACAACAATGAAGGTAAAACTAATCGCATTTTAAATATTACATATACGAATATGAGAAAATTATATGTACAATGACGGAAATTCAAATACTTCAGTCACCTGGGGTGTAGAATACACCAAGTGCATCTTGGCAGAGAGGTAAAACCCCTCCACCAACTAGTCTCCTGGATATGACACTAAACTATCTGAAGATAAGACTTCCGTTCTGGAGATTTGGTTAATGTCGAGAACTTCTTCATGGCTATCATATTTACCCAACCCCTCCGCTCGGGCCGGATATGACACAAGCTCAATTTTTTAAGCGGAGTTTAACAGGTTTGAATTGAGAGTTTTCCTTCTTGACTAGTTGCCTCACCAAGACTGAAGAACCTAGTCTGTCCAACTATTTACCCATAGCTGGAGGGAGAATAATTGGATTCATACCTTTCCCAAGGGTATTAGTACTATGTGAAATGCAATCAGTCTATGACTCCCAGGTCGACTCTGACCCTGTTGGGGTCCTATCTATGGGTCAAATAGTAGTTTAATCATTTATGATACTTGAAACCATTTAACTGTGTGAAAACAAATCATCAATATTAAATCGAATGATTAGAATTCGATAGTAATGCTTCAAACCATTTAACTGTGTGAAAATAGAACTAATATTGTTAGATAAAAATACTTGAAATAGTTTAACTGAGTGCAAACAATAAATAGCTATTCGACAGTGTGCAAATAAATGAGGTCTGGTCGTTGTATATTGACCCCTGACCACCGGATATGCTAGCTGTGTAAACAATGTGATCGTAGGACGCACCTTTATAAACAACAAGAAAGTAAGTGGAAGCATTAATTGTTATATAATAGCCAAGGGATTTCGGTTCATGCCTTTGAGTTTAGTTAGGCTGAGAACCTTTCGGCTCAGCAAATGGGTTAGTTAGGTGCAACATTGAGGCAGGTGTTAACGCGGGCGCGCGCGGGCGGATGGAGGTATCACTCAGATGTCATAATAGTCCGAGACGAAACGGTGTGACAGGGTGCGGGTGGCGTCACGCACCGGAAGCGCGCGGAGGTTTGTGTGAGATTTGAAGAAAGTGGGAGTTGAGAATTAGACGCCAAACGAGAAGGATCGACATTTGGAGCTCGCAGGCGCGAGGCGAACTTGCGCCCTATGGGGGGCCGCTCGAGTTGGGGGTCAAATGAATAAGACAGCATAGAAGATTGTGTCTCTCCTTTTATTTGTCGCTGCCTCCCACCAGACATGACTTGACACAAGGTCAAAAGCCCGAAGGCCGATTAAAGTGGGGATAAAGGGGAGGGGAGGTCGGGAACGAGCCGAGACTCGAACCCTGCTGGTCATTGCTGCTGATCGGCTCACTTAGTGCAATGTGAGCCTGATGAGGCAAGCAGTTTTACGAAACCAAATGTGGGTCTGGGCACGTATGCCAGTTTACGGCTTAAACTAGACGCTTGGTCTAGTGCCGTACATGGGTGACAAAGGGGACAAAAGTGTAGCTCGCCCACCCGAAGGTTGCCCAGCCGAAGCTGGGGGCCTATTCGGCCCCGAGTCTGCTCTTGGTTTCGAGCACCCATCCGGCACGAATGCCAGACGGCCCAGCCAAAAGGCCGGGGGGTGGCCTGAAGATTGTGTCTCTCCTCCTTACATCGAAACCTTTAACTCAAAGTTGATAAAAAGGTTTCGTACCTGAACAAGAAGTCGTTACGTGTTTTCGAATTCCGGGATTCCTATGTTCATTATATGTTCTATTGTTATGAACATTCGATGTCCATTTCACGCATTTCGCCCATAGCGTTAATTGTGAATATGGTACATAATGTGGTTGAGCGGAAATATGAGGGCGTTGTGAAATGATATATGTAGATTCTCACGTGAGATACGGGCAGTCTTGCAACGATCAAGAGAAGAAGTTATGGGTCAGTATGGCAGTCTGTATTCGCCTCCCTCTGTCCATCTGCGTCTCTCTCATACCAGAGAAGATTCGACCCCTTCGAGAGGAATGTTGTTGGTTGGTTTGTTGGGGTTTTATGGCATATCAACCTTTGTAGATATTTTAACGCCAAATGCATTTTTATGCAAATAGTCAGCTCTATTTCAAACAATTCCGTTTAGCATGAGTACACAGTTTAATTGTCAAAGTAGTTCTAATTCAGCTAATTCACTTTAGTATAAGTACAAATTTGGTTTACACACTGTTAAATGTGAAAATAATTCTACATTAAACAATTCAACTTAGTGTAAGTACTGTTTCAATGTCAAAAACAGTTCCATTTCAAACAATTCAGTTTAGCATAAGCACGCTGTTTAAATGTAAGCACAGTATAATTGTCAAAAATATTTCTATTTCAAGCTATTCAGTTTAATCAAACAGTTCTAATTCAAACAATTCAGATTAGCATAAATATGCAGTTTAGTTCTATTTAACCCATAGACAGGAGCCTATCAGGTGCTACCATTCCGGGCCAGAGTGGACCTGGCAGCAATGGCAATGAAGAGGTGCTCCGCATTCCCCAAAACTCCAGCATCACTGGAACCTCACCATCAGATTGTTTAAGGTCATATCAAGGACACTCGTTGGGGGAGGGTCTTACCCCTCTGCAGAGAAGCAGTTGGTGTATTCTACAACCCCAGCCGATTGGGCAATCGAGAGAAATAGAAATGTATACATTTTTATAAAGAAGTGTCATACTTATTCCTTCATCTTTATTAAGAATTATATATATGTATAAACAGGATTTGACATTGAATAAGCTACCAAGATTGATATGCCAGTAAATCAAATAACCCAGCCTATTGGGAATTTAAAAATTGCAAAACCTAATGGAAAATATTTGGAGTCAGGCAAAATATCAGGGCGAGTATCCACTCACTAAAGGCCAATATTAGCATTTATTTCTCCGTGATATGCTAACACGGAACACGACGAAAGAAAAGACAAGTTAAACTCAGTTTCACCTAAAATAACATTCAACATTTGATAGATACAATGTACATACCAGTGGTATTAAAAGAAAGGGAATATTGACATCTAGCTTTGCCGTTCCCTGACAGGGTCAGAAACAAGGTCTTTGCTGTTTAAAGAATAGAGGCAAAAATAAATTGAGAAAGTGTTTCTTAGACTCTCATGTGACACCATACAAGCCCTAAGTGGACATGTAAATTATCTAAGATAACTGTAAATTGAATCTCAACAACTTTATATATATAAGTTTCAGTTTACTGATGATTAAACATCAACGTATTCAAGTTAATTTCTTTTTATTGGAAACAATAGACTACATGGCTGGTTATTGGGAATCATAAGCACCGAATTGAATTCTGATTTTTATAGACCCCAAAGATACATATAAATTTAAGAAAAAAAGCATGCATCATTGACTATTACAATTCTCACTGGATGCTCCACACTTCTGACCTTACGTCACAACTAAGGTGAATTTTGTTAGAAAGGATGGTTCACATAGTATAAGACTAAGTGAACTAGGTTAGCAGATAGAACTCATTCATAAAAATGAGATCGATTCTCACGGAGTGTCCTACTCTTATGACCTTGTGCTTCAACTAATCTTAAACAAAATAAGGTTCACGTTACTAGGTGTCCAAAACTTCTGGATACGCTAAATTTGGTAAGGACGGGTAGTTCATTTAATATACAAGTAAACAAATTAAGATAGCAGACCATTACAAGTGAGTTCAATTCTCACTGGGTGCCCACTGCTTCTGCTCTTATACAACAACTAAGGTAAGAAAATGTTGTTTACATTGAATAAGAGGTAGTTAATTCGGTTTGTAGATCACTACAAGAGAGTTCGATTCTCACTGGGTGTCCCACACTTCTGGTCTTGGGCCGCAACTAAGTTAAGCTAAGTTAGAAAAAGTGATTTCTGTGGTATATGAGTCGTTCATATGGTATATTATGACGAGAAAGTTTTGTAATTGCACGTGAAAAAACAAAAACAATATACAATCGAGAGTGACCTGTGAAATTATATATATATATATATATATATATAGAGAGAGAGAGAGAGAGAAATTATATTTTTATGAGGGAATATATACAATTTCGGTAATGAATTTGGGCCGTCCACGGACATACAATGTCGCTGTGGATGTAGTTTTGCAATCATCAAGGGAGAGCGAATCCATCGCACTAAAATTGGATGACAAAGTCGACAACGGTGTAAATCTCAATCTGAGATAATTAAATCGATTGAAGGGAACCAGTGTCAGGAGAAATACGACAATACACAGAGCCGCTTTGTTTGTCCCTTTGTTGGTCAACCCAACGTTTCCAATGTGAAAGAGAATGCAACTCGAGGCGAAGATCGTCATTGTTTGATCGTTGTAACAAATTTGAAACATCAACTCGCATTTTCAACTGAAATAATGTTAACTGCCGAACCTCCAGGTATAGCCATTTAGTTTGTTATTTAAAGAAAGTTTTCATTGTCGAATTAACGGTCCCTTTTGAAGAAAATATCGATTGGGTGTATCAGCGTAAGTTGGAAAAATATGAAGATCTATGAAAACAGTGTGTCAGAAATGGCTAGATAACAAATATGTTTTCATATCGAGGTCCAATACGGAGGTTTCATTACCAGCTCAATCTCCGGATCTTGGCAGTATTGTAAGGTAATACTGGAGCATTTTGGGTGAGTGGTAATGATGCTTCGGCCTCGAAACCATGCCTTAGCCCTGATTCATCATCTGATGAAGGCTTTGCACAGCAGTCATTATACTATTTGCTTGCGCAGCAGTCATTATGTTAATTCATCACATATATAAATTTGGGAATAGGTATATATATATATATATATGTTTTTTCGGGGAAGGAATAGATATCATTTTTCCGGAACACGGAGATGAGTACCAAGTTTGGTAATAATCCGTTGAGCGGTTTTCATGTCTATAAAACAAAGAGAGAGAGAGAGAGAGAGAGAGAGAGAGAGAATATATTCATATCAGGAAATATATACAATTAAATAAAATTGCAATATATTGAATATATTTTTCAACTTACGGAAGATTAAGAGCACAACTCTCATAGATGATGTAATTTATGCATTTACCTAACCCCTCCGCTGTAGATGGGATGTGACACAAGGTCATTTTATAACGGAGTTGTTCTTCTCCAAGACTGGTTGCCTAACCAAGTCTAAAGAACATAGTCTGCCTTACTATTTACCAATGAATGGGACCGTGAAAGGTTCTAGAAAAGATGGATTCATGCCTTTCCCAAAGGCATTCGCGCAAACAGCCTTGTACAGGATTTGAACTCTGGTCATCGACTCCATTTCCCCCAGCGATAACTTTTATGCTAATCACGCCTTCGTGATTAGCATAGATATTACATAGAGTACGGCATATGATATGGTTGGTTATAGTGAATCATCAAGAACGCCTTCAAATTATAGCTGATATTACATAGAGTACGGCATATGATATGGTTGGTTATAGCGAATGAAGACTGAATTAAACTTTGACCCTTGTAATGAATTCTCCTAAAATTCTCTCGAAAGGTGGAATTCGGGATTTACGATTCACTTGTGATGAAGATATAAATTATGAATTATGAATTCATATGAATTATGAACTCTCTCTCTCTCTCTCTCTCTGTTTTATTGACAGGTGGAATTCGGGATTTACGATTCACTTGTGATGAAGATATAAATTATGAATTATGAACTCATATGAATTATGAACTCTCTCTCTCTCTCTCTCTCTCTGTTTTATTGACATGAAAACAGCTCAATTAATTATTACCAAACTCGGTACATATCTCCGAGTTCTTAAAAAAGATACCTATTCCTAAAATGCTTTTAAGGGAAACAAACAAACTCAAAATTGACCTGACTGTCATAATGATAATTAAACGAGATTGCAATTAAATTATATATTGCTTGTGGGTTGGCTGAGGTCGGCAGTGCTGGTTGAGGTCGGACAGGAGCGTTAGTAGTACGTACTACTTGGCAATTGGTTTTTGGAGCAGTATACGTGCAGATGGATTCTGGGGTATGTACTGAGTTTATTTGCAAAAATTTACTATTTTTGCGCGACGTAAGTCCTTGGGTTTAAAAGAAGGTGGAGAGGAAGAGGAGCGGTTTTTCGGTGACTAAAGGGTCCTAGCTAGTCTCATTCACCGACCCATTCACTCATAACAATATTTCAGCCACCCTTCGCGTAATGCGCTGTATTCATCATAAAAGCACAATCTCTCTGTGATAGCCTACTTAAAACCGTGAGTGAAAAATATTTTTATATACAGCAAATGAAGATTGAGGAGATTGGAAAAGAATAAATCGAAAAATAAAATTGACAAACAAAGGAGAAAAACCCCATTTGGTTGTCTCCCCCCCCACCATTCTGGGAGATGTACAACTACCGTACTGCCATTGGTCGCCGCTAATGTATCTTCTATATGTGTGCTGTATGACCATATTTGCATAGCACGTGCCCGTGCGTGCAACTAGGCATATCCATAAGCCGTTACGTCATCCAAACGTCCTCGAATAATATTCTTTCACTACCATACGATTACAGAGTTACTTTCTTTTATCTATCTGATTCCAGCAATGGGTTAAATAGTATCACTATGGTTCTTCTACATGTGATATATTCTCTAAAAGTCTCTTACTTTCTGATTATCTCTTTACTTCATTCAACACTCCTCTGGTTACTGGTACCAATAAGTTCAAGATATTAAAAGTTTCCTTGAAGAATTCACTTAATCCAAACTAAAATCATTCCTTATAATGATGAAATACTTTTAACATTTTTATGTTATGGCGAAATGGCTAATGAGTTGCACTGTGACATCGTAGTAAGCAAGTTCGAACTCCAGTCGCGCTATTGCGTTAACTTTCAGACTAGTATCCTTGGAAAAGGCATGAACCCCCTTATCCCAGCTATAGGTTAAATAGTAAATATTACTGTTCTTCTCCAAGGATGTGTAACATATTGACCTCCGACCCGGCCGAGCTATCAAATAAGAAATGCACCTGTGTAAATAACAGGTGCATCCGGTCGAAGATATCAGGGGATAACCTTGACTGTGGACGGGTTGAATTGAGTACAGATGCGACGCTTACTGAAGTAGGTGGAGGTCAAACAATTATATAACCTGGTGCCACAGGAAGTTCGAGTCAGTTTGGAGTTTGGAGTCAGTTGTTGCAGTTCGAAGCAGTGAGAACCAGACCCAGCAGAGAGCTGGGCCCTCAGGGCTCCCCGTTGAGCAGCCCAGCAGAATGGGAAAGAAGTGCTGCTATAGCCAGAAGAGCTGGGGGTCAATATGTTTCAGTCTTTGTTCAGTCTCCAACCCACCTCTCACACATAACCCTTTCGTAACCCTTTCGTACCATTTCGAATAAAGTGTGAGAGGTATATTTTTCTAAAGAACTGTGTTTCGTTCATCATTATTGTGTTGACTATGTTTCCGCATGTATATGTGTATAGTTGGTTGTGACTATGCAACAGATGGCCTTGGAATTGAATAACACAAGAAGATTGATATTATCCAAACTTTGATGCCTTGTTTTGTTTTTTTCAACTTTTTTTTTCAATTTTACTTTAAAATGAAATGTCATTAAACAAAGACTTCAAACCAAACCAAACCAAACTAAACCAAACCAAAATAAACCAAACCATCTATTTGAACATTAAAAAAACTTTCTTCGATGCTTAATGAAAAAAAAACATCTCCAAACTTGGATAAATTTTAACTTTATCTGTACAATCCTTTATACCACGATTTCGAAGAAAGATTGATTTTTAATGTCTTTGTTTAATGGTATATCAAACTTCGCTAGTTATTTAATGTCAAAATCATCCTTGTAGAAGAATAATAGCAATATTATTTAACTCATCGCTGAGGGATAAGTGCTATCATATTTTTCCCCAAGTGTATAAATCTGAAAGTGAAGGACAGACTGGGTTCTTCAGCCTTGGTGAGGCAACTAGTCTAGGAGAAAGAATACTCCGAATTCAAACCTGTTAAACTCTGCTTAAAAATTGACCTTGAGTCATATCCTGCCTGAGCGGAGGGGTTGGTAAATATGATAAATCTGAAAGTGAACATAATAGCTAAATTGGAGTTCGAACTCGCTTACATCGAGGCCGCAATCCAATACTTCAGCTATTACACCACGGTAAATCCCTCCAATCATTTATGTCGATACAGCTTTTGGCTAAAATAATCCTCTCTTAAAAACTATCAAAAGTTGCACATTAGATTTTTCTTAGAGCTATATACTTAAAAAGGTCCAATTAAGAGAATAAAGTAATTTTCAGGTTAGTTTGCAAACTGTTATAATGTATACCACTATCATTTTCGTCCGGTCGACAGAACTTAGCATATCCTGATTGTATCCCCTTCAGAAGCATAAGACCCCCCCCCTCACCCCCCCACAAAATAGGGTGCCTTTTGTGTATGATACTAAACTGCATCTGGTGAGGAAGATCCAGTTCTGGAGATCTTGGTGGTACCCCTTTTGTTGCTACTCTGACCCGGAGTGATTGTACTTTTTAAGATCCCATCTATAAGTCAAAGAGATCTATTTAAAGAATTATTCGTATTTGATAGGATCTTGTGCCAAAAAAACAAAAAAAAACAAAAACACTGTTAGGCAACTACTACACAAGAAATGTAAATATGAACGTACAATGAACGTGATTCCTTAACCTCGAGACATAAAATAAACCTAGATAGGTTGACATACCGTTAAAATCAATCAATCAATCACTTTATCGTTTAGGAGTTGTAATGGTTATCGTCATAGGAAATGGACACGGCAACACGAGTTCAAATCCTAGACGAGACTGATTGCATTTCATATAGCACTAATACCCTTGGGAAAGGTATGAATCCAATTATTCTCCCTCCAGCTAGGACACACGAGGTTATTCAGCCTTGGTGAGGCAACTAGTCTAGGAGAAGGAAAACTCTAAATTCAAACCTGTTAAACTCCGCTTAATGATTGACCTTGTGTCATATCCTGCCCGAGCGGAGGGGCTGGGTAAATTGGATAAACGACTTTATCGTTTATTTGTAAATCATAACAAAACCAGTAAATTTGGGGAAGTTTTCATAGTGTTGTGGCTAAAGTGCTGGATTGCGGCTCCAAAGCAAATGAGTTCGAACTCCAATCGAGCTATCACGTTCAGTTTCGAACTAACACCCTAGGGAAAGGTGTGGATCCTCTTATTCCCGCACTCCCCAGATATAGGTTAAATAATACAACTAGTCTTCTCCTGCAAAGATGGCTACGGGATTGAATAACTTACGAAGGTTGATATACCATTAAACAAAGAAACTAAACTAAACCAAAGTCATTAATCAGTATATAACTATACTTCCTCATCTCAGAAATTTCGACAAAATTCAGAATTGGAAGCTTAACTTGTATACATTCAACTTTTTGATCCATTTGGTAGCTGAATAGGTGGAGCTGCCAGTTTTAAAACCTTGTGAAATTGAATAATTTTCATTTAAGATTAGAAAATCAATAATTTCTCTATATGATGGCTTGTTTCTATCTTTCTCTCTTCCAACCTGAAGATGGAAAGTGTAAAATGAATGGATAGGAGGGGGAAGAAAGAAAGGATAAAGTTCCCTTGGTGGTAATTTACTAAGCTTTTTGCTTAGATGTGGCACAAAGCTATATGAAATGGGCACCCAATGAGACTTGAACTCACTCGTGTAGGTTTGCTAGTCGAGCTTGCAAACCATTACACCACCAGAGGCCCTTGGTCTCTAGCAAATTTTTTAAAAAGAAAACAACTTGTCCAAAAATCTATTTTTATTCATACCACAGGTTTGTGTACAAAATATAATCCACTGCTCAGTCGGCTGGGGCTGGAGAATGCACCGACTGCATCTCTGCAGAAGGGTAAGACCTCCCTCCACCAACGAGTGTCCTGTATATGACACTAAACAATCTTATGGTGAGGATCCAGTAATGCTGGAGCTATGGGGAATGCAGAGTACCCCTTCATTGCCATCACTTCCAGGTCTACACTGGCCCGGAGTGGTAGCACCTGAAAGGGTCCTATCTATAGGTCAAATAGAACTGTTTGACATTTAAACTGTGCACAAACAAATGACTTGTGCTAAATTGAATTGTTTGAAAGAGAACTTTGATCATTTAACTGTTTGTAAACAAATGACTGATGTTTAATTAAATTGTTAATGATTCGTAAGAACACTTGGAACCATTTAACTGTGTGCAAATAAATGAGACCTGTTGAATATGATAATTAGTGTTACATGGCAATACTTGAAACCATTTTAACTGTGTGAGAAAAAATTATCTCAGGCTCGTTTAAAAATGTTATCAACAGCGTGTGTTTATAAATCGTATATATTTTATATGTATGAACAGGATTTGACATTAAATGACCGACAGTGGTTGACGTGCCATAAGATCAAACCAAACCAAACCAAACCAAACCAAACCGATATCATCTAGTTTTTCATCGTCAAATAAATCATGCACGCAAAAATACAGTTGATCTATTAATTTATGGGGGACTTCCATTACTTGGTGACAAGTGGTTAGTCGACTTCTCTTACCGGTATAAATTTATTAGTTTAATGATTTCAGTTTTCACCGATTGACCCCACCCCGACTCCCACCAGCTACTTTCAACTTTGTTACGCTGAGAGGACCGCCCTGATAATCAACATCCGTTGAATAGGTCCGAAGTGAATAATTATTCTGTCGATGAGATCTTTTCATCTCTTCAACCACTCCCCCATGCTGCTGCCAATCTGTCACTTTTCTTTCCAGGAAAGTGATGGGATGCCAGGAGCGCAACGTTTACCGTCGTAGAAAATGGACCCGAAAAGCTGTGTTCAAATCCTTGACGAAGTTTTTTGTGTTCATTTTGCACTAATACCCTTTGGGAAGGCATGAATCTAACTCTTATCTCTCTTATTGTGCGTGAATATTTGGGAAGACTAAACACTTTAGCCCTGGTACGGTAACTAGTCTAAGAGAAGGAAACAAGATAGATGAACAAATAAGTGATATTAAGAGATGTTATTTAATTCTTTCTATTCTCCTTCGATTCGTTTGTTATTCTTTAATCAATGTAACATTAATGTACCATTTGTTACTTGCAGCTTTGATTTGATTTCAAAAGACAAAGGAGATAAATTTATGGGTGTGTGTAAGATCTGAACATTTTCCGAGACGGGATAAAGAAAAAGTCATCATCATCATCATCATGTCGTGCTGGTAGCACGGATATCCCTGACCCTCTCTCTCCACTTTTCCCTATCGTTCATCGCCTCAGGCGGGTCTTCTGGACAACATCCCGTATCCTTACATAGTTGCTGAATGTATGTTCGTGCTGGTCGTCCTGCTTTTACACGGCCATGTGTCGGGGTCCATAAAGAAAAAGTACCCATACCTTAACTCCCAGTATCCGAATCGGTTCGAAACCAATTTTACTTTTCCTCACCGATCAAATGTAAGAATTGTTCGAAAAATACAATCCGATTATGGAATAGGTTTTTATACCTGAATTATTGCATTTAAACAGTGTTTAAATCAGTGAGAATAAGATCACTGAACATCTTTGCATTTCTGTCCTCAATTAACAAGGTTATTTATCGCCGTAGGAAATGGACACGGCTACTCGAGTTCAAATCCTAGACAAGAATGATTGCATTTTCACATAGCACTAATACCATTGGGAAAGGTATGAATCCAATTATTCTCCCTCCAGCTATGGGTAAATAGGAGGACAGACTGGGTTCTTCAGCTTTGGTGAGGCAACTAGTGTAGAAGGAAAAATCTGAATTGAAATCTGTTAAACTCCTCTTAAAAATTGACGTTGTGTCATATCCTGCCCGAGCGGAGGGGTTGGATAAATAGGATTAACAAGGTTATTTATGCCTCTACGATAAGACTCAAAAGGTTTTGATTCCAAGATATCTTAAAATGCAGTTTCTACTACTCCTTTGGAACAATGTTTTTTGGTGTAAAAAAGTGTCCAGATGTTTGAAACAATGGTAGTTGTTGGGTCAGGAGAATATGGGAGAGGGAGCAGAGACTCATATGCCCAGTCAGTGAATTTCAGCAACGTCACCCTGGCAACATGTGGCCGAGCTTTGTCTTGAAATATAATGATGACCAAGCTTGAATTCATGCAATAAAGAAGGAAACGCATCACTTCTTTTTTCATTTAAAAACTTCATATAACCTTCAAAAACAAATTCTGAAAGAATTGATAGAAAAATTAACAAAGAGGACACTTTAACCATTATGAAAGTGAATTTTTTTTTATTGAACTACAATTAAGAAAATGTTTGAATAGAATTTAAACAGTTTTACTAAAATCAGACAGTATTTTCCGAACAACACAACAGAAAAATTTAGGCTAAAATGTCCCGTTTTTTCAATAATTCAGTTACGAACAGATATAGATATTTCTCACACACACACACACACACACACACACACATACACACACACACACGTATATATATATATATATAGAGAGAGAAAGACACACACACATACACACACATACACGCGCGAACAAACAGACACTGGCACAGCTACATACACAACCATATAGATATATAAGCATATACACTCACCCGAGTGTATATAGTGTGTCAAAAACATACATTCTTACCATAAATATGTCAATGTGCTTTTTAGTGTACACCAGCTGTTAGTTTGATATCGGCGTCAAATGTCAGAGTTCAAACCCTATCAAATTCTGATATTTATTCAAGTCCACGTCATGTCCTTTGATTTCAATAGTTCCCGAACGGTGCTCGGAAAAATGGAGCACGGAAAGACATTTGCATAAAACTTTGGCAGCATTAAAATAGGATCGAACTGTATGGTTTGAATTCCCTACCACACACACACTGACACACACACACACGTTGACACACACACATCTATATATTGATACATCAGAAAGTTTGCGGCTAAATTATTTTGATTAAAAAAAAACTGATTATAAACAACAGATAATGATAATCTTCTTTTAATCCTCTTCATCCAATGCTTCTTTATCAATCTCTTTTACTGGGAGGAGGATCTTCGTGGTGTAGTGGTTAACATGCTGGACTGTGACACCGTAGTGGGCGATTTCGTACACTAGTCGTTTTATTACGTTCACTTTCTGACTTATGCTCAGTGGAAAGGTGTGGGGGGTTGTATGTAATTTGGTTATTTCAGTAGATTGCTCTCTAAATTATTCCCACCACAAATACAACACAAAACTTTACAATCGCGCAAAAGAAATGGAATAAAACCCAACGAACATTAAACAACAAACAATTTAATAAGCATATAACAGAATATAAAAACAAATAAAATACATGATGTGTAAATGGCCTTTTGGAAAATAAAGTTTGACAAGAAGAGAATAAATTTGTAGAAAGATGTGTGTATGTTCATGTTAACAGAGTCCGTAAAAAGGCCCGTATCACCCCCTTTATGGGTTAAATAATACCACTGCTGTTCTTATACAAGGATGGCTTTGGCATTGAATAACCTACAAAGGTTGATATGCCATTAAACAAATCTCTTTCATTGAATATTTGCGTGCTCATGTGTCTGTGATTGTGCATGTGAGTGAATTTGTTTTAATATATATATATATATATATATATATATATATATATATATATATATATATATATATATAACCTCACCGCACGAAAACAATGCACCCCAAAGTCAATTTTTTCGAAGCTGAGTTTAACAGGTTTGAATTCAGAATTTTCCTTCAGGACCGAATGTCATATCAAGTTTTAAGATCAGTCTACCCTACTATTTATCCATAGCTGAAGGGAGAATGATTGGATGTATATTATTATTATTTATATTATCTATTAGCGCTAAGTGAAATCTCGTTCAGGGTTTGAACCCAAGTCACCGTGTCCACTTCCTAATCGGTAACCATCTCACCACGAGCGCTTCCATGAAAAGTTCTTCGGAGATTATATGATACTACAAAAGAAAAAAAAAAAGAAAAAAAAGAAAGAAAAAAGAAAGAAAAAAATAGCTGTGCTGTGGGCAATGTTTAGATCAAATGAAAAAAAATTAATGTAAGTCTCTCTCTCTCTCTCTCTCTCTCTCTCTCCCTTCTCACACATGAGTATGGGTGGTGTGTGTTTTTAGGAATATATGTGTATAGAAAGGAATGTAGTTGGGTTGATTGAGCTGGGCCACACACACACACACACACACACACACACACACACACATATATATACACGCACACATACACACTGCAACCGAAGTGAAACAATAACAAAAGATTTATTTGAGGAAGATAACTTTTTTTGTCAAATGAACTCACAACCCTGGAGACGAAATTTGTTTTTGTCTATTGACCAAAAAAAAAAAAAAAAAAAAAGGAAAAAATTAATTTTGATTTTTTTTTGTTTCGTTCTATGAGTCTTGCTTATCATACAAGAATTTGTAAACATTTTTATGTTTAGGAAAAATATTGATGAACCTTCCTCAATATTTTCCCACAAATTCAAAGATATTCCTAATCATTAACTAATGAAGCTCATACAGAGTGAAACGTCCTAATCAATATACAAACATATCACCAAATTTTCACGTCTTTTTTTTCTCTCCCACTCTTTTGGATATTTATTCATATATTTCTTTATAATTTATGGAAGAAGAACTTCAAATGTTTGGGAGAAGGCGGATAAATGCATGCTAATTGTAGGTTTAACGTCTTCCACGATATTGAGTTTATAGTTTTAATGTTGAATTTGTTTGTGGGAACGTTATACAAGTATTTATATGTTTCAAATCGGATTTTCGGATTTCAATTGTTTTGACAGTTTTAAGATAATTTCCTAGGTTATAAAATTGGGTCTTTTAATTGATTAAACAATAGATTAATCAATTATTTTTGGAGTAAGAACGAAATTATTGTTTTACCCTTACTAAAGATTGATATTTTCTTTCTAAGAGATTGTGAGCTTTATAACTAATAACATGTTTTGATTGTACAGGGTGATTCTGGTATTATGGGTGATACTGTTATACTTAATAATATCTGTTTTGATTGTTCAATATTTCACTAAAAATGATAAAACTCGGGTATCATTGAATTAGAAGAAAATTAACTTTTTATAATTTTCAAAAATACTCAGTATATAGTCATATCCGGCCCAACACCATTAATTTGTTCCGAAAACTTTTACGTATCCAATTAAAAAAATATTTTACGTGAACCAAGTGATTTGCCTTAAAATGTGAACAAACTTACAAAAGGATATAAACTTTAAAGAACACTAAAAATCATTTGTGTCATATTTTCTAATAAATAATGAACACAAGGCGGCAAAACTACTGGTTAGATTTGATGTGCCGTCATTTGATTGAAAGGAGCAAAGCAGGAATTTATTTGCATGTCTGCTTCTGAAAATGAGCTCTGATACAGTTGGGAATTGTGGGTGTTTTTTTTTTTTTTTTTTTGCTTATCGTTGATTTTCTAGTTTAAGGACATATAACCTTTGTGAGTTATTTAATGGACATTCTTATAGGACATTAGAGGTACTATTTAATCCATAACTGGTAGGGATAAGAGGGTTCATACATTTCCCAAGGGTATTAGTCCGAAAGTGCCCGTGGTGTAATGGTTACCGTCGTAGGAAATGGACACGGGGACACAAGTTCAAATCCTGGCCGAGACTAATTGCATTTCACATAGCACTAATACCCTTGGGAAAGGTATGAATCCAATTATTCTCCCTCCAGCTATGGGTAAATTGTAGGGCAGACTGGGTTCTTCAGCCTTGGTGAGGCAACTAGTCTAGGAGAAGTAAAACTCTGACTTCAAACCTGTTAAACTTCACTTAAAAATTGACGTTGTGTCACATCCTACCCGAGCGGAGGGGTTGGATAAATATGATAAGTTCGGAAGTGAATATGATAGCGTGACTAGAGTTCGAACTCGCTTACTACGATGTTGCAGTCCAACATATTAACCTGTACAGCACAGAGACTCTTCTGATTTTCTTTTCACCCTTTCATATAATAAACTTTTCACATTCATATTTTTTACAGAATTTACGCTGTTTTGGAGAGGTGATTACCGCAATTTTCTCCAACAAACAAAGGTTACGATTTTTCGTGATGTTGTTAGCGAGTACTGTTTTTCTAATTACCATATTATTTTCGTATGTTTTTATATGTTCTTTAAAAGTAAATGGTGTAATGGTTATCGTCGTAGGAAATGGACACGGCGACACGAGTTCAAATCCTGGACGAGAATGATTGCATTTTCACATAGCATTAATACCCTTGGGAAAGGTATGAATCCAATTATTCTCCCTCCAGCTATGGGTAAAATAGTAGGGAAGACTAGGTTCTTCAGCCTTGGTGAGTCAACTAGTCTAGGAGAAGGAAAACTCTGAATTCAAACCTGTTAAACTCCGCTTAAAAATTGAGCTTGTGTCATATCCTGCCCGAGCAGAGGGGTTGGTAAATATGTATATGTACTTTAAAAGTGCTGTGTTGTTTGCATATCTTTAATATTTTTTGTGTAGGTTCTCATTTTCCATGGACTGTCTCTTATCACTATAAATGTTTTTCTGAGTTTATTTTGAATATCATGGTAACAGTATATGATGTTAGTTTTTAGGTAGTTACCGTTTCATGGGCCTTCTAACTTTGTTCTGCAGTTACAGATGAGGAATGTGTGTGTTTTTCATGCATTGTTGATTTTCTTGTTTTTCTTTCCTATAATCCCCTAAATGGACTATTTAGTTGATTGATACCGCTCAACCAGGAGTGGTTCATTGTCTAAATGTTATGAATCTGATATTCAAAATGTAGTGATTTTTGAGTCTACACTGGTTTTTTTTCAGTCTGATGTGTATTTGCTAATATATATATATATCGATTGTATTGAGATAACAGACTGGGTATAGATATAAGCCTATTGAGAAGGTGTAAACATGTTTGTTCATGTATCATTGTATTAGTATTGATCTATGAAAATAGTTAAATAGAACAATAACTGTAAACATTGGTTACACCTATTGTTAACCTTGACAGAGATCGTAATAGCAAAATTAGAAAGAATGAAAGAAAATAGATAGATTAATAGAAAGGGTAACGAGGATGGGCGATACAGAACTCTCCATGAATAGATAGATAGAGAAAGAGAAAGTGAAAGAGTAAGATGAACTCTAGTAAAAATAGTCGTGAGTAATAAATAGCATATACCCAGAAATGAGAGAGAGAGAGAGAGAGAGAGAGAGAGAGAGAGAGAGAGAGAGAGAGAGAGAGAGAGGGGGTTTAAGCGTGTTGAGAACCGGTGTATTACTCTATCATGATTCAATAAATTCTCACGATAATCAAGGATATGTCTTAGCGTCAACTATGCTAAGAATTCACTAAGCTTTTACTTCGTCTCGCACACAGACTGCAACTTGCTGACAGTGCCAAACATTCCTAAGTGTCCAGCCATCTAAGTTTTAAGCAGGATTTATTAAACAAATACAGCAATACCCCGCTTTACGTCATTTCGGCCAACGTCAAATTCGCCTTGACGTTTCTTTTCAAGACTAAATTTCCGTTCACCGAACATCATTACATCCAACGTTGCGCCACTGAGCAACGTCTCTTATTTAAGACTAAAAGAACATGAATTAAGAAAATTTTTCCTTAAAAACTTAAAAAAAATACATTAAAGTTAACAATAAAAGATACAATAAGCTAAAGAAAATTTGAAATACAATAAAAACATAAAAAAATGTATATACTGTACCATAAGATTACATTGAAAAATTGTAAACAAAAATCCACTATTATGTCGTTACTTTGCTTTTTTTTAAAAAAAAATTCTCACTGATTAAAAATAAAGACTAAAATACTCTTAAAATTCTTGAATGACTTTACAAGAATTATATTTTACCACGCGTTGTTTATGTTAATTGTTTGGTACTTGTTATACTGAAGGTATTTTTAATGTTGGCTGGGGCAGTAGAATACACAGACTGCATCTCTGCTTAGGGGTAACGTGTGTTCTGGATATGACACCAAACGTGTGTTCTGGATATGACACCAAACCATCTGATTGCGAGGGTTTAATCGTGGGGCAGTAGAACACACAGACTGCATCTGTGCTGAGGGGTAACGTGTGTTCTGGATATGACACCAAACGTGTGTTCTGGATATGACACCAAACCATCTGATTGCGAGGGTTCAATCGTGGGGCAGTAGAACACACAGACTGCATCTGTGCTGAGGGGTAATGTGTGTTCTGGATATGACACCAAACGTGTGTACTAGATATGACACCAAACCATCTGATTGCGAGGGTTCAATCGTGGGGCAGTAGAAAACACAGACTGCATCTCTGCTGAGGGGTAACGTGTGTTCTGGATATGACACCAAACGTGTGTCCTAGGTATGACACCAAACCATCTGATTGCGAGGGTTCAATCGTGGGGCAGTAGAACACATAGACTGCATCTCTGCTGAGGGGTAACGTGTGTTCTGGATATGACACTAAACGTGTGTTCTAGATATGACACAAAACCATCTGATTGCGAGGGTTCAATCGTGGGGCAGTAGAACACACAGACTGCATCTCTGCTGAGGGGTAACGTGTGTTCTGGATATGACACCAAACGTGTGTTCTTGATATGACACCAAACCATCTGATTGCGACGGTTCAATCGTTGTGCAGTAGAACACACAGACTGCATCTCTGCTGAGGGGTAACGTGTGTTCTGGATATGACACCAAACGTGTGTTGTAGATATGACACCAAACCATCTGATTGCGAGGGTTCAATCGTGGGGCAGTAGAACACACAGACTGCATCTCTGCTAAGGGGTAACGTGTGTTCTGGATATGACACCAAACGTGTGTTCTAGATATGACACCAAACCATCTGATTGCGAGGGTTCAATCGTGGGGCAGTAGAACACACAGACTGCATCTGTGCTGAGGGGTAACGTGTGTTCTGGATATGACACCAAACGTGTGTTCGAGATATGACACCAAACCATCTGATTGCGAGGGTTCAATCTTGGGGCAGTAGAACACACAGACTGCATCTCTGCTGAGGGGTAACGTGTGTTCTGGATATGACATAAAAACGTGTGTTCTAGATATGACACATAACGTGTGTTCTGGATATGACACCAAACCATCTGATTGCGAGGGTTCAATCGTGGGGCAGTAGAATACATAGACTGCATCTCTGCTGAGGGGTAACTTGTGTTCTGGATATGACACTAAACGTGTGTTCTGGATATGATACCAAACCATCTGATTGCGAGGGTTCAATCGTGGGGCAGTAGAACACACAGACTGCATCTCTGCTGAGGGGTAACGTGTGTTCTGGATATGACACTAAACGTGTGTTCTAGATATGACACCAAACCATCTGATTGCGAGGGTTCAATCGTGGGGCAGTAGAACACATAGACTGCATCTCTGCTGAGGGGTAACGTGTGTTCTGGATATGACACCAAACGTGTGTTGTAGATATGACACCAAACCATCTGATTGCGAGGGTTCAACCGTGGGGCAGTAGAACACATAGACTGCATCTCTGCTGAGGGGTAACGTGTGTTCTGGATATGACACCAAGCGTGTGTTCTGGATATGATACCAAACCATCTGATTGCGAGGGTTCAATCGTGGGGCAGTAGAACACATAGACTGCATCTCTGCTGAGGGGTAACGTGTGTTCTGGATATGACACCAAACGTGTGTTCTGGATATGACACCAAACCATCTGATTGCGAGGGTTCAATCGTGGGGCAGTAGAACACATAGACTGCATCTCTGCTGAGGGGCAACGTGTGTTCTGGATATGACACCAAACGTGTGTTCTAGATATGACACCAAACCATCTGATTGCGAGGGTTCAATCGTAGAGCTTTGGAGAATCCGCTGTACCACTTCGTTATCATGGCTCTTAGGTCCACTCTGACCCAGAATGTTAGTACCAGATAGGTAAAATAGAACTGGTTGACATTTAAACTGTGTAAAAAATGAGCTTAGGCTCGTTTAAAAATGTTATCAAGAAAATGTGTCTTCAAATCATATACGAGGATCATTAAATAAGTTTCCAGACCTTTTTTCGTATAGGCACTTTTATTGATAGTACTCACATGAAACTCTTGTCCCCTTCGAATTAATCTCCTCCGGCTGCAATGCACTTCTTGTACCGTTCTAACAACTTCTGGAAGGCCCCATCGAAGTCCTCTTGTGTGAGCGTGTCAATGACCTTCGTCACAGCCTCTTTCATCTCCTCAATTGTGTCATAACGACAGCCTCTGAGCTTAGGGAATAACCAAAAGTCACAGGGAGCAAGGTATGGACTATAGGGACGGTGACGAACTGTGTTGATGCCCATCTTAGTCAAATAGTCTGTGACAAGGATGGAGTTGTGGACTGGTGCATTGTCCGGATGGAAATGCCACTGACCCGATTTGAAGAGTGCTGGTCTCTTCCGACGGAATCTCTTCCTGAACTCCCTGAAAACCTCAACATAGTAACCCTAACCCTAACCCTTTGGCCAATCAACTCTGGTGTGTTGACTTCCTTACTCCTCCCACACCTCTCATCATCCCTCACAGACTCCCTGCCTTCCTGGAATCTTTTATGCCACTCAAAAACTGATGCTTGATTCACGCAAGATAGTCTAATAGCAGTCTGAAGCATTCCATACGTTTCTGTAGCATTTTTTCCAAGTTTAAAACACAATTTTATTGCATATCGTTCTGCTAAAGTGTCCTCACGTCCAGATTGAATTTTTGAAGTTTACAAGCTGTGACAATCAGGCTTTAGTAGGGTGTATTCCAATTGCTGCTGTAGCTGTTGATTTGATCTTGAAATCATAAAAATTGGTCAGTCATCTCATAAGGTGTATAGCAATAACATAGTGAATTTTCAAGAGTCTATGACTATTTTAAATGCCTGTAGGAAAGAAGTCTGGAAACTTATTGAATGCACGACGTATATTCAATACATGTGTATAAGCAGGATTTGATACTAAATAACCTACAATGGTTGGTATGCCATAAAACCCAACCAAACCAGATCAAACCATCAATAAGGGCAAACCTTAAGGTAAATAACATGATTTTATTGTATTCCTTATTTTTTTAAAAATATGATTAAAATGGGTTTCTTATTCTTTAAGGTTCATCGATAGTTGTATTTTTCACGAGTTATTTATGCTAGTTTTACGGTGTTTGTTCTCATTCTAAGATATTACGCCTGGTTTACATAAAAAAACTGATTTATTTCACAGCTTTTAGAAACAGTTAATGATATAGAGTGAGGAAGGACTGCATACGAAAGCAATATTACGGTTTATCATATACCAAACGATTGACTATACCAATGCAACTCCACTAATCTCCCGAGTATCTTCAGTGATTTTCTACCATAAGGAACTAAATATTTACATTTGTAATTAAAATCCAAAACAAGTGATAAAAGATTACAGAGAATTAAAAAAAAGTCAGAATGGATTAATTTTTCAAGTGCCATAAAAAAAAAGTTGGAGGTGCCCGTGGTGTAATGGTTATCTGTAGGAATTGAACACGACGATACGAGTTCAAATCCTGGACAAGACTGATTGCATTTCACATAGCACTAATACCCTTGGGAAAGGTATGAATCCAATTATTCTCCCTCCAGCTATGGGTAAATAGTAGGACAGACTGGGTTCTTCAGCCTTGGTGAGGCAACTAGTTTAGGAGAAGGAAAACTCTGAATTCAAACCTGTTAAACTCCGCTTAAAAATTGACCTTGTGTCATATCCTGCCCGAGCAGAGGGGTTGGTAAATATGATAAAAAGAAAAGAATATGACATCGAAACTGAATACTTTTTTCTTTTTCTTTTGTTTTTCGATGGCTTCAAGTTAATCGTCAGTTACTCCACATGTGAGGAGATTCCAGGATTCAAGAGTAAAATTGCGAATTCACTTGGCTCCTTGGCCGTGTTCATGACACACACCACCTTGGGTTAAGTTAAAGAACAATGACAAGTAACAATCAAGAAAAAGGGTATTAATTCAGCATGAAACATACCAGAACTTATGTGAAACATACTATTTACCCAATATAAAACGTATCATAATTAGCTGTGTATTCGTATATAATATACACCCCTAACTTTCGGCAAAAAAAACCTGGAAAAATATCTCTCGTGTATCATAGGAATTAAATATTCTTTTTGGTACCCTTTTTAGCCGCTAAATTGATAATTAAATACCGTATTTCGCAATTTTTTATTTTATAGTTTTTTTTCGGCACATGGTCTGTATGACGTGCATTAAGAATAGTTCGGAGTTATGATTTATTACGAGCAAAACTGACAGAATAAGGCTTGTACGTTTACCTTGCTTTAATTGCAAAAACTATTATTAAAGAACTGCATAGAAAAAAAAAAGATTGCCACTAGTTAGGAATTAACACAAACAGGAGAGGCTTATTGTATTCCTCAGGATTTTACTAAAGGAATCCACTTTAAAGAATTTTACTATAGAAGTGCATTGATATTATGTAAAATGATTTCATCAGAGACAGAGTTAATGTTAATTTTACTATAGAAATATATCGTGAATTGTTTTATTATAGAAATACAATGAAAAGCACGGAGAGTTAAGTTTAATGATAAAGATCAAGTGGGTAACATTTCTAAAAAATATATAAATGCACTGGTAGTTATTTTACTACAGAAAATATTAATTTTACAATAGAAATGCATTATCAATGATTCTATTATAGAAATGCATTGGCTATCAGATAAATGATTTAGGTCAGGGATTGAGATTTAAGTTCAATGTAAAAGATTATGGCTGTTATATTTATAAAAAATAAATACACTGTTATTTTATAATAGAAAATATTAATTTTCCTGTTGAAATGCATTGTCAATGATTTTATTATTGAATTCATTGAAAATCAGATAAATGGTTTACGTCAGTGACGGAGAATTAAGTTTAATGTTACTCACAGGATAGAGCAATGTCTCGTTTGATTTAAATCCCTGGATACTTTTCATAAGCAGAAATTGTTACATATTGACCTTTGACTGGCCGGTTAGTTTGTGGATTTCAAAACTTGTGTCTTAAGGTAAACAAAAGACAACGGAAATGCAACGCGAATTGCGTAGGAAGAGTGCGTAAGCGTCCGAAAAAATTATAATGACGGACGTTTTCAACCCTGGACAGGCAGTAAGCTGTCAGAAGGTAAGCAATAAGTAGTGACACTGACGTCACGCCGTTTTGGGCACGAGCCCGAGGGTGGGCAGACAGATACAGGTTGAGAGGTTGCCCTGTACCAGTCTCCCGTGAAAGAAGCACGAAGAAGTAAGTCTCTTTGAAGATATCGTATCTTAGCTGTTCCCTGACTCTCTCTCACGCAACCATTTTCTCCTTTCGTAAATAAAAAGAGTTTATATTTTTATATATAAGTGTTATTGTCACTTTCATCTCTGCTATACAGCAAAATGCTTGCGGTATGACAATGTGCCCCGGAAGAATGAAATCAAAAGAGCTTAACCAGAAAAAGAAATTAAAACGGTAGCCCTCGCCTTTGACTGGAGGGTGGGGGCCATAGCAAAAGGTTCATATACCCGTTTAAAATTCCTGGGTATAATTTCTGTATGGCCACTATAGCCTACATAATCTGTAGAGAGACTGCCAAGATGCTGGCATCCGATAAGACGGTCTCAATTGAATAATGACCAGGAGAATAAATTTATATGTATCATTCATTTGGCTTGCTGCCACAACTGCCATGAATGCTGTCAATCTCTTGAAAAATGGATTTTGGAGGTTGAATACTATAAGCCTTTCTCTGCCTTTTTTGTCTATATTTCTGCTCTTTTCTACACTATTTTTTCATGGAGTCTCTTTTTTGGTTAGGCCTCCTATCGGCGTTATGTACCAACTTCTAATTGGTTAAGGAGGAATGCTGTCAATCATGTGATGGTTGAATCAGAAAGGAATTGTTGGTTTACAGTAGAAAAAAAAAACAATTTAATTTTACTATAAAAAGCATTTTCATTAATATTAATATTAAAATGCATTGAAAATCAGATAAATCACTTGCACCAGTGACGGAGTATTAATGTTACTGCTACTCACAAAATATGCCAATTACCAGTTTAATACGAATGAATCGTTGTTTTACCATAGAAAAAACAACTTAATTTTACTATAAAAAAGTATTCTCATTGATATTAATATAGAATTGTATTGAAAATCAGATAAATCCTTTGCACCAGTGACGGAGTATTAATGTCAATGTTACGAAATACGCCGATTATTGGTTTAATATGAATGAATCATTGATTTACCATTAAAAAAACCTTAATTTTACTATAAAAAAAGCTGGTTTGGTTTATTTGTTGAATGGCATATTAACCTTCGGGATTTATTTAATACCAAAGCCAACCTTGTAGAAGAATAGTAATGGTCCTATTTAACTCATACATGCTTGGATACGGAGGTTCATACCTTTCCCCTAGATATTTGTCCGAAATGAAACGCAATAACAAGATATAAAATAGGATTCTCATTAATATTAATATAGAAATGCATTGAAAATCTGATATATCTTTTGTGCCAGTAGCGGAGAGTTAATGTTACTAACAAAATAGAGCAGTGGCATACATAATGTGAATGCATTCGTGTTTTGCTACAGAAAAAAATATCTTTACTACAGAAATGCATTCTCAGTGATTTTCTTAGAGAAATTCATGGAAAATATTGTTAACAGTTTGATCGGTTGGATCATTTTGAGATGAGGCTTCTTAATCTGAGAATTAATTTTTATTTATTGCGGACTTTTTGTCCTCATCTTGGTAGTTTTTTTATGTGTTGTTTCTTCTTTCACCTGAAGAAGGCCAGGGGGGAAATTTGGCCGAAACGTAGTGAAAGAAGAAACAACACAAAAAACTACCAAGATGAGGACAAAAAGTCCGCAAATTAAATCTCTGTTTCATCGGTTATGTAAAAATTACAAACATAGATGAAACACACGTGACGCAAGGGTTATCATCACAAGGAAATGAAACCGACGTGCTGAGTTATATATATATATATATATATATATTTGATAATGTAGTTTGCAATATTTAAAGATGAATGTGCTCTATGTCGGTGATAGAGTCTATATATATCTAAGTTGGGATAGCTTAGACAGAGATTCAATGACCCTTGATCAGTTTCTCGCCTATGGGATCATCAGACCAAGAAGTCTCCACGTGGTAGGTATCCTTTTATATACCGTTGTGTGAGGCGTGATTGGAGGAGTGATCTAGTTTGTGGGGTGTGTGGTCCAGTTTGTGTTCTTTACGTTGCTACATTATTATATTAGCAATTATTTGAACCTGTGTATACTCTTCATAAATTATATATATATATATATATATATATATATATGAAGTGAGTGTAACGGGGTTTGCACATCTACATATATTTGTATAATAGCATATAGCTGTGACTCTGTGAAGATATGTGCAGTTAAGCAAAATGAGTTCATGCATACCGATGTGAAGAAGGAGAAGAAGAATAAGAAGAGGAGGAGGAGGAGGAAGAAGAAAAAGAAGAAGAAGAGGAGGAGGAAAAGGAAGAAGACCCATAGAGAAACAGAAATGGGCGCCATGACACTTTGTAGTTGGGCACGTCTGTCCGTGTGTCGTCCGTACTTTTCCCCACCGCGACTGCGCAGACTACACCTTGATACACACACACACACACACACACACACACACACACACATATATATATATATATATATATATATACAAATACGCATGTGCACCTTTGATGCGGTCTTCATTTTTGTACGTCTAAAACATCAACCGTGTTAAATGAATTCCTTCCTGTGATGTCTCTTGCCTGAAAGCTGTACAGCTTTATACCACTAATGCTAGAGACGGACTCTCGACGATGAAGACAGCAGCCAGCCACCAACACCACGACGACTGTCATCAACTAGTAACACTTTTAACGCGCCAACGATAGTCGGCTGTGTTGGACTTCCGAAGAGTGAACCGTAGTCAACGTAATCTTTCCATAACATAATCTATGGAAGATAATGTTGAGCCAGTTTAAGTGATGAGGACAGTATTTGGTATCAAGATTATTAGTGATCTGTGAGAAGGAAAGTTGTTTTCTTTGCTTACCTGTGTGCATATATATACCTGCTCACACACTCATTAATATAATCTATCCCCCCTCTCTCTCTCTATATATATATATATATTCTTATGTGCAGATATATGCAGACACCTACATATTTATACCAATGTGTCATGAAAACCCAAAGCACACACACACACACGAGACACACACACACATACACACACACACACACACACACACACACACACACACACACACACACACACACACACACACACACACACATACATACATTTATTAATTTACTAAGATTTGCTAAGATGTGGCAGAAGATTGGGGCAATTAATGACATTCAAACTCATGACTAATGAGTTGCGAATGTAGCTTGTTAACCATTACACCACGCAATGTGTCCAGTACGTAAACTCATATATGCTCAACAGCACAAACACACACACACACACACACTGGGAGAGAGAGGGATGGATAGATAGACAGATAGAGATAGAGAAAGAAAGAAAGACTGAAAGAAAGAAAAAAAGAAAGAAAGAGACGTAGATGGATGGATTGATAGATAAGAGCAAACTATGATCAACAGATAACAGTAAACTGAAACGGATAAAACTGAGAAAGACAGATAGATAGATAGTTAGATAGATTGGAATTGATAGATAGATAAAGACTGAGACAGACAGACACACACAGACACATAAACAGACCGACACACAGATTGGTAGATAGATAATAGACTGGAAACAATAGATTAAAACACACACACACACACACACACATATATATATATGTATGTATAGATAGATAGATAAAGAAAAAATTGGGATCATTAGATAATGTGGAGTATGGATAAAAACTTCGACAGATGCACACACACACACACACACAATCACACACACATAATCACACATGCGCGCGCGCGCACACACACATATATATATATATATATATATAAGAACAAACTGGGATCGATAGATAGATAGATAGATAGACTGACAGACAGGCAAATCGGAAGGAACAGACTGTGACAATACATATGTCCGTTATATTATCCTTCCTTTTATTGGAAAGATCGATGAATAATATTGTTTTTTTTTGTCTTCATTGTACTTCATTCTTTTTGAATTTTCTTCTTTGCTGTTTTATTAAACAGCAAAGAGGGAAATGCAAAAAAGATATGTGTTGATGAAAGACAATGAATACAAAAAACAAAAAATAAAAACCATATTATTCATTGATTTTATAGCTTTTTTATTTTGTTATTGACTGACCTGGATAGATAGATGTGATTAGATGGTAAAAGTTAATATTGTTATTGACTGACATGGATAGAGAGATATAATTAGATGGTAAAAGTTAATAATGTTATTGACTGGCCTGGAGAGAGAGATATGATTAGATGGTAAAAGTAAATATTGTTATTGACTGACCTGGATAGATAGATAGATAGATAGATAGAATCAGATGGTAAAAGTATATATTGTTATTGACTGACCTGGATAGAGAGATATGATTAGATGGTAAAAGTTAATAATGTTAATGACTGACCTGGAGAGAGAGATATGATTAGATGGTAAAAGTTAATAATGTTATTGACTGGCCTGGATAGAGAGATATGATTAGATGGTAAAAGTTAATATTGTTATTGACTGGCCTGGATAGAGAGATATGATTAGATGGTAAAAGTTAATATTGTTATTGACTGGCCTGGATAGAGAGATATGATTAAATGGTAAAAGTTAATATTGTTATTGACTGGCCTGGATAGAGAGATATGATTAGATGGTAAAAGTTAATATTGTTATTGACTGGCCTGGATAGAGAGATATGATTAGATGGTAAAAGTTAACAATGTTATTGACTGACCTGGATAGAGAGATATGATTAGATGGTAAAAGTTAATATTGTTATTGACTGACCTGGATAGATAGATAGAAAGATAGATATAATTAGATGGTAAAAGTTTATATTGTTATTGACTGACCTGGATAGATAGATGTGATTAGATGGTAAAAGTTAATATTGTTATTGACTGACCTGGATAGATAGATAGATAGATAGATAGATAGATAGATAGATAGATATAATTAGATGGTAAAAGTTTATATTGTTATTGACTGACCTGGATAGAGAGATATGATTAGATGGTAAAAGTTAATAATGTTAATGACTGACCTGGATAGATAGATATAATTAGATGGTAAAAGTTAATATTGTTATTGACTGGCCTGGATAGAGAGATATGATTAGATGGTAAAAGTTAATATTGTTATTGACTGACCTGGAGAGAGAGAGATATGATTAGATGGTAAAAGTTAACAATGTTATTGACTGACCTGGATAGAGAGATATGAATAGATGGTAAAAGTTGATAATGTTATTGACTGACCTGGATAGATAGATAGATAGATAGATATAATTAGATGGTAAAAGTTAATATTGTTATTGACTGACCTGGATAGAGAGATGTGATTAGATGGTAAAAGTTAATATTAACTTAAACGATAACTGTCTTTCAGTCATTTTTTTGTCGGTCCGTTTCTTCATAATTCATAAAGTGATTGAAATGAAAAAGAATGAAAGTTAGGGAAAGTATAAAGAATGAAGAAAATGTTTAAGAATGAAAACAGCTTCAAGAATTTAAGAAGAGAGAGAGAGAGAGAGAGAGAGAGAGAGAGAGAGAGAGAGAGAGAGAGAGAGGAATAAATGCTTTCTATGCTCAGCTTAGTTTGGCACAAGGCTTGGAAACTGAAGAAATAGCTACTGTTAACCCTAAAAAAAAAAAAAAAAACAAGAAGTGAAACGGAAAGATAGGAAATTCAAAAAGGTTTCGGGCCGAGTTTCTTTGTTTAATGGCATATCAACCGTTACTAGGTTATTTAATGCCAGAACCATCCTTCTAGAAGAACAGCAGTGATACTATTTAACCCATACCTTTCTCAAAGGCATTTGTTTGAAAGTGAACATAATAGTACGACTAGGAGTTCGAACTTGCTTACTATAGTTCCGCAGGCCAACGATGTAACCATTACCTCACGAGGACACATCCCAAATTCAAACAGGATGTGTGTCGATGAAAAACAAAGGAAAGAACTAAGCCGATAAAATACTTTGATCTTAGGTACAAAACGAAAGGGTAAAAAAGACTTAAGTTTATATTCTTTGTTTGTTTTTTTTTTTTTTTTGGCGGGGGGTTGGCATGTGGCTATATGTGAACCACGACTAACACGTTGATTGCATTTGAGAGTGTGATGCGTGACATGAAAGTGACAGGAGAATGTAAAAATTGATTATCATGTCAACAGAATGAAGGTAGAAATGACTTTTGACACAAGCTCACTTGATTTTAATAGAATATCAACTGGTCTAGGCTTATTTCATGTCAAGAGGTTAGAGAATCCTTTTCATTGTTCATATTTACATTTTTTGTGAAGTTGCTTCTTAAAAATTGCTTTTTTTAGGAAGTTTCGTCGAATACAAATAATTTTGAAATCGGTCTATTTGACTCACCGATGGAATCTTAACAGGTACTACCACTTTGGGTTAGAGTGGACCAGGGAGTAATGGCAATGAAGGGGTATTCAGAATCTTCAAGATCTTAAAAACTGGAGCTTTATTATCAGATGCAGTTTAATGTGATACCCAGGACTTTGACTGAGGAAGTAACAACAAAAGGTTAAATTTTAAAGCATTTACCGATTTGAATTCAGAGTTTTCCTTCTCCTAGACCGGTTGTCATACCAAAGTTAAAGAGCCAGTCTGCCCTACTATTTACCCCTAGCAGGCTAGAGAACTAACTTTGGCAGAGGAAGTGACTAAAAAGTACCGAATGATTTTTTCTTCGTGAGCTATGATATGACACTTTCATTTAAGTGTCAAGGAGTTGGCTGGCGAAATTAATTAAAGGAAATTAATTAATTTTATCAAATCATGATAATAAGTATTTTATTAAAAATAAATTCATTTTGGGTGTCCAAGTATTTTTTGAGAACCGTGTATAAAATAAATATCAAGTGATTAAGTACAAAAAGTTTGAGATCCGATCAGGGCTTGTTGACCTATAAATCTGTCCCCCAAAAAATAAACATCCGCACACCTGCAAAGAGCTGTCAAGAGAGCCATCGGATTTCAAACCGTAAACAAAAAGGTGTATTTTTAAAATAGCGGACAATTTGGGTTGGTGTCACCAAGTTTGGCACAAGGCCTTGAATCACTAAATCATTGGTCATCCAGCCACGGGACTGCTACTTGTGGCCCCTCCCGATGACTGTGGCTGATTGGCCGATTGTCTAAACCAATCAGGGGCAAACCGGGGGAATTGTTACGATGATAGCCATTGGTCGGCGGTCCCCATTGGCTGACCAATCAGAAACTGATTATTCGGGATTCGGGCCCATAAACAGAGGACACCCAAAGCGAAAAATTGAGTTGGTTCAGGAATTCGCCGCTTAAAGAACCAAATCCGTTGCCATTGCATTTGTCATTTTGACACTGCCTAGTTGCAGTTAAAACTCCGCCAGTCAACTACTTTCACTCCCAGTTTGCGGTGTTTGACTAAAAATTATCTAAACAACTGTGTAAATAAACGTTTGTTACTGTTTATAACAAACGCCTTATTTTCGTCATTTTTTAAAATTTGCTTGGCAACTTTTTCTTCTCTCCAACACGAATTCCAACCTTCATCGACTGAACCTCATCCATCTTCTCTTTCCTCGGATCTGAAAGCAACGTGGGCGTGGAAAGAAACAGAGAAAGACCAGTCGACACATGTGGTAATCACGAAACCAGCGGCCAACTAGGTGTCGTGAAGCTATAGTACCACAATGACGTGATTATCTGGCAAACGCTTTATACGGTATATGTCTATGGACACATAGTCCCATTTATATGTGTGTGTATGTGTGTGAATATATATATATATATATATATACCAAGCTCTCAGATCAAGTAGGATGTGACACAAGCTTAAATTTATAAGTATTTACCGGTTTTAATTCAGAGTTTTCCTTCTCCTAGACCAGTTGTCATACCAAAGTTAAAGAGTACTGTCGTACTTACTATTTACCCATAACTAGAGCGAGAATAATTGAATGCATTTGTTATATGATATGCTAACAGTATTGTCTAGGATTTGAACTAGAGTCGTTTTGGCCATTTCCTATGATGATAATCATTACATTATATACGAGGGCCATTCAATAAATAAGAGAAATAAAAAAAAAAAGCAAAATGATTTTTATCAGAATTTTCCTTTTTCCATAAATGTAAACTCTACATTATTTCGAATTGGTTAATAGCAAAAATTATTTTAATCTCGCAAAGATATTTTTTGTGGCTATTCAAAGAGGCATCAAATCAAATTGAGTGCTCCAGGCTTGAACAGAAGTCTATCATCAAATTTTTGGTGGCTGAGAAGTACAAACCATGTGAAATCTATGACAGAATGTATTATGTATACGGCGAAGCCTGTTTTTGCTGAAAATGTTTTTCTAATGATCTAACCATATGTTTGTCACTATGACACTGATTCCCCGGTAAAGAAAAAGCTCTAAGAGTAGCGATCAGTGAAAAAAATCATGGTGACAACCTTCAAAAAGTATGGAAGATGAAAGTGACGGTGATACCAACTGTAATTGGTGCACTCTGTACAGTCAACAAAGGATCGGTAAAGGGACTTGGAAATAAGAGGACGAGTAGGGACCATCCAAACTAAGGTATTATTGAGATCGGCCAGAATACTAAGAAGAGTTTTGGAGACTTGAGGAGACTTGATGTCGCTCAAACTCCAGGGAGAAACCATCAGCTAACGCTGGTGTGGAAAACTTTGAAAGGAATAATAATAATAATGAAAAACCATCGGTTAACGCTGATGTGAAAAGCTCTAATGAGTTAATAATAATAATAATAATAATAATAACCTTATCAAAGGAATGAATACCTCGGCTTTAATCCTCGTTAGATATTCAGGACCCTTTTTGAAGTAGACCAGAGAAGAACTTAAGCAAATGGACCAAAGAACAAAACTGATGCATAAGGCATTACATCCCCGAGATGACGTTGACAGACTATATGTATCAAGAAAGGAGGGAGGAAGAGGACTTGCCAGCACTGAAGACAGCGTTGACGCATTGATACAATGACTCAACGACTACATAGAAAAGCACAAAAGAAGACTGATTACAGCCACCAGAAAGGATACTGACAACACGAAGGCCAATAGAATGACGATAACTAGAAAACAAAAATAGGAAGAAAAACAACTCTATGGACATTTTATACGGCTAACAAGCAACATCTCAAACGAGAAATCCTGGACGTGGCTAAGAAAAGGAAACCTTGAGAGAGAAACTGAATTTCTCCTAACAGCAGCAAAAACAACGCTATAAGAACCAATAATATCAAAGCGAGAATAGATAAGACGCAACAAAATAGCAAATGTAGGTTATGTGGTGATAGAGACGAAACGATCAATCACATAATAAGCGAATGCAGCAAATTAGCACAGAAAGAGTACAAGACTAGACACGACTGGGAGATGTGCAAGAAATTTAAATTTGACTTTACGAACAAATGGTATATTCACAATCCAGCAAATGTCCTAGAAAATGACCCACATAAGCTCCTATGAGACTTTCACACACAAACGGATCACCTAATCTCGGCCAGAAAACCAGACCTTATAATAATCGACAAAAAAAGACAACTTGCAAAATTGTGGACTTTGTTGTGGCGGCTAACCACAGAATAAAACTAAAGGAAAGTGAAAAGAAGGATTAGTACCTGGACCTTGCTAGAGAATTGAAAAAATCATGGAACATGAAGGTGACAATTATACCAATCATGATTAGTGCTTTTGGTACAGTCACCAAAGGATAAATTTAAGGGACTGGAGGACTTGAAGGTAGGAGGACGAGTGGAGACCACCCAAACTACAACATTATTTAGAACGGCCAGAATACTGAGAAGAGTCCTGGAGGCTTGAGAAAACTTGCTGTCACTCAAACTCGAGTGAAAGACCATCAGCTAAAACTGACGTGAAAAACTCTCAAGGAGTAAAATAATAATGATTATAATAATAAGGTGACGATTATACCTATTTTGATTGGTGCTTTTGGCACTGTAACTAAAGGATTATTAAAGGGCCTGGATGACTTGGAAGTTGAAGGACGAGTGGAGACCATCCAAACGACGGCAATATTGAGAACGGCTAGAATACAGAGAAGAGTCCTGGTGACTTGAGGTGACTTGCTGTCACTCAAACTTCAGTGAAAAACCATCAGCTAACGCTGATGTGTAGAACTTTAAAAGGTTATAATAATAATAATAATAATAATAATAACACTGGACAAAAATTCACGACTTAGTTGATCTTCAGGTTTGTTGGTGGATTGAAAAAGTAAAACTCTGAATCGTAAGTTTTTAGCTTATTTTATACTTCAAATATATTTATTTATGTAAGTGTGTGCGTGTGTGCGCGCGCGTGCGTGTGTGTGTGTGTGTGTGAGAGAGAGAGAGAGAGAGAGAGAGAGAGAAAATAATTTGGATGATTATATCCAACTATGTGCTTAAGAAATACGACCCAAAAAATGAAAATTTGTTAAAATTGACTATCCTTCAACAATTTTTTTCGCAAAATTTCTGTAAGTTCGTTTATTTTTTTCAGTCATATTTCTTAACCACCATGTCAGATATAATTAATCAAATTATGTATAATAAAAAGGTTGACGACCATAGTCAAGGGTGACGCGAAGGCTTCTTTTTAAATAGCTAATACACCGAGATATAGGGGGACGCCAGTCCTTTCCCTGGATTGCTCCACTTTACCCATGATAAGTATCTTATAGGGCTGAGTGTTAAGCAAGGAGGCACCAAGAACTATTTTTTCATATTTACCCAACCCCTCCGTTCGGGTAGGATATGACACAAGGTCAATTTTTTAGCGGAATTTAACAGATTTGAATTCAGAATTTTCCTTCTCCTAGACTAATTGCCTCACCAAGGCTGAAGAACTCAGTATGCCCTACTATTTACCCATAGCTGGAGGGAGAATAATTGGATTCATACCTTTCCCAAGGGTATTAGTGCTAAGTGAAATGCAATCAGTCTTGTCCAGGATTTGAACTCGTGTTGCCGTGTCCATTTCATACGACGATAACCATTATACCACAGGAACCATTTTTTGAGTCGATTTGAGATCGAACCGCTGTCTCCCGGGCCATAGGTGAAATTCAACCCACTATATATATATATATATATATATATATACGGGGAATATCGTCATAATCTATCTATCTATCTATCTATTTGACACACTTTTCTCTTTCTTTTCTCTTTCGTTTTTCCACTATGTTCCATTATACTGTGCATCTATACAGTGCTTCTATCTATCTATCTATCTATCTATCTATCTATCTATCTATCTATCTATTCACACGTTCCGTCGAAGCAGATCCCGTCAGGGTAGAAATTCGCCGATTTCATTTACTATGTAGAGAACCGTTAGGTTAACTAGGTACCTCTTTTTCCGGGGTACTTCATCCTTAAAAGAATTGGCAATCTTTGTAATTGCAATGTAATCACGTATAAAGTATAATAATGGCTCAAGGCAACGTTAAAAAATATCCATCTGATTTCAAGTATCTAATACGTTGGCTTTACTCTCATTCTTCAATCATATACTCCGTGTTTGCATATATAAATGTGTATGTTCACGAGTTCATTTGTGTGTGTGTGTGTGTGTGTGTGAGTGAGTGTGCGTGTGTGAACAGCTTTTGATGTAAATGTTCGTATAAGTGTGTTTGTTCTCGTGGGTGAGTGTATTTGTGTGAATGTGTGTGTGTGTGTTTATGTATGTGTGTGTGAACAGCTGATGTAAATGTTCGTGTAAGTGTGTTTGTTCTCGTGGGTAAGGGTATTTAGGTGTATGTGTGTATGGGTATGTGTGTGTGAACAGTTATTGATATCAATGTTCGTGTAAGTGTGTTTGTTCTCGTAGGTGAGTGTATTTGTGTATGGGGGGATGTGTGTGTTTGTGTGTGGGGGGTATGTGTATATGCTTGTGTGTGTGTGTGTGTGTGTGTGTGCACTTATTGTGATTGTTTGGTGAGTCAGATGATTAGGAAATTTCTAACAGCCGCCAATGATCGCCATTCGGTCCAAGTATTTTGTATGCTGTTTTTCCAGGCAGGCAATACGTCATCGATTGAACTACTGGTATAGAACAATTTCACACAGATCATGACATTATTTTTCTCCCTTTAGAAATAGCTACTAAAGTTTTTTTGAAAGATATTTTCATCAAGTAAATATGCAGGGTGTTTTAAAAGAAATTTAACGTTTCTGTAGTAGTTTCTTTATGATATTCTGATTTTTAAAGTCTCCACCTGTTCACCATACCTATAAATACATTATTAGAATCTTCTCCATGTGATCTCCTTGATATTAGTTCTGTTTTTTTTAACAAAGATACTCCCATAGAATCGTAACTTTTTTTAAATCACCAATGGAAGATTCTAAGAATGTATTGACAGGAATGGGGAACAGATGATGACTGTTTGAAATTAAATCCAAAAAGTGCTCTCAGAAGGGTGGAAACATTTCTTTTTGAATCATCCTTTTTTTTAAAAAAGAAAATGTTACTGCAATTTCAAATTATTTCGCTATTATAGAGGGGAAAAATCCATACTGTAGCCTTAAATCTTTTAATGTTGCATTTTCCAATTTTTGATAATTCCCAGGGCCACGTATTTGCATAAAACCAATTATTTTGATACCACCCGCCAAAAAAAAAAAAAAAAAAAAACAACTTTAAATCATCATAAATTGTTTTAATCAATGTCAATGTAATGAACTGGTGTTTGAGCAAGAAAAAAAAAAGCGGATAGAGGCGTTGAGTCTCTACGGTTTCAGGTGAGCATTGTCAGAAGATAGCGGTTTCAAATCCTACCCAAGCCGGCCAGAGGTTTACTTGGTAAAAAACATGGTGCGATAGACAACAACTATGGAAGGCAGTAATTACTGGGAATACGGTTGCAAGACTCATCATTCCTATCCGAGGTCGCGGTAAAATCACCTGAAGAAGGCCAGGGGTGAAATTTGGCCGAAACGTAGTGAAAGAAGAAACAACAAAAAACTACCAAGATGAGGACAAAAAGTCCGCAATAAATAAAAATTAATTCTCAGATTAAGAAGCCTCATCTCAAAATGATCCAATTAAAGACAATTATAAACTTTCCTTTAGAACTTCACGGCAAGTAAAAAAATAGGGACTAGCAAATGAAACAGAGTATTGGGTGAAATTCATGCACTAGATTTGATAAACATCCTAATAGATCGAGATATATGTGAGATTGCATTCACTTTGCTATATGGTCTTCTTAGAAGGATTCGAATCCCCAATCAGAAGGAAGAAGAAGCTAGAAGGAGCCGTGAAAATTCCACGGTACAAATGAAAATCAAGAGGAACGGTAAGATTATTTTCAATTTTATTACATAAAAATATGCTTTAATCAAACAGGCGACATCTCCACACTAAACGGTAGCTCTCTGAAAGTATTAGATAAGTTCACCTACCTAGGAAACAGTGTCTCAACAACCAAGACAGACATCAACACGCAACTAGCAAAGGCATGGATAGCTATCAATAGACTATCGGTCATATGGAAGTCAGACCAGACCGATAAAATGAAACGCAGTTTTTTCCAAGCAGCGGTCGTGTCGATACTGCTGTATGGATGCACTACATGGATGCTAACAAAACGTATAGAGAAAAAGCTTGACGGCAATTACACAAGAATGCTGCGAGCAATATCAAACAAGTCCTGGAGGCACCACCCAACAAAGCAGCAGCCCTACGGCTACTTACCATCCATCACTAAAACTATCCAAGTTAGACGACGAACCAGACATGCGGGACACTGCTAGAGAAGTAGGGACGAACTCATAAGTGACGTACTCCAGTGGACCCCTTTACATGGATGAGCAAAGGCAGGACGACCAGCTAGAACCTACACACAACAGCTCTGTGCCGATACAGGATGTAGCCCTGAAGACCTGCCGGAAGCAATGGACAATAGAGAAGGGTGGCGAAAAAGGGTCAGTGCTGATGGCGCGTTATGATGATGACATACAAATTCTATAGTGGCTTTTGCAATATATGATACAAAAATATACAATAATATTCTATAGTATACTTAAAACGCATATCATTGCAAATCACCCTTTCTGGCTTAAATAGCACCACGATTTTTTCGTTCGGTGAAAGTCCACGGGATCTCTAAGTAGTAATAATGATTACCGTATATACTCGAGGAATGATGAAGGTGCTCGTGCTGTTAGGGTTATCGTCGTAGGGAATGGGCGCAGCGATCTGAGTTCAAGACCTAGATGAGGCTGTTTGCATTTCACATAGCGCTAATACCCTTGGAAAAGGTATGCATCCTGCTATAAGTAAATAGTTGAGCCAACTGTTCTTTTTAATCTTGGTATGGCAACCGATCTAAGAGAAGGAAAACTCTGATTTCAAATCAGTTAAAATCCGCTTTAAAAATTGACCTTGTGTCACACCCTGCTTGTAAAAGGGCTCGGATAAATAAATACATACATACTCCAGTAATGAAGGACCTTATATTATGTACAACCCCTAAATTTTGGTCACAAAAAGGTATTCTTGTCGACAAGTTTAGGCTTAGAAAAAAAGGTAAGCTTCGATGTTTAAGAATATCCCACTTGACTGAAGGGAAGAGTGTAACAATATCCCAACTGCGAGAAGACGAAGAAGAAAATCTCACTTGGTCTAGCGGGAGGGTGGAAGAATATCCGACTTGGCTGCAGGGAGGTTATGTTGATTAGCGTAACATACAAACGAACGAACAAACGCACAAGCATAATTACAACACACACACACACACATACATATATAAAATGAGACAGAGAAGGAAAATGAAATATAAACACATATTACTCGTGGCAAAAATTATGGAATTAGAATACTTTGAATATATTCACTTAGTTTTTTTTTGTTTAGCAGTAAGCAAGCTAATAACAGCTTAGGCGTAAAACATTTTTATTTGATAGCTTAATATTCTTGCGTCATAAAATATACCTTAAATAAACTAGATTAATTTTTTAAGATAATGGTGTCATTTTTTTTCTAAGTCATACAGAGGAAAATATGATGGAATAACCCGATGAGAAAGGGAAATTATGTAACGATTTTGAAATTAACATTCGTAAAACTAATAGATAGGCAAATCCGTCAACAGCTGAAATACATTTCTTGCAGACCTCGATAAGCGGTTAGGCATAATTGAAAGGAAGCATTCAAGAAGCTTGTATGTCGAAAGACGTTGGTTGTTTTGTTATTAGTTTGTTTACAGCTAAAAAGAAATTAAAAAATTAAAAAAATAAGTGAACATCCTCTTGGTGTGCGAATTCCATAATTTTTACCCGTATTAGTATACACAACATAAACTTATACATCAGTATACAGAGTAAATTCATGCTTTTCTTTTCCGTAGAGCTAAAGTCCAAGTTCCATGGTTCTCAATTTCAAACTTCGGTTAGTTAAACCTTTAGAGAAGAAAAATGAAACACACGTGTATAAATGGGAATATAAAGTTGCAAATAATACGGAACATTGGATTTGAGAGGAAGCTGGTTATGAAGGGTCAAAATCTTGTAAACTCTGCTTACTCTACGTTATACGGTCAGCTCGACCGATGACTGTTGCTTGCAGGAACTTTTTCCCAAGAACGACAAAAAAGTTCTGAGTGAAAGTGATAAATTTGTATTTGTTCAGTTTCTCACCAAGCTAAAGTGTAGCACAAGGACTTTTTAATGCTGGAGTTAGTTGCAGGGTCGTTACTTAGACAGATCCAATGGTTCCAAAAATGTCTTGGGCCTCGTCGGCATTCTCCTAAAAATTGACGTCTCAGGCACCAGGCGATAAACCAGTCCCCGCTGGAGCAAGTGGGAACCTGGAGGGATAACCCATAGATGCCCAAAGAAAGTTGGTCTTATTCTCGTGACACGGATGCCGGGCTTCTTCGATACCCATATAAGGTGGCCTCGACTGACTACCACCAAAGGCAAGCCACACCCGACCTGCAGCGTGTACCAGCGAACACGGTTGGTCGAAGTGTGCCAAGGCTAGGCGCAACAGTGATACACTCTCAATTTTACACTACGATGAGATGGCTGAGAAAAGGAAACCTCAAGAAAGAAATTGAATCTCAAACAATTGCAGCACAAAATAATACCCTACGAACCAAGTATATCAAAGCAAAATTGATAATATGTAGAAGAATAGCCAGTGTAGGTTATGTGGTGATAGATAAAACAGTTAATCATGTAAATGTAGCAAAACAGCACAAAAGTAGTACAAGACTAGGCATGACTGCGTAGGAAAGGTAATCCCCGGGGAATTGTGCAAGAGAATAAAATTTCATAATGTTAATGAATGATATATACACAAACCAAAATCTATCCTAGAAAATGAGACGCATAAAGTTCTCTGGGATTTTGACATACCAACGGATCATTTAATCCCGTTCAGAAAACCAGACCTTGTAATTAATTAACAAGAATAGAAATTCTATCCAGTGGATTTTGCCATTCAATCAGACCACTGAAAGCGAAAATATTAACAAATACTTGTGAGCTGAAAAAGCTGTAGAACATAAAGATGACAGCGATACCAATCGTAGTTGGTACCATTGGAAGGCCTGGAAAAGAGATTGAGGGAACTGGGGATCAGAGAAAGAATCGAGACCATCAAGACCACAGCAATATTAAAATCAGCTAAAATACTTTGAATAGTCCTAAAGACATACTAAGACTTGCTGTCACTCAGACTTCCGAGAAAAATCACTAGTTAAAAAACTTAGCATAATAATGTTCGTAACACTCCCCCAAGACAGCAGATGTACGGCCACCTACCTCCAATCTCACAAGCTAAAGACATGCAGAGCACTGTTGGAGAAGTAAGGACGAACTAATACGCGATGTTCTACTGTGGTTTCCATTTCTTTACTTTAATCGCACATCAACCTTCCTGGGTTATTCATGGCAAAGCCATCCTGGTAGAAGGACAGTATTGGTGCTATTAAACCAATAGCAAGGACGAATAAGTCCGAAAGTGAAAGTAATAGCGCGACTGGAGTTCGAACTCGTTTCTTTCGATGTCACAATTTAGCACGTTAGCCACTAAGCCTCAGTGATTCTTCCTAGTGTTAATGATATCAGTAGTCATTAAGTGTTGTTTTATGGCAATGGTATTGAAAAGATGGTATGGAAGGCGACCTGCGTGGTTTGTGGTTATATGACCCATGTCGGTGTTAGTTCTTAAGGTGTTGTACGGAAGACTCCCGAAATAGACATGTGAGCATATCTGCTATATGGTTAAGAGAGGATTTAGTGGTGTTTGTATTATTTTAAACGATGAGATTTGATGTTTTAAATTTAGTGTAGTCGATAAGTTCAGTTTATTTCAGGTATTCGGTGTTTACTGTGTCTGTGTTTAAAGTTGGTTATGACGTGTTTATCTGATTCATAATTTTTGTGCATTTGATTCCTGCAATACAAATTAATAATGTTATTGTTGTTTTCGTTAAAGGTTTTTTTTTTTTTTGGTCAACTAGCGACACATGGCTAACAAAGGCATGGACAGCTATCGATAGGCTTTCGATCAAATGGAAATCAGACCTGGCCGATAAAATGAAACGCAGTTTCTTCCAGGCAGCAGTCGCATCGATACTGCTATATGGATGCATTACTTGGACGCTAATTAAACGGCTGGAGAAGAAGCTAGACGGCAATTACACAAGAATGTTGAGAGCAATATTGAACAAGTCCTGGCGGCAACACCCCACAAGGCACCAACTATACGGCCACCTGCCTCCCATCACGAAAACTATCTAATCTAGACGAACCAGACACGCAGGTCACTGCTGGAGATGTAGGGACGAGCTCATAAGTGATGTACTCCTATGGACCCCCGCATATGGCCAAGCAAAAGCAGGACAACCAGCTCGAACATACATACAGCAGCTATGTGAGGATACGGGATGTAACCCTGAAGACCGGCCAGAGGCGATGAATGATAGGGAGAAGTGGCTAGAGAGGGTCAGGAATATCCGTGCTAGCAGCACGACATGATGATGATGATGATGATGATGAGTTTATTAGGGAAATTATAATTACCTTGGGTTTGTTTTATATAAATTGGTGAGTTCTTTATAAGAAATGAGAAGATTGACATGGTTCAATGGTTCAATTTTTTCATCGGGACTACTTTATATTTTGGGGGATATTCACTATGATATTTGATGGTTGGTTGGTTGGTTGGATTTATGGTATATCAACCTTTGTAGGTTATTTAATGCCAAATCCCTTTTTAAACAAATAAACAGTTCTATTTCAAACAATTCAGTTTAGCATGAGTATACAGTTTAATTGTCAAAAACATTTCTATTTCTAGCTATTCAGTTTAGTGAAACAGTTCTAATCCAAACTATTCAGTTTAGCGTAAACACACAGTTAAATGTCAAAACAGTTCTATTTCAAGTAACTCAGTTTAGCATAAGTATGAAGTTCAGTTCTATTTGACTCATAGATAGGACCCTATCAGGTGCTACCACTTCGGGACAGAGTGGACCTGGGAGCGATGGCAATGAAGGGGTACTCTATAAGTACACAGTTTAGTATTATTTGGCCCTTTGATAGGACTTTATTAGGTGCTACCACTCCAGACCAGGGGGGACCTGGGAGCGAGGTCAATGAAGGGTACTCCGGATTCCCCAAAGCTCCAGAATTACTGGAACCTCACCATCAGATTTTTAGCGTCATATCTAGGACACTCATTGGGGGAGTCTTACCCCTATGCAGAGATGCAGTCAGTGAATTTTACAGCCCCATTTAAACTGCATGCTTATGCTGAACTGGCTTGTTTGAAATGTTACTGTTTTTGACATTGAAACTGTACTTACACTAAACTGCTTTGTTTAATATAGAACTGTTTTGACATTTAACAGTGAGTAAACAAAATCTCTACTTATACTAAACTGAATTAGCTGAATTAGAACTATTTGAATAAACTGAATAGCTTGAAATAAAAATGTTTCTGACAATTGAACTGTGTACTAGTTCTAAACCGAATTGTTTGAAATAGAACTGACTATTTGTTTAAAGATAGATTTGGCGTTAAATAGCCTACAGGGTTGATATGCCATAAAACCCAAACAACCTACCATATTTAAACTGTACTTACATTTAAACTGCGTGCTTACACTAAACTGGATCGTTTGAAATAGAACTGACTATTTGCATAAATATGGATTTGGCGTTAAATAACCTACAATGGTTGATATGCCATAAAATCCAACCAACCAACCAACCCCTCAGCAGATATGCAGTCAGTGTATTCTACAGCCTCAGTTGACTGGGCCAAATAAAAATCTTCTGTAGAAACAACTACACAAAAAATGTTATTATGAGCGTACAATGAAAGCGATTACCTTATGTAAAAAAAAAAACCCTAGATAAGTTGATATGCCGTTAAAAATCAGAGAATCAATCAATCCATCAGCTACTGTAGTTGTATTTAAAAACAGTAACTATTCCTCAAGAGCATATTAGGAAAAATATATATTTCCCAGAATTTCATTTCTTTAAACCTCGTTTCTTTTACCTTTTTTCAGGTCCTGGCTAAATAAGCCCTCTTGTCATTCCAGTAATGGGTTAAATAGTATCAATTCTATTGTTCTAAAAGGATGGTTTAGGCTTTAAATAACCCCGAAATTTGATGCACCATTTAATAAAGAGATCAAACAGCCAGATATAAGTTAAATTTTGCCACTATTGTTCCACAAGGATAGCTTTGGCTTTGAATAACCCACGAAGGTTGATATGCCGTTAAACCAAAAAATAACCAAGCAACTAAAGAAAATAATATTTTACTCGTTTATAATTTCATGATAACGAATACTTTTGGAACAAGTAGTTCTTGGATTTTCTCTTTTTTGTTGAATTACGCGACTTAAACATTATTTTTTTTCTTTAATCATGATTTTCAGAAAGTGTGTGTGGGGGTTGCATAGAAAAAGATATGAACCTCCTTGTCCCCCCCCAGCTATGGGTTAAACAGTATCACTGCTGTTCTTCTATAAGAAGGGTTTTGGCATTAAATATCCCGCGTAGGTTGATATGCTATTAAACAAAGAAGTCAAAGCCGAATAAGGTTCTGGCCAATGTGGAGGGGGACAACAAAAGCTATAACTACATTTAGAGCCATTAGGTGTAAGGAATCCCCGTGGCGTAGTGGTTAATGAGCTAAACAGCAAAATCTTTGTATGCAAGTTCGTACTCCAATCGCACAATTGCATTCATTTTTAGACTAAAAAAGTCGAGGGTGACCCGAAGGTTCTCTTGTCAATAGCTACTACACCGAGGTGTAAGGGAGGGCGCAACTCTTTTCCCCGGATTGCTTCATTTTACACTTGGTATGTACCTTTTTGTGCTGAGTGTTAAGCAAGCAGGTATCAAGTACCATTTTTTGAGTCTTTCGTATGACTCGACCTGAGATTGAACCCCAGTCTCCCGGGCTATTGGTGAATACTATACCCATTAGACCAAGACGCTTGGGTAAAAGTTCGAACCCCCTTATTCACCCCACCTATGGATTAAATTGTACCCCAACTGTTTTTCTTGAAGGATGACTTTGGCATCAAATAACTCCTACAGATTGATAAAAATAAAGAAACCATAAAAACCATCAAGTGGGACGGTTGTTGTGTGTTGACACGTGTTATATACAATCAAAGCCGGTTTGTGATCCGGCAGCCTGTTCGTTTAGTAGAGGGTCGCAGCCACACACCCTCAATTATTGTTGTGGCCTGTTAGGGGCCAGAAAGAAGACACAGAAGAAGAGAGAGTTGATGAAACAAGTGTATTAAATAAACAAAATATATAGAAAATAAGAGTGTTAGTATAGCAGATAGAAGTGTCCGTCTGAAACTGTCAATTTCGACTGCTGGGAGGAAGTCGGTATTTGTCATTCGTCCCACCGACCGTACGAGTGTTGCATTCTAAGTTTTTTTTAGGGGGGTCTGGGCGCAGAGCCGTTGCCAAGACACGCTCGGCGGCTTCAAAAATGCCCGGGGCCCGTTGGTATTCCTGTAAAAAGGGATGCCTCAGGCGCCAAGCGATAAACCTAGCCCCACCAAGGAGGGTAAGAGCCTGGGAAGACGGGCCCCTGAGTTTGAAGATGCCGGTCTTGGCGCGCCCGACATAAATGCCGGCTTACTGGAATCCACGTCAGATAGCCTCGACCGACTGCCAGCGGAGCCAAGACATACCCGGCCAGATCCGTGTACCGACTAACACGGCTGACCGAAGCGTGTCCCAGCTCTTGCTAGGAGAAAGTCACGATATTTGTCTCTGCTTCCAACCAGACAAGACTTGACACAAGGTCAAATGACCCGACAGTCGAGTTATAGTTTGGGTCAGGTGAGGGGAAGCTCGGAAGCCTGATTATAGCTTAAACTGGACAGCAAAGTCCAGAGCTATACGAAGGTGTCAAAGGTATCAGTAATGCAACTCGCCAAGCTGAAGGTGGCCCAGCCGAAGCCGAGGGCCTTTCGGCCTCAAGTCTGCCATTGAGCATTGACCGTCCGGCAGGGATACCAGGCAGTCCGCTGAAAAGCCTCTGCGCGAAGCACAGTGACTGATCGAGCTCCCCCGTTGGGAGGAAATCTCCCTGCAAGTAAATAGGGTTAGTATTTATGAAGGAAGAAGAATTCATTATCGCATAGATAGGTCACCATAACAGTTATGGTGTTAGAGTTTTTGTTGCAAGCATATTTGAATTCAGAGTTTTCCCTTGTTCTATACCAACAAGACAAGACAGCTCAGTATATCCTACTATTTACTGGAGGGAAGGGAAGATGAGTGGCTGAGTCAATTTTCCAAAGTCTATAGCTGTTACATTACCTGCGCATCCAGATACGATGAGTACATATGAAATGTCTATAATGCATATTTGTTCTCTTTGTGTCTAGGACAGTATAGGCGACATTTTTCAAGAAGCAGGCAACATGCGACATTGTTGGATATTGATCTGAAGACTACTTTGACATCTATCGATACAGCTACGGAAGTCGGACTGGGAACAAAAAGAACTGGAAATGCATCTGGTACCTAAAGTAAACAGGACGCAGGTGTTCTTGGTGGAAACGCCACGTAAATTGCGTGTGTGACATGCTTGAAGGAAGCCTATCCACGTGCACTGTGTAAACGGCAGCTTTGAGGAGGTGTGACCACGAGAATTTGCGTGGGCGTAAGGGATATTTTATACCTAGGATGATTGCGACCCGAACAGAAGGAAGAAAAAAGGGTTCACTGAAGATCCGTAACTCCGCTCCTGTGTATGTAGCTCAGTCGTCTTCGATCCTCTTTACTCTATACATCCGTACAATTTTGATATTAAAAAGAAAAAAAAAAAGCAGATATTTTTATACATCAGTGTCATCGTTTTTTCTGCTATACAACAACATGGTTCATCATCAAACAAACCGTTCTCTCTAAAGAAAAATAAAGGTAATTTTATATTGAAGGTACCTCAACCCTTTTCACTACAGAAGGCGATACGCTGGGTCGGTGCTAGGGTCTTACTCCCCCCCACCCCCAATGAATCTATTATACGCCCTCCGAATCTAAGTATCACTCCTCTTTCTGAATATAAAAAACGGACATTCATTTTGTTACAATTTTCATAAAATAGTATTAATAGAAAATATATAAACCCTGCTCTTCTGGGGATCCTAAGAAGGCTTGTCATTTGATAAAACGTTGAAAGATAGCTAGCTAGACAGATAGTTTTGAACAAACTGAGATAGATTGATAGATATATTCATATAAGAAGAAACAAGAGGGATAGTCAGATAGATAGATTCAAAAACACCGACTAAATTGAATGTCTTTACAATAAAAGTTGGTTCTTGTGTTATGTTTGGGTTTTAACGTCGAAAACCAAGTATCTGCACAAACATTTGTAAGTAGTATATATATATATTTGGGGAGGTGCTCGTGGTGTAATGGTTATCGTCGTAGGAAATGGATACGGCGATACGAGCTCAAATCCTGGACGAGACTGATTGCATTTCACATAGCACTAATACCCTTGGGAAAGGTATGAATCCAATTATTCCCCCTCCAGCTATGGGTAAATAATAGGGCAGACTAGGTTCTTCAGCCTTGGTAAGGCAACTAGTCTAGGAGAAGGAAAACTCTTAAACTCCGCTTAAAAATTGACGTTGTGTCATATCCTGCCCGAGCGGAGGGGTTGGTAAATAGGATATATATATATATATATATATATACCAGTCCATTAGCAGAATTGTTAGAGTGTTAGCCAATGGCCCAGGAGACCGGGAATCAATCCCACATCGTGTCATAACGAAGACTCAAAAATAGTACTTGACACCGCCTTGCTTAACACTCAGGATTATAAAGTACGGATCAAAGATAAGTGGAGCAATCCAGGGAAAGGAGTAGCGTTGTCCATACACTTCACTGTTGTAGCTATTGTAAAAGGAGCCTTCAGGTCGATTACGGTCGACTAACTTATATATAAAGCATTATACATCCACATGGAAATGCATGTGAATGCATTCATCGGTATGCATTTACCCAACGGTTCCATCTGGAAATGTCAATTTTTAAGCAGAGTTCTTTAAGACTGGTTGCCTTAAATATATGCTAAAGAAACTAGTCTGCCCTACTACATACTCATGGTTGGAAGGAGAACAGATGGATTCCTGCCTTTCCCCAAGGACATTAGCGTGAAGTGAAACAACCTCTTTCAGGATTTGAACTCAGGTCATCGATTTCATTTCCGACGACAATAACCATTATTGCTTGTATTTGCGTATATACTTATATAAACACACACACACACACACACACACACACACATACACACACACACACACACACACACAAATATATATATATACATATATATATATATATCTGGTTCGTCTAATTTGGATAGTTTTCGTGATGGGAGGCAGATGGCCGTATAGTTGGTGCCTTGTGGGGTGTTGCCGCCAGGACTTGTTCAATATTGCTCGCAGCATTCTTGTGTAATTGCCGTCTAGCTTCTTTTCCTACCAGACATGCAGGACACTGCTGGAGAAGCAGGGACGAGCTCATAAGTGATGTACTCCTATGGACCCCCACATATGGCCGGGCAAAAGCAGGACGACCAGATCGAACATACATTCAGCAGCTATGTGAGGATACGGGATGTGGCCCTAAAGACCTACCAGAGGCGATGAAAGATAAGGAGAAGTGACGAGAGAGGGTCAGGGATATCCGTGCCTGCGGCACGACACGATGATGATGATATATATATATACATATATATATATATATATATAGAAAGTGAGAGAGGGACATACTCCTACTTCGTGCACTTATTTCGTTATATCTGTCTTAGTGGGGATATATTGTGCAGGTGACAGATTTCAAATACTAAATTCATTCTCCACTAAATGCTTCATAAAACATTGCCTTGTGCTATGATTAATTAACTTAAGCAAATTTGTACTTCTACTCTCTGCACATCATCTATTTAGACACCAATTGCTTCCCCCACATTCTGTGTTTTAGCAATGTTTTATAAGTGGGAGATACACATAGCATAACAGATATCGTCGTTGGAAATAGACTCAGCGATCCCAGTTTAAATCCTGAAAAGGTTTAGCTGTATATCACTTAGGGCCAATACCTTTGACAATGGTTGAATCTAACTATTCTCCCCTTTGGATATGGGTTAATAGAACAGATATAATAATATAATAATAGAACTTGGTTCTTCAGACTTAGGTAACCAGCCTAAGAGAAGGAAAATCTGAATTCAAACCAGCTTTACTTCACTTAAAAATTGACCTTGTATCACACCTGCCAGTGGCGGAGGGGTTGAGTTAATGCATACTCTATTTGAATTAATTCATGCCTGGTTCTCTGTCAATACATCTCAGACGTCTATGGAAGAAATCATTTTCATACATTAAAAGGAATTTATCTCAGTGCATTTTTGATAGTGTCTCGTTTGGGGCTTTATACTTAACACTTCGGAGATTCAACCAACATATTTGATTTTTTTAATTAGTCTGTTCATTTTTATTCTATTTAGTTTTAAATTAAGTTTTATAATAACGTCACAGATAAAAAGAAGCTTAGGAAAGAAAGAAAACTAGGAAAAAAAGAAATTTAAAAGCAAAACAAACAAAACAAAGGCAGGAGAAAAAAAGAAAAAAGAAAAAAGAAAGAAAAAGTTTTCAGAAGCGTGATTAAAGAAATACTTATATCTAGGGATGAAAAAAAGAAAAAAAGAAAGAAAGAAGGAAAGACAAAGAAAGAAAAATGTAAGAAAGAAATAAAAAACGCAATTAAAGACCTCTTCTATCAAGTCTCTGGAGTCAAAATAATTATAGTAACGCATCATCATTATGAAAAATTATCATCATAATTCTTATCTTTATAATTATTTCATCATCATCTGCCCTAATTTTTTTGGATTCATTTCTTTTTATTAATAAAAATAAGTTTTTGAATTTTATTTTTTTATCGTTGATATTGTTATTATCGTTAAAATATTGGTAAATCATTTCTTTTATTGGTAAATCCTTTTAATCGTCACGGAATTCATCGTGAATCGATAGTTAGTAGTACTGTCATTCTTGTTATGAAATGATCAATAAATCATTGTCAGTCTTTATCACTTTTACAATGAATAATCAGAAAATAAGAAAAATGGAAAAAGGAAGAGGAAAAAAAAAGAAAAAGAAGAAAAAAGAAAAGAAATAAGTTAAGAGGAAAATTAATAAAACGAAAGAAAAAATGAATCAAGAGTGAAATGACGTATAAAAATAATAAAAGCAGGAAAATGTATCAAGTTGAAGAAAAGAGAAAAGAAAATAAATGGAAGAAGAAGAAGAAGAAGAAGAAGAAGAAGAAGAAGAAGAAGAAGAAGAAGAAGAAGAAGAAGAAGAAGGTGATGATAAAGAGAGGTAGTGGTGTTATCTGAATAAGAAATTGAAATAAAAAGAAAATGAAAGTGAAAGCGAAAGTGAAGCAAGAAAGAAATGAAAAAAAATTAAAACATGGAGAATAAAAAAGATCTTGGAAATTAAAGAAAAGGAGAAAGCCAAGTGAAAGGAATATGGAAGAAGGGAAGAAAGTAGAAGAAAGCAGAAGAAAAGTGATTAGATAAAAAAAAATTGCAAAAGATAAAAGCAGGAAGCAAAAGAGACGGTGTAAATTAGTTGAATGAAAATTATTGCTGTAAAAAAATTAAAAAAAAAAAAAGTTAGGACAAAATCTGAAAGATATTAATTCAACATTATTATTTACTCTTTTAGAGTTTTTCACATCAGAGTTAGCTGATGGTTTTTCACTGGAGTTTGAGTGACAGCGTGTCTCCTCAAGTCTCCGGGACTCATCTAAGGATTCTGGCCGTTCTTAGCAATGCTGTTGTTTGGATAGTCTCTACCCGTCCACCAACTTCCAAGTCCTCCAGGCTTTTTAATAATCCTTTAGTTATTGTGCCTAAAGCACCAATCACAATTGGCACAATCGTTACTTTCATGTTCCACAGCCTTTTCTGTTCTCTAGCAAGGTCGAGGTACTTATCCTTCTTTTCACTTTCCTTCAGATTTATTCTGTGGTCCGCCGGGACAGCAAAGTCGTCAATTTTGCAGATTCTCTTTTTTTTTGTTGATTATAATGAGGTCTGGTCTTCTGGCCGGGATTAGGTGATCCGTTTGTATATTAAAGTCCCATAGGATTTTATGCGAGTCATTTTCTAGGACAGGTGCTGGGTTGTGCATATACCATTTGTTTGTATGGTCGAATTGAAATTTTTTTGCACATTTCCCAGTGGATCACCTTACCGACCCAGTCGTGTCTCGCCTTATACTCTTTCTGTGCTAATTTGCTGCATTCGCTTATCATTATTATTATTATTATTTTACTCCTTAGGAGTTTTTCTTACCAGCGTTAGCATGTGATTGTTCGCTGGAGTCTGAGTAACAGAGAGAATCTCCTCAGGTCTTCAGGACTCTTCTCAGTATTCTGGTCGATCTCAACAATGCGGTTGTCTGAATAGCGTCTATTCTTCCTCAGATTTCCAATTCTTCCAACCCCACTTCGAAGCCTTTTCTGGACCGTCCCCCAGCGCACCAATACAACTGGTATCACCGTCATCCGGTTGTTCCACAGCTTTTTTAGTTCTCAGGCAAAGTCCCAGTATATATGTTCCTTTTACGATTTCTTTTATTTTCCACTCAGGTGGTCAGCCGGAACGCCAAAATCTACTTGACGACTAGTTCCTTTTTCTCTTGTTAATTAACGCCTAGGTCAGGTCTTCTAACTAGGATAAAGGGATCAGTTTGTCCCTCCAAATCCCAGAGAATTTTATGCGTCTCATTCTTTTGGACGGATTCTGGTTTGTGCATATACCATTTGGTAATATGATCAAATTTCAGGGGTTTTTTTTTGCCCCATTCCCACTGGAGCACCTTTCCTACCCAGTCATGTCTATTCTTGTACTCCTTTTGCGCTAGTTTTCTGCATTCGCTTATAGTGTAATTAACCGTTTCATCTTTGTCACTACATAAACTACACTTACCATTCTGTTGGGTTTTATTGATTTTCGCTTGGATATAATTGGTTGTTTTGTGTTGCTATTAAAAGAGAATCAGTTTCTCTCTTAAGGCTTCTCTTTCTTAGCCATGTCGACAGTTTGTCGCTTAAAATATCAATATAATTGTTTTTCTTTCCGATTCTGTTTTTTAGCTTTTGTTGTTTTTCTGTTTGTTCTCTTGCTTGCGGTGTTACTGGCCGTTGTTATTAGTATTTCTTTGCTCTTTTTGATGTCGTCCTCGAGTCCTTGTATTGATACTTCCAAACAATCCTCAATGTTGGCAATTTCTTTTTCTCCTTGTCTTGACACATATAGTCTCTCGAATGTAAGACCTTGTTTATAGTCAGCAATTTTCTTGTTCTCCATTTGTCTGATTTTCTCTTGTTCATTTTCAGAAAGGTCCTGAGTACCTTACATGAGAAACTGCCTTGGTGTTTATCCCTTTGATGAGACTTCTACTACAGAGCTTGGTTTCGTGATGTTATAATAATAATAGTAATTATTATTATTGATTGTTAGTTATTATTAATCATTAGAGCTTTTCACATCAGCGTAAGCTGATGGTCTTTCACAGGAGTTTGAGTGACAGCAAGTCTCCTCAAGTTTCCAGGACTCTTCTCAGTATTCTGGTCGTTTTCAATAATGCTGTTGTTTGGATGGTCTCCACTAGGTCGCCAACTTCTAAATCTTCCAGGCTCTTTAATAATCCTTTAGTTACCGTGCCAAAGGCACCAATCACAATTGGTATAATTGTCACCTTCATGTTCCATAGTTTTTTCAATTCTCTAGCAAGTTCGAGGTACTTATCTTTCTTTTCACATTCTTTCAGTTTTATTCTATGGTCATTATTATTATTATTATTATTATTATTATTATTATTATTTGGTCGAAGTATTTTCCAATTTAAAATCGCATAAATGTTAAAATAATTCTAATTTCGTAACATTGTAATATTTAAAGTTTTATATATATTTTTCTTTATAACGGATTGGTTTATACATTTATTTGGAAATTTTATGTAAATTCTGATAAGAAAAAAGGCTGATACTAAATTGAGACCCCAGTGAGAAGATCAGGTTGTTAAGCCCTGATAGTTTTCAGAATTGCTGGTAAGCGACACCGACATTAGGAAAAGAATACGGATACTTCATTCGGATCAGACTGAAATCCTGATATCTCGGGGAGATCTATCTATCTATCTATCTATCTAAGGCTATTTCATTTTATTTTATTCTCTCTCTCTCTCTCTCTCTCTCTCTTTCTCTCTCTCTCTCTATCTATCTATCTATCTATCTATCTATCTATCTAAGGCTATTTTATTTTATTTTATTCTCTCTCTCTCTTTCTCTCTCTCTCACTATCTATCTATCTATCTATAAAAGGCTATTTTATTCTATTTTATTCTCTCTCTCTTTCTCTCTCTCTCTCACTATCTATCTATCTATCTATCTATCTATAAAAGGCTATTTTATTTTATTCTCTCTCTCTCTCTCTCATTATCAATCTATCTAAGGTTATTTTATTTTACTCTCTCTCTCTCTCTCTCTATCTATCTATCTATCTATCTATCTAAGGCTATTTTATTTTATTTTATTCTCTCTCTCTCTCTCTCTCTCTCTCTCTCTCTCTCTCTCACATTATCAATCTATCTAAGGTTATTTTATTTTACTCTCGCTCTCCCTCTCTCTCTCTATCAATCTATCTAAGGCTATTTTATTTTATTCTCTCTCTCTATCTCTCTCTCTCTCAATCATTTTTAATTGTCATTATCATCATGACCTTTTTCCATTGCTTCAAGTCTTTATTTTGATTTAATTTTTTTTATTGCAATTCCTTCGGGCAGTCAGTCTACGACTATGAGGAAAATCATGGATTTGAAAAAGCAATAACAATAAGTAAATAAAAGATGCTACAACAACAATAAATATTTATCCACTTCTCCCTACCACCACCACCCCAGTTCACATATGATGCTGCAGTTGGCGTAACGTTTATCAATACAGAAAATTGAACCGGAGTGCTGAGAGAGAGAGAGAGAGAGAGAGAGAGAGAGAGAGAGAGAGAGAGAAAGTTTGAGGAATATTGTAGACGCTTAAAAGGGCTTGCCCTATCAGTGGGCATAGAATACGCTAACTGTAACCTACGCCGAGTCGAAGTAATGCAACCATACTGTTGTACTTACACGGCTACTACTTGGAAGGATTTATGCTTTATTTTCTCAGTGAAATTAGATTTCCATAAGGTCGTTAACCTGTCAGTAGCAGCTAACGCTTTACCTATGTGTTTGTTGATATCGCTTTCAATGGATGAGATATTGCTACCAAGGTGTCTGAACAGGTCTAGTCATTTCAGATGCTTTGCATTCAATGAGATGGCGCCATAATATTTCCTAGTTAATTCTCACCTTGCCATTTATACAGCAGAACAGAGGTGTATGGAATCTGTTTCCCTGCTGGTTAGACATTAAAATCATGGTATAATTCACATGTGCCCGTGGTGTAATGGTTATCGTCGTAGGAAATGGACACGGCAACACGAGTTCAAATCCTGGACGAGGCTGATTGCATTTCACATAGCACTAATACCCTTGGGAAAGGTATGAATCCAATTATTCTCCCTCCAGCTATGGGTAAATAGTAGGACAGACTGGGTTCTTCAGCCTTGATGAGGCAACTAGTGTAGGAGAAGGAAAACTCTGAACTCAAACCTGTTAAACCCCGCTAAAAAATTGACGTTGTGTCATATCCTGCCCAAGCGGAGGGGTCGGTAAATAGAAGGAGGTGCCCGTGGTGTAATGGTTATCGCCGTAGGAAATGGACACGGCGACACGAGTTAAAATCCCTGGCGAGACTGATTGCATTTCATATAGCATTAATACCCTTGGGAAAGGTATGAATCCAATTATTATCCCTCCAGCTATGGGTAAATAGTAAGGCAGACTAGGTTCTTCAGCCTTGGTAAGGCAACTAGTCTAGGAGAAGGAAAACTCTGAATTCAAACCTGTTAAACCCCGCTTAAAAATTGACCTTGGGTCCTATCCTGCGCGAGCGGAGGGGTTGGTAAATATGATAATTCACATGTTACTTTTATATATCTGTTTAGTGTGAGAGAATTTACTGACCAACAAATAAATATACAGAAAAGATGGATAAGTCTAAGTTTTTTTTATTATACTAAATAGCTTTTAAATTACTTTTGTTAATTGCTGAGAGATAGTTGCTATAAACTTCCTATGATTTTATCTGGGTTTATTCTCTTTGCTTAATGGCATATCAACCTTCTTGGGTTATTTAATACCAAAGCCATCCTTGTAGAAGAACAGTAGTGGTACTATTTGACCCAGCTGGAGTGATAAGGGGCCTCATACTTTCCCCAAGTGTATTAGTTCGAAAGTGAAAGTGAAAGTAATAGCACGACTGAAGTTCGAAATTGCTTAATACAAAGTCACAGTCCCGCACGTTAGCCACTACGCCACGGAGACTCTCCGCTGTTTTTATTTTTATTTTTATTTTTTTGTTTAGTTTTTCGATTTCCGTATATCTGAAGGTGATAGGTTAATACAAATTGAATAATCCTATAAATTGTCGAATTAATGCTAACAAAACGCAGAAACTGATCAGTTTACCAGCCAGTTTAGGTTCTAAAAATAGCCTCTTACTTCACACACACAGTCATAAATGGGAAAAGAAAAAAAAGTGTTGTTTTTTTTTTGTTTTCTTTTGTTTATTAACCCAGAAATCTGAGATTGTATTTTTTTGTTTCTTTGAGCAAAAAAAAAAAAAAATGAATAAAAATAAAAAATAAAACAAGAAAAAATAAAATAAAAGAAAAATAGACAAAAAAGTTTTATTTCCAATTGATTTTAATTTACTGTTTTTCAGTGTAATTATATAGTCTTGTCACAACTGCTAACTTAAAACCCTGACTTAAATAATCAATAATTCATAATCATAACAATGTTATATGAGCCAAAGGAAACGTTCGTAGTTTAATAATAATTGTCGCAAGGAAATGGTGACGACAACCTGAGTTCAAATCCTGGATGAAGCTCATTGCATTTCACGTAGCGCTAATACTCTGGATAAAGACATTAATCAGTTATTTCTCCAGTTAGGAGTAAATAGTTGGGCAGACTTGGCTCTTCGAGCTTGGTATGGCAACCGGCCTAAATCTAAATTCAAATCTGCATGATTCTGCTAACAAAATTGACCTTGTGTTGTATCCCGCTCGAGAGTGGGGATTAGTAAATGTATATATGAATAAAGTGTTATGGCTAATTTGGTCAAATTCATTTCAGCCCAGAGAAACTAATAACATTTTTTCAAATTCCTACCATTTTTTTCTGTATGTATTTCGTTTACCTTTTTCTTCATCCCCCCCTCTCTCTCTCTGTCTGTCTCTCTCTCTCTTCAGCTTTGTTTTTATTTCTTTTCTGCTCCTTCCTTATTTTCTTTTTCCTATCTTATTCTTTCTTTCTTTCTTTCTTTCTTTTTGAGAATTTTATTATTTTGAAGACACCAACAAGTCACCTTCACTAGTTTTGCCTAAAAGGAAGGATCAATGTGCCTTTGTTTTTTCATTTTTTATTTTATGTTTATTTTTTTATACCAAAAATACATGTGGGTACGGTATGAATCGCCTTATCCTCTCCAAGCTATGGGTTAAATAGTATAACTGCTGTTCTTCTACAAGGATGACTTCGGCATTAAATAACCCACAAAGGTTGATATTCTATTTAACAAACAAACAAACCAAAAAAAAAAAAAAAAAAAAGAAAGAAGTTTTGTAAATGAGTGCTTTTTCTCTTTAGAGTAATTCCGTAGAGCAATGTCTTTTCATCCCTTCATTTATCCGAAACCAGGAAGGATTTTAAGCGACTGGGGGAACTACTCCTTATTTGTCTACTAAAAAAAAAAACAACTTTAAAAAAAAATTTACGATCCTCTCGCCTATGATCTACGATATCTTGAGGCGAAAGAAACATATACATAAAATGTCCATAGCAGAGTCGGCTGGGCCATAAAATACACCGACTGTATCTCTGCAGAGAAGTAAGATCCCCTCACACGAGTGTCCTAGATGTGACACGAAACAATCTGATGGTGAGGTTCCTGTAATGCTTGAGCTTTAGGGAATGCGGAGTACCCCTTCATTATTATTGCTCCCTGGTCCATTCTGACCTGCAGTGGTTGCACCTGATAGTGAGTCAATTAGAACTGTTTGACATTTAAACTGAGTGCAGACAAATGGCTGATGCTAAGTTGAATTGTTTGAAATAGAACTGTTGGATCATTTAACTGTGTGTAAACAAATGACTGATGTTTAATTGAATTGTTAGTTATATATAGCAAAGCTTGGAACCATTTAACTGTGTGCAAACAATAGTGATACTAATATGTAAACAAATTAGTTCTAACTCATTTTAAAATGACATTACCTACAAAATATTCACTTACAAATCATATAAGTATATCCATTTAACTGGATGCAAACAAATGATTAATAATAAGTTTAATTATTCGTTTTAGATTAATACTTAAAGACATCTGTGTGCAAAGAATGAGCTTAGGTTCATTTAAAGATGTTTTCAACAAAATGGGCTAAGAAATCATATATATTTGATATATATGCATAAAGAGGATTTGTCATTAGATAACCAACAATGGTTGATATGCCATAAAACCCAACCAAATCAAATGATATATATCTAATATATTTGTAGAAAGAGGATTTGGCATTAAATAACCTACAATGGTTGATATGCCATAAAACCAAACCAAATCCACCGAAATATATTTAATATATTTGTAGAAAGAGGATTTGGCATTAAATAACCTACAATGGTTGATATGCCATAAAACCAAACCAAATCCACTGAAATATATTTAATATATTTGTAGAAAGAGGATTTGGCATTAAATAACCAACAATGGTTGATATGCCATAAAACTAACCAAATCCATCGAAATATATTTAATATATTTATAGAAAGAGGATTTGGCATTAAATAACCAACAATGGTTGATATGCCATAAAACCAACCAAATCCAATGATATATATTTAATATATATGTATAAAGAAGATTTGGCATTAAATAACCAACAATAGTTGATATGTCATACAACCCAACCAAACCTAATCAAACAAAAAGTCCAACTGTGATTTGGGGAAAAAATTTAATGAGTAACTTTCGTATTTCTTTCAGGTACAACCAAATATACAATTTTTTTCCCTCTTAGTTCAATAATTCACGAAAAAAGAAGAAAAAAAAGAAATTAAACAGATTTCTCCCATTTGACCTGAGATTATGATTAAGCGCAAAAGACAGGGATTGTGTGATAAAGGGGGATCCTTACTTTCTCATGTATCTTCTCCAATCCCTTCCTTTTTTATTCTTTTAAATGTATTTTTTTAGTTTACAAAAACGTCTCTTGAATGTTCTTTCATATATGTATATATCCCATGTGTGTGTGTGTGTGTGTGTGTGTATGTGTATTTGATGTGTGTATGTATGTATGTGTCACTCTCTCTAACGTGTTTTCATCGTCTTCCGCTTTTTCTCCCCCCCCCAATTTTTTTGACGTCTGTGTGCGTTTGCTGCTCCAGTTCTTTTTGTTAAGTGTACGTTTTTCCGAGCGAGTATATATATATATATATATCTTTTTCTCTCTCGTCATCTTTCTTCGTTTCCTTTTCATTTCTTCTTGCCATGACAGGTGTTCTTTCTTCAAATCTTCTTCCTTTTTCTTTTTCTGAGAGTTCGCGTTATGTGCGAGTTTATGTTTCTTTTTACACACATGTGCATACATAAACACGTGTGTCTACTTCTGCATATTCATGCATGCACATATACATCGTTTTTCCTCTTCTTTTTGAAGTTCTTAGACTGTGCTCCTTCCTCCTCCTATCTCTCTCTCTCTCTCTCTCTCTCTCTCTCTGTAGACGTGGATTTAGGTTACGTTTAGGGTTAGGGTTCTGTCAACTGTATTTCTGCAGGCGCACCGATTACGTAAACGCATTTCAGGGTCGAATCCTTTAGTCGCAGCACCAATTGTAACAAAAACGCCTCACCTTTTAGCCCCGCGCACCTCTTATTTTGTTGCACCCCTGCATATTTTGCAGCACGATGATGTCAAATCCTGCATTGTATTAACTTGCAGTTTTGCGGATGCATATCACAGTGCACAGGAGAAAGCGATGCCCAGAAGAAAAGTAGGGGGAAAAAAGAGAAATAAGATTTGAAAGACTAGTATTGCTCCCGGACAAGATAGATGTGACACTCCAGAACCTTTCTCGAACTCTGCTCTGCCCCCTCCTTTTTGGCTTGCGGTATAAATTCTAACTTGCTACTGCTGCTATGTCTGGATATAGCTAACAAACTACTTCCATCTTCCACGTTCAACTCGCCTCTCTGGCCACTGTCAACCAACTCACTACACCTATATATATGCAGAGATATCTTCCCAATCTCTGGACACCGACCACCCATAAGGCCGAACATAAAAAATATCGCCAGACTGTATGTCTCCAAGACACTCTGAAAAGGATGGCAATAAAAGCTAACTCTTTCAAGTTGCGGCCTAAGTGGTTTTCTCACCCTTATCTTAGAAGATTCATTCACTTTTCCCCGTTTTTCTCACCCAGCATCCACACATCAAATATGTATGCCTACCCACACACGCGTACATACACTTCAAACTATATGAAAATGCTTGCAACTATATATATATATATATATATATACTAGGGCACCTGATAGTTTATGGTGTCACAAACCACCCCATAGATATGCCTGCATCATATACCCATTCAGCGATATATACACATCTATATCATTGGCCAACCTTAAATGGGTATTTATATCTATACCCATATATAGGCTGTCTTCTCGATTTCGAGTGTGATCAACTATTGAGTTTTGTGATTCATTTGACAGAATACACAAACTCTGAAGAGGTCCCTGAGCATGAGTTTTTTTTTACTGTGAACTGAGCTGGCACTGCACATAATCCCCTTTTCAAGTAAGGTGCAGAATCTCTAATGGTACATCATCATCATCATCATGTCGTGCTGCTAGCATGGATATCCCTGACCCTCTCTCGCCACTTCTCTCTATCGTTCATCACATCTGGCAGGTCTTCAGGGCTACATCCCGTATCCTCACATAGCTGCTGTATGTATGTTCGAGCTGGTCGTCCTGCTTTTGCGTGGCCATATGTGGGGGTCCATAGGAGTACATCACATACGAGCTCGTCCTTGCTTCTCCAGCAGTGTCTTGCATGTCTAGTTCGTCTAGCTTGGATAGTTTTCGTGAGGCAGACTTTCAGGTTTTATTTAATAGTTTTCTCTTTCCCGACGGGTTGTCGCCACTGTAGTTGGTTGGTTGGCTGGGTTTTATAGCATATCAACCTTTGTAGGTTATTTAACACTAAATCCATATTTATGCAAATAGTCATTTCTATTTCAAGCAATTCAGTTTAACATGAGTGCGCAGTTTAATTGTCAAAAATATTTCTATTTCAAACTATTCAGTTTATTCAAACAATTCTAATCCAGCTAATTTTGTTTACACACAGTTAAATGTCAAAACAGTTCTATATATACAGTTCTATATATAACAATTTAGTAAGTACATTTTCAATGTCAAAACAGTTCCATTTCAAACAATTCAGTTTAGCATAAGCTCACAGTTTAAATGTCTGTACAGTTTAATTGTTAGAAACATTTCTATTTCAAGCTATTTAGTTTACTCAAACAGTTCTAATTCAAATAATTCATTTTAGCATAAGTATGCAGTTAGTTCTCTTTCACCCATAGATAGGGCCCTATCAGGTGCTACCATTCCAGGCCAGAGTGAACCTGGGAGCAATGGCAATGAAGGCGTACTCCGCATTCCCCAAAGCCCCAGCATCACTGGAACCTCACCATCAGATTGTTTAGTGTCATAACAGGACACTCATTGGGGGGGGGATCTTACCCCTTTGCAGAGATGCAGTCGGTGTATTCTATAGCCCCATCCGACTGGGAAAGTCCCCATTGTAGCTAACGAGTCCACAAATAGAGTATATATATATATATATACCTATGGTCAAGTAGCAACTATATACATATATACGCACACACTTACACATACATCTAACCTGACGTACTAACACACCCAAAATCCACAGTGCCACAGGTGTCCCGGGTCTAACACTTAACTGTATATGATGATGAGGTTCTAGTTCTGGAAGACCTCTTCACTGCCATCACTACAAGATCCACTCGGGCCCATAGTGGTAGGGCCTGTTTGGGTCTCATCTATGATTAAAATAGATTTGCTTAAAAATTATTCCAATTCGATTCGACTGTGCGCAAAAAACAAAACAATTCCTAAAAACGCCACAAAAATGTAAATAGGGATGTAAAATGAATGTGATTCCTTAACTAAACCAACCTTATCAAATAGTTTTAAGAAGTCGAAGTGAGATCGAATCGACCAGGGAAGAAATAGTTGAAAATTAGAAAGTACAGAAGGAAATAGGATTGTGTGATTGATTTTAACGGCGTGTACTTTCTGATTTTTAACTATTTCTTACCTGGTTGATTCTATCTCAATTCGACTTCTTAAAACTATTTGATAAGGTTGGTTTGGTTTCTTTGTTTGAGTTTTGTTATTCCTTTGACAGAATACACAAACCCTGAAGAAGTACCTGAACATGATTTTTTTTTACTGATGGTGAGGCTCCAGTTCTGTAATACCTCTTACTGTCATTACTACCACTACTACTTATTTAATACCAAAACCATATTCGCAGATGAATAGCAGTGATACTATCTAGCTAATAGCTGGGGGGATAAGGGGGTTAATACCTTTCCCAAGGGTATTTGTCAGAAAATGAATGTAATAGCACGATTAAAGTTCAAATCCTTGACGAGACTGATTGCATTTCACATAGCACTAACACCCTTGGGAAAGGTATGAATCCAGTTATTCACCCTCCAGCTATGGGTAAATAGTAGAACAGACTGGGTTCTTCAGCCTTGGTGAGGCGACTAGTCTAGGAGAAGGAAAACTCTGAATTCAAACCTGTTAAACTCTGTTTAAAAATTGACCTTGTGTCATATCCTACCCAAGCGGAGGGGTTGGTAAATATGGTGATAGCACGAGTAAAGTTCGAACTCGCATACTTCGAGACCGCAGTCCGGCACTTTAGCCACTTCGCCACAAGGACATCTCCTCTTGATTAGTTTATTGTAGTTTAGTAGTAAGTCAAATGAAGGAAAAGTATTGTGTCGTACTAATTAATCTCCTAAAAAAGCTTGTCTACTTTGAAAACTTGTTATTTTATCCCGGCTCAAAAATCGACCATTGTTTCCTGTGGGAAATTCGCAACTACCTCACCCACAAAGCAAACCCCATCTTTTAATTTTATTTGTCTCTTTTGCTCCATTATTAAAAACTGAAACGATAAAGAGATAATTAACATTGGCCCTGAGAAAGGATGACACAAATTCGTGAAGCATTCCATATTTTTAGGGCGCTTCATGTGGTGTAATAGCTAACTTGATAGGCTATCAGACCACTTAGTGCTCCATATTTCTTGTCTTGTGCTAAACTAAGCTAAGCTTGGTAAATGACCACTCTATAACTTCCGTTTTTTTTATTACGCATGCGCATTTATCTATTACAAGTCGATCATATTTTTTGTCTGTCCTTATCTATCAACACTTTTTTCTTTCCTGAATTAAAAAAAACCTATTTTTTTCTTTCATTCAATTTCGCATAACCATTTTCTTTTATTTATTTGTATAGCTTTATATATACATATTTTTTATTATTATTATTTCGTTCTCATCGTCTGCTTAATCTTTTTTTCGCTATTCGCAAGCATTCTTCCGTGAATATATATTCTCATGTTTTTTACATCGTCTTTCCTTTTTACCATTATTTCTTCGTTCCTTATTCGTTTTCTTTCTTCATTCCAGAATTCCATTTCTTTCGTTTTCAATCTTTCTCGATCAAAAATCTTTTCGCGTTCCTTTCTTTTACCGTTTCTGTTTTTATTTCGTTTCATTTTATTATATTTTTTGCTTCTTCCTCTTTTCTGCCCCACTTGTTTTCGCCCAACCTTGGCTGAGCGTAGACCTCGCTCGATCCATATCTTTCTCCTTACTGCTAGCTTAACTGGGACACCGCTACAGCAGCGACCTAATTCCATTGAAGAAATATCGATCGACTCGAAAACAGGGCCGACATCTCTGTGAACAGCGCAGAGCCGTCTTCTTTCGATTGCCGACGACGACAACATCGACAATACCGCCATTCTTTCTCGAATTTCTTTCAGTTCAACTCCGCCTTTCTTCTTTTTTATTTTTTGTTTTATGTGTGTGTCTTTTTCGTTGTTCTTGTTTTCTCAACGCCGTTTCTGCAATCCAAATTTCCATTGATTCCATCCCCTTTTTTT
>OY757937.1:36370194-36377694 GCA_963585895.1 Sepioteuthis lessoniana
AGCTTTTTGATGGGTTCCTTCTGAGAGTATTTTCTCTTATAGGGGCTAGTGGGATTTTATATAGCTCGGCTTGAATGCTTTTGTCATCTTGTCCAAGATTCTTTCCGCTTTTCCCCGGGAATTTCGGCGGCACTTTCAATATATCTTATCACCTCAGCTACTGTCCTGAAAATCCCGGTTCAGCTTCTTCGCCCGGAGTCTGGCACGAGATTCGCCCATCTGTTCACGGCGACATCTGTCTTCAAAACTGATTTCCTTATCCCTATTTCCGCTGACGAAAAGGGGGCTACTTCCGCTTTAGGGTTCTGGCCAATCATTTAACCACTTTTTCTTTTTTCCACGTCAGGCGATTCATTCGGACTACTATATGTCCTTGTACACCCTTCTTTATCCATCTGGTCACAGAGTGCAAACACCTTTTGGCTTTCGTTCTGACCTGGATTTGTTACTTCGGCCGCGAGTAACTGACCTACATTCCTATTCCTCTTTTTAACGGTCAGTCTTTGGCGGCCTGTTAATTCAAACACGGAGGGGTAGGGGAAATTCCTTATTTCTCTCCTCTCAGTGGTAGACCACGTGACAATATATATATATATATATATATATATATATATATATATATATATATATAAAATGGGTGTAATAAAAATATACAAGATCTATTTCTTGCTTGTATTACATATATAAAAAAAACTATATGCATGTATGTGTGTATGTGTATGTACAACTTTTTTAAAACAAAATTTAAGATACAATATTCCGTGGAAGATGTAAGCTTCTAATTAAAATCTTATCAAACCATAATTGAAGAAATTTGTCTGTGTGCACATGCAATAGAATTACTCTACAATGAGCCATTATATTTAAATTAACATGATTATTTTTATTTGTGTGTATAATTTTGTAAAACTACCACCCAGGGGCTTCAAAGTTTGACAATATATCTCACTCATTTTTAAAAATCTGCTGTCTGATGTCAGAAGACAATTTGTGCAAATGATTTTTAGAAGCTGATTTCAATATTTTGAATATCTTGACAGTAATGCATTTACCCAACCTCTCCGCACAAGCAGGAGTTGACACAAGGTCAATTTTTAAGTGGAGTTTAACTGGTTGGAATTAAGGCTCTTCCTTCTCTTAAACTGGTCGTATAACCAAAGCTAAAGAACCCAATCTGCCCAACTATTTACCTCTAGCTGGAGGGAGAATAATTAGAATCATGCCTTTGCCAAGGATATTAGTGCTTTATGAAAATCAATCAGCCTCGTCCAGGATTTGAACTTGTGTCGCCGTGTCCATTTCCTACGACGATAACTATTACATCACGGGCACCTCTGTAGTGAATATAATCCTTTACTTTCTTCTTTAATTTTCAATGTCTTTTCCTTATAAAATCATGTGAAAGGCTTTTCTAAAGTAAAATCAGCCATGAATTTACAGGACACAGGCATTATTCTAGTAAATCAAAAGTAAAAATTGATAGATTCTTATGAGAAATAAACACTTCTCTTAAGCCTAAATTCTACGAAACTTACTTTATGGAAAATTCCTCAAATATCTTATAAGATATTTTTTTCGTGTTTACTGTTCAGATTTCGTGTTACAGGTTGTTCGTATGAGTAAGTCTGGCTAAATTCCTTTATCTCGATTAAACTTTGTTCGTATAACATGATCATGGAATGAAAAAATTGTTTAAGTCAATATTAAAAGTTATGAAGTTGTAACAGAGCTATATACTTTGAAAACTAGTAAATTAGAAATTTTGATTATATGCAATGTCTGTGTATACATACATCATAATTACTCAATAACAGATCAATGTATGAAGAACAAAATGATTATTTTCTTGATAAAAAATATGAATCTGTTGTATCGTGGTTAGGAAGAGATATACAGCAAAATAGAGTTAACTATTTATTAACTCAAATGGTACAGTCTAACAAATATATTAAGTCACGCGCTGTGGGTGTTACGTTCGAAGTTGGTCTAACTACTGACCGAGATCTTGCAGAACTTTTGTGGTTAAGAAACACGACGTCTTTTATACCTCCGCGATACCGAAAGTCACGTGGTACGAGCCACTATTTTAGATAGATTTTTGATAGATAAATTTAGATGTATTTTCTAAATTTTAGATTTTTGGTACATAAATTTAGATGTCTTTTTATAATTTTTTGATAGATTTTAGATAATTTTCGACACATTTTCTAAATTTTACATAAATTTTTGATTAATTTTCTAGATTGACATACATTTTTTTTTATATAATCATCATCATCATGTCGTGCCGCCAGCACGGATCTCCCTGATCCTCTCCCACCCACTTCTCTATTGGACATCGCTCCCGGTAGGTCTTCAGGGCTACATCCTATATCAGCACAGAGCTGTTGTATATAGGTTCTAGTTGGTCGTCCTGCCTTTGCTGGTCCATGTGAAGGGGTCCACAAGCGTATGTCACTCATGAGCTCGTCTCTACTTCTCCAGCAGTATCCCGCATGTCTGGTTCGTGTAACTTGGATAGTTTTCGGGATGGGTGGTAAGTGGCCTTGGAGTTGCTGCTTTGTGGGGTGCTGCCTCCATGACTTGTTTAATATTGCTCGCAGCATTCTTATGTAATTAACATATAATATTTTATAAAGAAATTTAGTATAGAAATAATCTATGGTACCATATACTGTAGTCGAGGGCGACCCGAAGACTCCCTTTTCAATAGCTACTACACCGAGCTGTAGTGAAGGGCGGTACTCATTTCGCTGGATTGCTCCGCTTTACCCTTGATACGTACCTTGTAATGCTGAGTGTTAAGCAAGGGGGTATTAAGAACCATTTTTTTAAGTCATTGGTATGACTCGACCTGGGATGGAACCGCGGTCTCCTGGACCATTGGCGAACACTCTACCCACTAGGCCAATAAGCATCTAATTGCAATCTAATTACAACTAAAGAAATTTGTCTATCGTTACATGTACCAGAATTACCAGGCCATTGTTTGAAAACCAATATGATTATGAAAAAGGAAATTTTTAAAAATACAATTGTATGAATATATATCTAAGAGCAGTAGTTATTTTAATATTGTTACATATTCATATTTTTGGGTAGAGAGTTTCAATGCTGTAGAGTTAGTTAATAAACACTACCTAATAATATCCGTTTTGACTGTATAATCTTTCAATAGAAATAATAACGACCTTAGTGTCTTTGGTTTAGAAGAAAATTAAGGCTTAATAAAAAATATTGTTATTGGTATACTTATTTATGGATATTACCATTTATATATATATATGTAGACAAGGTTTGATATGAAATCTGACAGTATGCGAAAAAAGAGGGAGAGAAAGAGAGAGAGGGGTATTTATGAATGTATGCTTAAAAGTTCTCCGCCAAACCGTAGAAATATTGACCTTCTGGGTCTATGAAACTTATTTATTATTCCATGTACACTTATCTGATGGCCATTAAGTGGGATTGATCAGAAAAAAAAAAAAACTTTTGATAAGATTTGAACTAGGATCTTTTAATTTTGAGAACTTGTCTAATTTGCCTCCAAAATGATGAAACAATACTTCAACCAATGTTATTAAAAGCAAGAATTATAGAATTGTGTTAAACTAGCTCAAAGAACATAGTTATAATAAAATCAGCGTGTTGTAATGCGTTGTGACACATTTTCATTGGTGGTGTGTCCTTGTGGTGTAATGGTTAAAGCGCTGTACTGCGGAAACCTAGTAAGTGAGTTCGAACTCCAGTTGTGCTATTATGTTCACTTTTGGACAAATACAAAATATAAACTCCTTTATCTTCCCAACTATGGGTTAAATAGTGCCACAACCTTCCTTCTAGAAGGATTGATTTGGCATTAAAATACCCAAGAAGGTTGATATGCCATTAAACAACAAACAAAACAATTTTATGCCGAACCTAGGCAGACAAATAGAGATACATGATAGTGCATGTACAGCTAAGTTAGCGTAGTGACCATGGTCCAATGATCACACAGACGAGAAACTGACAATCACTAAGCACTGTTGAGTCTGTGTATACGCTACTTTAATATGTGCTACTATATATATATGTATGTGTGTAAAATAATAGGGTATGTTGGACTCTCAAGCTATCGTAAGGCAGCCAGTCTAGGAGAAGGACAACTCTGAATTTAAATCCCCAGCTAACACATCCTGCAATTCAACACACTTGTCTCTTCGGTTCTCAAGTTTCTTTCACACTTTCAAAAAATAATGATATGAAATCTGACAGTATGCAAAAAAAGAGGGAGAGAGAGAGAGAGAGAGAGAGAGGGGGGTATTTATGAATGTATGCTTACAAGTTCTCGGCCTAGCCGTAGAAGTATTGACCTTCTGGATCTATGAAACTTTTTTATTATTCCACGTACACTTATCTGATGGCCATTAAGTGGGATTGATCAGAAAAAAAACTTTTGATAAGATTTGAACTCGGATCTTTTAATCTTGAGAACTTGTCTAATTTGCCTCCGAAATGATGAAACAATACTTCAACCAATTCTTAGTTGACTGGAGGACTTTTTAGTACCTTTTCATATATAGTTAGATAATCGTTAAGTGGTGATATGAGGATTCAATAAACACTAATTCGAAATTTACCTTGAAAAGCAATAACTGTTTCTAATAAGGAAACATTTGCACGCATCCAAACAAGTGTGCAAATGTTTCCAGCGAAAAATCGGTTTTGAACGAGAGCTTGAAATCTTTTTTTTTTCTTCCAAAGCTAATAGAAAGTTCCATTATAGAAAAACTTATGCTGTGCTTGTGATGTGGGATTCTATTTTTGCTCTCGTAAAAGCATGAATAATGAATATAATTAATTCTTGCCTTTAAATAATTAATTAAGTAAACTAATTCGCAGGAAAAAGAAAAGAGCAGTTGGTTTTTCAAGAATTTTAATCGCACAAAATAGAAGTCTTTATCTTGATGTTAAACTAGAGATTGAAATATTCTTATTTCTCTCGATTTAGTCAAAATGCATTGAAGGCTATTGTTCGCCCACTTCCAGAGATTAATATTTCGCCAGAAATAAATTCAAAATATAAATAAACAAAACGAAAAGAAGCAAAAGAGCGGATTGCTAATCTTTCTTTGGATTGTATGAGGGTCGACTGAAAAGTTCATAGGCTGACCAAGATATTCTGATGGAATATGACCAAATGAGGTTTATTTTTCAATATAGTTTTCCTTGCGTTCCACACAATTTTTCTATCGATGTTACAGTGATTGGATCCCACAGGGGAAAAAAAAGTCGTCAACAGTAGACATGAAGTCTATAAACATTTCTGCCCACTCTCGTAAATGAGGTTTCTCTTTCAACAACAGACATTTATTTTATTTATTTTTTTCTGCTGATTTTCAACATTCTAATCCTCCATCGCTTTCACTTTAACTTTTCCTAATCGACCTGTCTGTCTGCATGTCTGTCTCTGTCTCTCCTCAGAAGCTAAGAAAATTCTTATCCTTCATTCTTTCTCATTCTCTTGCTTTCATATCTTTCTACTTGTCTATCTTTTGGTTTGGTTTGGTTTAATGGCATATAAACCATTATAGGTTATTTAATGACAAATCCTCTTTATACATGGTGCATTCAATAGGTTTCCAGACTTTTTTGTACAGGCATTTAAAATTGTCGTAGACTCTTGAAAATTCAGTATGTTATTGCTATACATCTTATGAGATGACAGACCAGTTTTTATGATTTCAGTTTCAAATGAACAGCTACAACAGGAATTGGAATACACCCTACTAAAGCCTGATTGTCACAGCTGGTGAATTTCAAAAATGCAATGCAATAAAATTCTTTTTTAAACTTGGAAAAAATGCCATGCGATGAAAGCTGGATCTACTGCTATGACCCAGAGACTAAGAGAAAGAGTTCCCAGTGGAAGCATGCTGGCTCTCCCAGACCCAAGTAGGCCAGACAGAGCGAATCCACCCACAAACTTTTGATGATCCCTTTTTTGACAGCACTGGCATGATCTACATGCAGTGGGTTCCCACTGGACAGACAGTCAACAAGGAATACTATATTGAGGTTTTAAGGGAGTTCAGCAAGAGATTCCGTCGGAAGAGGCCAGCACTCTTCAAATCGGGTCAGCGGCATTTCCACCAGGACAATGCACCAGTCCACAACTCCATCCTTGTCACAGACTATTTGACCAAGATGGGCATCTCAGCCTCCCTCTCGTCCAGACCTTGCTCCCTGTGACTTTTCATTATTCCCTGAGCTCAGAGGCTGTCATTATGAGACAATTGAGGAGATGAAAGAGGCTTTGACAAAGATCATTGACACGCTCATACAAGAGGACTTCTATGAGGCCTTCCAAAAGTTGTTGGTACGGTAGAACAAGTGTATTGCAGGCGGAGATTACTTCGAAGGGGACTAGAATTTCATGTGTGTACTATCAATAAAAGTGCCCATACGAAAAAAGTCTGGAAACTTATTTAATGATCATCGTACATATATATGAAATATGATTTTAAAACACATTTTGTTGATAACGTTTTTAAACGAGCCTAAGCTCATTCTTTTGCGCACAATTAAATTGTTCCTAATTTTACTATGTATCACTAACAATTCAATTAAACATTAGTCATTTGTTTTCGCACAGTTAACTGATCAAACAGTTCTATTTCTAACCATCCGATTTAGCATGTTATTTGTTTGCACACAGTTTAAATGACAAACGGTTCTATTTATCCCTTCGATAGGACCCTATCAGGTCCTATCACTCCGGGTCAGAGTGGACCTGGGAGCAATGGCAATGAAGGGGTACTCTGCATTCCCCAAAGCTCCAGCATTACTGGATCCTCACTATTAGATTGTTTCGTGTCATATCAAGGAAACTCGTTGGTGGGGGGGGGTCTTAACCCTCTGCAGAGATGCAGTCGGTGTATTCTACATCCTTAGCCAACTGGGTGTGTCTATCTTTTATCTAACCCCAAAATTTAATTCTATTTGAATAGATTGATTACTCTACTAATCTGTCAAATTATCCATCGTTTTCCATGTCTCTCTGGATATTTAACACGGGATTCGAAATTAATTCACCAGGGAGTTGAGAATCTTATTCTCTGTGAGTTCATTTAGAGAATAAGGAGAATGAATCCATGAGAATGAGCGTTTGTACTGTTTATTGTGTAGAGTTTACTTTTCGAACCTTTTTCTATAAATAGCGTCAGTTATAGTATATAATGAGTTTTATTTTTTTATCTTTTTTACAAGGATCAGTGGGTAGTATGTTTCTATAAATCAAAGAACTGACGCTATTTACAGAAACAATTTCGAAAAGTAAACGCAACACAATACAACAGTACAAACGCTCATTCTTACAAAGTAGTAATGTACATACAAAAGTTATATCACTTTTGTAATACACCCTCCCCTGATGATGGTCCAAAGTTGGACAGAAAGTACTTGGGAAATAACTAATTATGGAAGGTTTATCAACCAATTCCCGCCGAATAACATAAG
>OY757937.1:36382694-36405194 GCA_963585895.1 Sepioteuthis lessoniana
CCAATTCTGGACAGAGTGGAACTGGTGGTAATGACAATGAAGGGGTTGTCCAAATTTCCCAAATCTCCAGAAATCGACACTCACCATCAGATAGTTTAGTGTTGTACCTTGGACATCATTTTTTCTTTTTTTTTGGTGGGGAGAGGATCTTACCCTTTTGCTGGGGATACAGTCAACGTATTCAAAGCCTCACCAACCAGGTGATTTTCATTCAGGGTTGCCATTTTCCGAGACTGGTCGTCTATTAAGGCTAGAACATATACAGAGGTACCCGTGGTGTAATGGTTATCGTCGTAGGAAATGGACACGGCGACACGAGTTCAAATACTAGACGAGACTGATAGCATTTCACATGACACTAATACCCTTAGGAAAGGTATGAATCCAATTATTCTCCCTCCAGCTATGGGTAAATAGTAGGACAGACTGATTCTTCAGCCTTGGTGAGGCAACTAGTCTAGGAGAAGGAAAACTCTGAACTCAAACCTGTTAAACTCCGCTTAAAAATCGACCTTGTGTCATATCCTGCCCGAGCGGAGGGGTTGGTAAATATGATTAAGGCTAGAACATTCAGTCTAACCCCCACCATCTAGAACCCCTGTAATGGCTATATCAATTCGGTCACAGCAACGTTTCAGCTTAAGTATCGTTGCAGGAAAATAAGTCAAAACAAAACAAAATAAAAAAAACATAACTTTTACCATTACTTAGTAACAGAGTCTTAGCTTTGTGCAGTATTGTTGATGGGAGTGATTAAACAGACGTTTCGCCAGTACCGAGATGGCGGCAAATGCTCATAAAACTGTTCGATTTAAGCCTGCACTTTGATTACTAATCGATCTAATATTCTTCCTAGCTGAAAGACCAGCTACATGACCGTTAAATGTGAAAGGACAATTGGGTTACTAAAAAATGTATAGCCAGAGAAGCTGATAAGTATCTCACAAACGATTATTCAGCTATTTAACTCGAGTCGACCATGGAGATAAACAGAAATGATTATTTCAACCGGTTTCTTAATGATGACATAGATGATAATATAACCGTAAAACCAGAACCTCTAAAAGAGATTCATTAAAGTCTATCGAGTCTGGAGATCTAAATACAAGTGTTGCTGTTCGTCAGATAGCACTGCTTTGTTTTGGTTTATTTTTCGAACGGCATATAAAACCTGTATGGGGTACTTAAAACCAAAATTTGATTCATTAGTAAAGTTTTTGTTTTGTTTCGTTTAGTTCATTTGTTTAACGGCACATCAACCCCGTATGACTTATTTTGACTAAAAGTTGATTCATTTGTAAAGGTTTGTTTTGGTTTATTAGTTACCAACCAAGTATAGTTAATCTATTTGCAAAATTTGATTTGTAAAAGTCTGGTTTATTTGTTTAACGGCGTATCTACCCATTATGATTTAATAGCGATATTTGTTATATATATATATATATATATATAACGAGTTTTTTTGTTTTTTTTAAATAAAAGTAAGGTTTGTTGTTCATTTTTTAAATTATTTATTTATTTATTTGTTTCTTTTGTTATGTAAATTTTAAGCTAGGTGGTTTTTTGGTGAATATAAAAACGGCGTTTTCTCCTTTAGCATTTGTCGGAGTTAGACTTCCTGATGATCCGTTAAGGTGAAACTTTAGTAGGAGATTTCCGACTCGCGATTTAAGTTAATTTTATAATTGGCTCCACTTGTGTTGAGCACTCTTGTAATTATAGCATTGCAGTGTTCACGGAAGGTTTTAGTTTTCTTTTGACCAACTGACTGCCTATCTCTTGATTTTTTTAAGGGGTGTGACGGGGTTGGCCTTTTCTTTCTTTTTGTCCTATAATATTTTTTTCTTTTTCCCCCGGGCGGTGATTAGAGATATTTTTTTATCTCTTGTTCCTGACGGTTTTTTTTTCTTTTTTTCTGGGACCGTGAATGCTGGAAGATATTAGATTAGTATATATATATATATATATATATGGCAAGATGAGTTAGATTCGGCCTGGGTATCACATTTCAAATGTTAGGAAAACCCATTAACTAGATTAAGGAAATCTAGATAAGAAAATGTTTATACATATGGCCACGGACGTGGGTAAGTGTTAAGTACTTGTCGGGTACTGGTCAAAAAATTTAAAAGGGTCTGAATTTAATGTCCCTGTATCGGAGACGGTCAGTCAAGGAAATATTTTTATGTCCAGTTTTTTTAAGAGAGAAATGGCCCCCAAAAGGTTATGAGTTTATTCGTGGATGTCCCTTGGCTGGAAACAATAATGAAACATTCTGTATATATATACAGGTGCGTTTTGGGAACTAGCAGTTAGACTTAGTTTGGGTTCGAGGAAAGTTGATTCGGCCGGAACAAAGAAACAACGAACAGCGATATTACCAGACGGACCCAGTTAGTTAAGATAATCTTTTGCCAGCCGAAACTCAAACTAGAACTAATTATCCACAAAGTGTTACACGCTCTCCATCCTCCCTTGGCGTTTTAACCACAAAGTTGTTGTGTTTTTGTTCTTTTCCCTGTAAATCTGCCTCTCGCTCGATCCGGCTACACATAAGTTCTCGACGTGGAGTTTGTAACTTATGCAACACACACATATATATATATATATATTAGCATAGTGTATACACAGTTAACGGCTCTTTGTGACTGTCATAGCCCAGTCGACTGGGGCTGTAGAATACACCGACTACATCTCTGCAGAGAGGTGAGACTCTCTCCTCAAGATATGTCCTTGATATGATATTAAACTGTCTGATGGAGAGGTTCCAGCCTTGAAGATCTGGGGAATGTAGAGTACCCCTCCATTGCCATCACTCCCATGTCCACTCTGATCCGGTGTGGTAGCACCTGATAGGGTTCTATCTATATGTCAAATAGAACAAACTATGTGCAAACAAATGACTGATGTTAAATTGTGACTGTTATATAGCAATACTTGAAACCATTTAACTGTATGTAAAGAAGAGCTCAGTCTCGTTTAAGAATGTTATCTACAAAACTTGTTTACAAATCATATATATACTTAATATATGTTTATAAACAGGATTTGGCTTTAAATAACCAACAATGGTTGATATGCCACAAAATTAAACCGAAACAAACCAAACCAAACCAAACCTTGGTGACTGTCAGTTTCTACCCCATGTGGTCATCGGACTAAGAGGTTCCCACGCAGTGGGTATCCCTTTGTATATTGTTGTGTGAGGCATGATGGGAAGGATGGCTTAATTAATGCAGCAATCTGGGGGGTTATTTACGTGGTTATATTGAATTAATCTTGTGTTTTGTTACAGCATATCAACTCCTTTAGCTTTTTTTTTAATACTCATATTTGATTCATTCGTACAGATATGGTTTGATTTAGTTTATTTGTTGAACAGCATATAAACTCCTGATGTCTCATTTGATATCAAAAATTGATTCATTTGAAATGTTTGGTTATAATCAAAACTACTCATATTTACAACGTTTCATTGCAATCACTTTTTTTTATTTGTCTTGATGTAATTTGCACACAATTATGTAACTTCAAACGACTATTTCCATTTAACAATTGTAATCATTTACTTACCCACAGATATAAAGTTTAAAGTATTCCCATCTAATACTAATAATTTAAACACAATTATATGGGTTAAAGTATTCCTATCTTATATTGATAATCTATACACAATAATATGCTTTCAAGCAAACCTTTCTAATACTAATAATTTATACATAATAATATGGTTTCAAGTATTCCTACCTAATACTAATAATGTACACACAGCTGTATGAGGGGGTGTCCTCGTGGTGTAATGGTTAAAGCGTTGGACTGCAGAATCGTAGTATGCGAGTTCGTACTCCAGTCGCGCTATTACGTTCACTTTCGGGCAAATACCCTTGAGAAAGGTATAAGTTCCCTCATCCTCCCAGCTATAGGTTAAATAGTACCACTACTTTTCTTCTAGGAGAATGGCTTTGGCATTAAATAACCTAAAAAGAGTTGATATGCCATTAAAACAAAGAAAGCAAACCAAACCAAACACAGTTGTATGCTTTCAAGCATTCCTATCTAATACAAATAATTTATGCGCAATTTCATGGTTTTGATTGACAATTTGTTTGCATATCTATATTGTATCAGCTATTTCTATCTAATATCGCCTAGTCGGCTAGGGCTGTTGAATACGCCAACCACATTTCTGCTGAGGGAAAAGACACGACCTCAACGAGTATCATAGATATGACATTAAACCATCTGAATTTGAGGCTCTTGTACTGGATCTTTGGGGAGTATGATGCACCCCTTCATTGCCATTATTCTCAGGTTCCCTCTGACCTGGAGTTGTAGTACCAGTTAGGGTCATATCTATGGGTCTGATAGAACTATTTAATCATTTATATACGTGAAATCATTTACCTGTGTGCAAACAAATGATTAGCATTAAATTAGATAGGAACACTTGATAAATAGAATTACTAATATTAAATAGCAATACTTGAAACTATTCAACTGTGTGCAAATAGAACTATTAGTGTTAGATAGCAATACATAAAAGCATTTAACTGGGTACAAATAAATAAGCTCTGGCTAGTTAAAAATATTTCCGGTAAGCTATTCGTTTAAAAATCATATATGTTTAATATATATATATATATATATATATGTGTGTGTGTGTGTGTGTGTGTGTGTGTAATCAAGATTTGACATTAAATAACTTCCAAGGGTTGATATGCCATAATACACAACTAACCAAACTATATAATGCTACTAAATATCAAATCGATCTATTTGTTCTACAAATGGGACCCTAAAACAATTGGAACCTCACTCCCAGGCATAGTTTAATGTCATACGAAGAACACTTTGTGGGGTGGGGTTTTTACTCCTTCGCATGGAATTCTGTGTATTCTAAGCCTTATCAATGGGGTGGGACAATGCTTTCATGTTTGGAGTATATGGTTGCCGTTATTGGTAATATAATATCTGGTCATTTTTAGTTATTTATACTTCAACTGTTCTTGTAAATGACGGAAAAGAAAAAAAGGAAAACGATCGAATCGACGAAAATAAAATGCGCGCGACACCACGATCTAACGTGTGCAAGTGAAATGTATCACTAATAATGACTTTTATAAACTCATCTGAAAGCAAACGCATTTGACAAGAAGAACTTTCGCTCTTTTTGCCTTCATACCCTGTTCGTTGGCAAAAGCTGCTGGTTCGTTAGGAGTAGCAGTACTACCTTGGCTCACCAAAACTGTGGTATCACCCTTAATTGATAGGTGATGAGAACAGAGTATCGCACATGTTTTCACGCGTTGTATGATAAAATTTTAAAATTCTTCGACTATCGAGAGGGATGCTGGTGACATGATTGCTACTTGTCCGGAAAAAATGAAAACAGCCCAACCTGTTTGCGTTTACTTTGCAGTGAAGACGTGGGTGGTACATGTAATGTTGTGGTCACCTTCCGCTACCAGTGAACTTGAAGCTCGGCACTGTGACCGACAACAAAAGATCAATTTGAAGAACTCTCGCGGTGAGTGGAGATTAAAAAAAAAGGGTCAGTCTGTTATTTAGGAACGACTTAAATTTAGGGGCGAACGAACACCGGTAAAATTTGGAGTGGGTTACAATCTGTCAAACAGTAGAATATCTTCTTTATCGAATCGAGAATGCTATTACACGTCCTGCTGATTTTTGAGATAGGTCCAGAAGAATTATGAAGTGAGTTGTATTTTTATGTGACCTCGTGTTGAAGTTTTTTCATTTTTCCTGATATTGAACTCTTCATCTTGTCTTTGTTTACACTAACTTTCTTTGAGACATCGCAGTACATCCTGCAACTGTTATCGCACTTGGACGAGGTCGTTTGTGTTTCACTTCATGCTAATGCCCTTAGGAAAAACATGAATCTATCTTTCCCTCCTCCTGCCATGGTTGAATAATAGAGTAAACTCGGCTATTTAGCCTTGAGATGCAACCGATCTAGGAGAAAGAAAACTCTAAATTCCAACTAAATGCACTCCGCTAAAGAAATGATCTTATCATATTTATCCAACCCCTCCGCTCGGGCAGGATGTGACACAAGGTCAATTTTTTAAGCGGAGTTTCACAGGTTTGAATTCAGAGTTTTCCTTCTCCTAGACTAGTTGCCTCACCAAGGCTGAAGAACCTAGTCTGTCCTACTATTTACCCATAGCTGGAGGGAGAATAATTGGATTCATACCTTTCCCAAGGGTATTAGTGCTATGTGAAATGCAATCAGTCCAGGATAGAAATGATCTTATGTTGTATCCTATTCGAGGTGGAAAGGTTTTGAAGATACATTCTTTGCACGAAAACTTTTCGGAGATCTAACCATTCCACTTAATTGTGGATAAAATAGCAAGTGACTTTTATTTCTTACCTTGTTGGGCCACTCGTCTCGGAGAAAGGCAACTGTGAATTCTAAATCAGTGGCTTGCAACTCCGTGTGGTAAGATTTCACAGATAATCGACAGTTTGTATTATACATCATCTATTCCATGAAACGTTCGGAAATTTAAACAGGCTTCCTTTACACAAGGAAAACAGACTCACTTGACATTTGAACTGAGGGGACACGCTATAAACATCTGCTGTGAAAAATTAGATTATATTCTAATTTGCTTTTTTCTTAAATCCTGCTAAGCAATCTTTGAATTCATTGATTTTTACCAAATCCAATATTTCTATAAAGGCTACTTTATTTTTGGAAGTGTTTTAATTACAGAGATTATTATTTATTTATTCGTTTTTTGGACAGAAATCCATCATGGCATAATTAAAGTTAATTTTAGGTGACAAAAATTGACATTCAAAACAATTTAAACCTGTTTTAAGCAAGAAAAATTAATTGTAATTTTTTACGAGGATCACTCTGCTATTTTCTTGCGATTAAAACTAAAATTTAAACTTCAAAGAAAATATTAAAATTATTACAATACGGTTTAGAATATTTATTTTAAAAATTCCGTAAACGTTGGAATATTTTAAAATGCTTTTGATATATAACACGGTTAAAATGCTGAAAGGTAATTTCTTTAGCGGAGAGCATTTAGTTGGAATTTAGGGTTTTCTTTCTCCTAGATCGGTTGCATCTCAAGGCTAAATAGCCCAGTTTACTCTATTATTCAACCATGACAGGAGGAAGGAAAGATAGATTCGTGTTTTTCCTAGGGGCATTAGCATGAAGTGAAACACAAACGACCTCGTCCAAGTACGATAACAGTTGCAGGATGTGCTGCGATGTCTCAAAGAAAGTTAGTGGAAACAAAGACAAGATGAAGGAGTAAGCAGGTTCGAACTCCAGTTCACTTTTCCACAAATACCATTGGGAAAGGTATGAAATGCCTTATCCCTCTGCTAGACGTTAAATAGTACTACTACTGTTCTTCTACAAGGATCGTCTTGGCGTTACATAACCCATGAAGGTTGATATGCTATTAAACAAAGAAACCGAAAAGAAAACCTAAATAGATAAACAGCTGATTTTAGATCAAGTCACGTTAAAATCCCCCCCCCCACCTTAGAGATCCTAGAGGGGGCTGTTTGCATTTCACACAGTGCTAATACCCTTGGGTAATGTATAAATCCAGTTATTCTTCCCCCAGCTAGGGATAAGCAGTAGGGAAGAATGGGCTATTTAACTTCGGTATAGCAACCGGTCAAGGAGAATGAAAACTCTGAATTCAAACCTGTTAAACTCCGCTTAAAAATTGATCTTTTGTCTCATCCTTCACGTGCAGAAGGGTATATATATATATATATATATATATATATATATATATATATATATATATATATATTATCAGGTGTCTGGTGAGTGTAAGAATTAGGGAACAACTAACGCAGAATGAAAATTTAATATATCAGGTTTTAAACAGACGAAAGCATCGAGCGTTTTTTTTTTTTTTAACTTTCTTGTACAATTTGTTATTTTATATTTGTTGAACTCTCTCGTTGATCCTTGACATATGGGAGCCAAACTGCTCAGTTACAGATAAGAACTGTTGGATTACCTTGACAGGTGATTTTTTCACATAGGGCTTGTGTAGAAATAGTGACATTTTGGGGATGAGCTGATAACAGAAGAATAGTGCATCAGTGTGACACAGCTTCGCCCGAAGAAAACGCCAAAGGTTTTGAATTCAGAGTTTTTCCTTTTCCTAGACCAGTTGCCCTAACAAGGCTTTTAATACCAGTCTATTCCACTATTCTACCCATTGCTCGGATGGTGAGAAGAGATGACTGGATGGTTGGTTGGTTGGGTTTTGTGAAAAATCTACCATTGTCGTGTATTTAATTCCCAATCCTCTTTATACATATGTATTAAAAATATAATTTGATTTGGTTTGGTTTAGTTTTGTGGCATATCAACCATTGTAGGTTATTTAATGCCAAATCGCCTTTATACATATATATCAAATATATATGATTTGTAAACGCATTTTGTTGATAAGATTTTTGAACGAGCTCATTTTTGTACACAGTTAAATGGTTTCAAGTATTTCTATACAACATGAATAATTCTATTTACTATTAAATATTTGTTTTCTCACACTTAAATTATTTCAAGTATTGCTATGTAACAGTAACAATTTAACATAATTTGTTTGCTCACATTTAAATGGATATACACATATTTGTAAGTGAATAGTTTGTAGGTAATTTCATTTTTTAGATAAGTTAGAACTAATTTGCTTGCACACTAGTATTATTGTTGTTTCTACACAGTTAAATAGTTTCTATTATTACTATCTAAAACGAATAATTCTATTCAATACTAATCATTTGTTTGCACACTAGTATGGCTATTGTTTCTACACAGTTAAATAGTTTCAATCATTTCTATGGAGATTTCCTCGTGGTGTAATGGTTAAAGCGATGGACTGCGGAATCGTAGTAAGCGAGTTCGTACTCCAGTCGCGCTATTACGTTCACTTTCGGGCAAATACCCTTGGGAACGGTATGAAAGCCCTTATCCTCCCAACTATGGGTTAAATCGTACCACTACTGTTCTTCTATGAGAATGGCTTTGGCATTAAATAACCTACAAAGATTGCTATGCCATTAAAAAAGAAAAAAATCATTGCTATCTAACATAAGTAATTCTATTCATCATTTATTTGCACTCTGTGAAGTGGTTACAAGTATTAATATTTAACACTAATTATTCTATTCAACATTATTCATTCATTTACATACTGCCAAATGGTTGCAAGTATTGCTATGTAATACCAATAATTCAATTTAGACACACAGTATATCTATTTAACAATAATAATTCTACTCAACATCACCCATTCATTTACAGTCATATAAATATTCCAAGTATTGCTATGTATCGCTACAATTAAATTAGACAGTCATTTAAATGGTCAAAGAGTTCTATTTCAAACAATTCAATTTAACATAAGTAATTTGTTTGGACACAGTTTAAATGCTAAACAATTCTATTGACCAATAGATAGGACTCTATCGAGTGCTTCCACTCCTGGTCAGAGTAGACCAGGGAGTAATAGCAATGAAGGGGTACTTTACATTACTCAAAGATCCAGGACTGGAGCCTCACTATTGATGGTTTTTGTGTTGCATCCAGAGATGTCTTACCCCTGTGCAGGGATACAGTCGGTGTATTCAACAGCCCAACCGACTGGACTAGAGAAGAGATTAGTTACGGTGCGTCTGAGTTTGAATAAAGGGGGTGTCCTCGTGGGGTAATGTTTAAAACTGTGCACTGCAGAATCGTAGTACGCGAATTCGAACTCCAGTCGCGCTATTACATTCACTTTCGGACAAATACCCTTGGGAAAGTTATGAACCCTCTATCCTCCCAGCTATGTGTTAAATAGCATCCCTGCTATTCTAAAAGGATGGTTTTGGCATTAAATAACCGACGAAGGTTCATATGTCATTAAACATAGAAACCTAACCTTACTCGAATAAAGTCCGAAGGTTGCACATCAACAATAATTTTAATAGCCAACACTTCTTAAGCAAGAAGTTCTAGGGTCTTCTCAGTAATTTTCTTTCCGTCTCTCTGAAATAATTTGAGAGCTTAATTACACAACTCAGTCATGTCATCCAGTATACATATGTTTCTCTGGGTTCTTTCTCAATTGCCATTTTTCCAGTGTTCTTTTCACAAAGTGATTAAAGTTCATCAATCAACTGTTTTTTTTTCTAGTCTGCGAGGCGAAGTCCTGCAGGAATGGTTCTATCAAACACAACTTTGTTCATGGTATAGGATTCTCAGCAACGATTTCCAGGCCCTATTCCTTTTCTTTGTGTCATAAGCAATGGAATTTAAAGCACCGAATAGGCTAATTTTTGGAGTTGTATTTTGATCAGTATAGATGCCATATTGTTTTGGAGTGGGACAAGTTTCTTTCAAGATTTCCTTTTCTGTTGTCAGAAGTCGACGTAAAAGTTCCTTGTTATTTTCACTGGTGTTAATTGCTGTTGTTGGAGAACCCTCATCTGGGCTGTGTTGTTCATTATTTAAATCAGATGAATTCATTACTTGTTTCTTCAACAAAAACCAAAAGTGACTGATATTTTAAGGGTTAACTGTTTTAAAAGATGATTTCGGCATCTCATCCTTAAAGACGGGAATGTTATATCTTTATGGATTATCTCACCACACATCTTTTACGTTATACATCAATATGTCTGAAAAATTCAAGACAGTCTGTAGTTCATCCTGATTATATAAGACGCTTTTCAAGATGGCTTGTTGTTTGAGATTTAACTTTCCAGAAGTTGATATAATTTCATCTTTATGGGCAGCGGTTTTCTCACTCTGGAATTCTATATATACATCAAAATGTATTATATGTTTATATATTAATATATATGATATACGTTTAATAAATATATCATATATATTATGTTTCTATATTATTATTATATGTTTATAATTATATATCATCATCATCATCATCATCATCATGTCGTGCCGCGAGCACGGATTTCCCTGACTCTCCCACTCAATTCATCTCTATAGTCCATTGCATTGAACAGGTCCCTTTGATTACATCCTGTATTTGTACAGAGCTGTTGTAGATAACTTCTAGCCGGACGTCCAACACATGCTAGTCCATGTGAAGGAGTCCACAGGAGAACGTTGCTTATGAGCTTGCCGTTACTTCTCCAGCAGTGTCCTGCATGTCTTGTTTGTTTGATTTGAATGGTTTTAGAGATGCAAGTAATTCAAGACAGTCTGTAGTTCATCTGTAGCATGTGGACCCTTGACCGAGCTGTCAATCAGAGATTTTCTAAAGAGGACGCTACTCTGAAAATATGCGGAAGCAGTCACGTGATTGATCAGAAATATGAGTGTTACGAAATGATATGTGCAGATGCCCGTGTGAGAATCTCAGTCAATTGGAGTCAGTGGGAGTCTTGAGTCAGTGCCAGCTTGCAGCGGAGTCGGGTCGGCAGATAGAGAACCGTGGTTGCAAGCGGCCTAGCGGCCCCCTGGCGAAGACTAGTTGAGTGAGTCTCGTCGAAAGAGAAGACGTAAGGCCTTCAAGATAACACAGCGGGGTGTGGTCTTTGTCTCTCTCCGTCTGTCTCTCTCACACCACAGAAGCTTCAACCCATTTCAAGAATATAGTGTAAGAATTACCTTTATATATATATATATATATATATATATATATATATATATATATATATATATATATAAAGTGTTATATAGTGATATAGTAATTTTCCCTCCATGTATATATTCGTTCGTTATGAGTTTTACAACACATCCTGGTTATGTAAAACTACTTTCAAGATGGCCAGTTCAAGATGGCTTTTCAGGAGTTGATAAAATTTCATCTTTTTTGAGCAGCTGTTTTCTCTCTCTAGAATTATATATATATATATATATATAGTTAGCGTTGTCGGAAATGGACGCGGCAAAACGAGTTCAAATCCTGGACAAGATTTGTTGCATTTCACATGACACTAATACCCTTAAGAAAGCTATGCATACAATTATTCTCCCTCCAGCGATGGGTAAATAGTAGACCTTGTGTTGTTGCATCTGCACAATTCTAAATTCTGGCGAATCCACTTCCTTCTTTTTCTCTTCACACACATAATCTTTCAATGTTATCACTACGGTGAAAGGCTTTGCGCATATTTATGAATTTTCTTATCATTTGGTCCATTTTTCTAAGTTCTTCCTCATCTATTTTAAAAATGGTCCTGATTATCTGACAAGGGGAATTACCCAAGTATTTATTTCTTTGAAGAAATTTCTGCTGCAGAACTTGGTTTCGAGAAATTTTCTTGTCCTTCAGAGGAATTCTTTTTTTTTTTCTTTCATCTCTGTTTGATTGAGTCTGATTTCAATATTCTCAAGTACAGATAATCTTCCTTCTCTCAAAGCGTTCTGATGCTTTCCTGATTTGGCAGTTCAATTCTTTCCGTTTGTTTCCCTTTTCCAACTTTTCATTATCAGCCTGGCACATTTTTCAGTACCAAATTTCATTCCTATATCTTAGCTATATATCTTTATCGTTTGTATCTGGGTTTCTAGTTCATTTTCATTTTGAGTGAATATCTTGATATCATCCATGTAAATAAGATTATTTAATATTTAGGGGGATTTTGTAAATCTATAGCCTCCTGTGCGCTTCCTAAGTATATAATTGAGTTACATCATTGTTATAACGAATAGAAGTGGCAAGGATGAGACTCTCTGGAAGATGCCGCTTTGGATTTTCACCTCTGCTATTAATTCTATTTTACAATTTTCATGTCTTTCTTGATGAAGTTTATATTTTCGTTGTAGATTTTGTACTCTTTCTGACATTCTATCACACATGTTTGTGGGAGCATATAATTAGCCTTTTTGTAGTCAATCTATGCCATGGATACATTTTTATGCCTTGTTTTGACCTCCTTGAGGATGTGCCGATCTGCATATAGTAGGTCATTTAGTCTCCTTGTTCCCTTCGGGATCATTTCTATTTCTTCTGGAAACAGTCCATGGCATTCAAGCTTGTAGGAGATTTCTTTTTTTTTTTTTAATCTGTGCAGTATTTTCGAAGAACGGGTGTGATTATATGCATTCGATTGTTGTTTTTTTTATTTTTGTTTTTTTTTTTGTTTCCTCTTTTGAGTGTTATTCTTTGTGCACATTGATAGTACTCCACAAAGGAGTTCTGCAGAGAGTACTTTTTTATATCTTATATAGGTTCAGACCACCAGGTATCTTGTTAATGTGTTTATTTGTCACTTTATCGCAACCTTGGCTCCCACTATTATTGGCACGGTGGTAGCTTTAAGGTGATAAATTTTCTCATTTCCTATTTCCAGGTTATTGTATTTACTTCTTCTTCTTCTTCTTCTTCTTCTTCTTCTTCTTCTTCTTCTTCTTCTTATTATTATTATTACTACTACTACTACTACTACTACTACTACTAGGGGTCCCAGGTGGCGTAACGGATAAAGTGCTGGACTGCGACATTGTTATAAGCGAGTTCGAACTCTAGTCACGCAATTACGTTCATTTTCGGATAAATATCTTTCTTGGTTTGGTTTCTTTGTTTAATGGCATATCAACCTTTGTAGGTTAGTTAATACCAAAGCCATTCTCCAAGAAGAACAGTAGTGATACTATTTAACCCATAGCTGGGAGGATAAGGGGGTTCATACCTTTCCCAAGGGTATTTGCCCGAAAGTGAAAGTAATAGCACGACTGGAGTGCGAACTCGCTTACTACGATTCCGCAGTCCATCGCTTTAACCATTACACCACGAGGACACCCCCGATAAATATCTCTGGGAAAGGTATGGGCTTCCTTACCCCACAGCTATGGATTAAATAGTACTAATTCTATTCTCCTATAAAGATGGCTTTGGAATTGTTTGATATGGCATCAAAGAAAGAAAGAAACCAAACCATTATTATTTCACGCTATTCGAGTTTTTAACGCCAGCATCAACTGACGATCTTTCATTGGAGTCTTCTCAGGTCTCAAGGAGTCTTAATATTCATGTCAATCACACCTGGCCCAACTTTTAAAGTTGCCATCAATTAAACTTAGCTTATTCTAGCACATGGTCTGATATTTTGGGTTACCCAGTGTTCTACCAATTTTTAAAAAAATGATATCTCCTCTACAAACCCTCCCCACCCCCCAAAAAGAGAAAGTCATTTTCAAACATAATGCATTTTTTTTTTATTCTGTTAAAATGACGATTAGTCCATCAATCAAAACGTTATCATTCACAGTAACTGCTTCATCTTAGCCATTGCCAAAGCAAGTAATCATTTACTAAGTTTGGTACAAGGACAGAAATATAGTTGGTTGGTTGTTTGGGTTCTATGGCATATCAACCTTTGAAGGTTATTTAATGCCATACTAGCATACAGCCTACCAAAAGAAACCGTAGCAGCAATAATGATTCTCTACAGAAACACCAAAGTGAAAGTACGTTCACCAGATGGAGACACGGAATACTTCGACATTGTTGCAGGAGTACTACAAGGAGACACACTAGCCCCGTACCTCTTTATCATCTGTCTAGACTACGTGCTTAGGACTTCGATCGACAAAATCAGAGAAAATGCCTTCGATCTGACTAAGAGAAGAAGCAAAAGGTACCCCGCAAAAACAATCACAGACGCCGACTACACTGATGACTTGGCATTACTGGCGAATACGCCTAATCAAGCAGAGACACTACTGCATAGTCTGGAACGAGCTGCAGCTGGCATTGGCCTCCATGTCAATGCACACAAAACTGAATATATGTGTTACAACCAAACGGGCAACATTGCCACACTAGACGGAGCCTGAAACTAGTAGACAAATTCACCTACCTAGGAAGTAGCGTCTCATCAACCGAAAAAGACATCGACACACGACTGACGGAGGCATGGACGGCTATCGATAGGCTCTCGATCATATGGAAATCAGACCTAACCGATAAAATGAAACGCAGTTTCTTTCAGGCAGCGGTGGTGTCGATACTGCTATATGGATGCACTACATGGACGCTAACTAAACGGCTGGAGAAGAAACTAGACGGAAATTACACAAGAATGTTGAGAGCAGTATTGAACAAGTCCTGGCGACAACACCCCACGAGACACCAACTATACGGACACTTGCCCCCATCACGAAAACTATACAAGTTAGACAAACCAGACACGCGGGACACTGCTGGAGAAGCAAGGACGAGCTCATAAGCGATGTACTCCTGTGGACCCCCACATATGGATGTGCAAAAGCAGGACGACCAGCACGAACTTACATACAGCAACTATGTGAGGACACAGGATGTAACCCTGAAGACCTGCCGGAGGCGATGAATGATGGGGAGAAGTAACGAGAGAGGGTCAGGGATATTCGTGCTGGCGGCACGACATGATGATGATGATGATTTTTATACATATAAACAGTTCTATTTCAAACAATACAGTTTAGCGTGAAGACACAGTTTAATTTTCAAAAACATTTCGATTTCAAGCTATTCAATTTAGTCAAACAGTTCTAATTCAAACAATTCAGTTTAGCATAAGTACACAGTTTAAACATTAAATTAGTTCTATTTCAAGTAATTTAGTTTAGCGTAAGTACGCAAATAAGTTCTATTTGACATATAATAGGGCCCTGCCAGGTGCTACCACACCAGACCAGTGTCGACCGGGGAGCAATGGCAATGAAGGGGTACTCCGCTGCAGCATCACAGGGACTTCACCATCAGATTGTTTAGTGTCATATCCAGGACACTCGTTAGTGGGGGTCTTACCCTTCTGCAGAGGTGCAGTCGGTGTATTCTACAGCCCAAGCCAACTGGGCAACAAAAGTATGGAGTAATCAGGGAAAATCTAGTTCACTAATAATGATTTGGACTAGATTATTAACCATGACACTTCGTGAAGTGCACACTATTCTTTAAAAAGTATAAGATCAAATCACATTCACAAAACGTCATAGAATCAAGTTAGATTTACTTACAGATTCAGTAATATGGTTTTGACCAGGGCTCCTCAAATTTTGAAAAGCCTTGTTTTAGACCCTTAGTTATTTTGGATTTAGAATTTAATCATGTTATTCATAACAGCTGCATTATTTGCTGTGTTGGCTCCTGACAGTAATTATTAGGGTATGCTTCAGAAAATATATAGATATTACATTAATATTGTGCAACATACAATACACTGAGAAATACAGTATATATATATATATATATATATATATATATATATATATATATATATATATTGATTAATTCATTCATTCATTCAAAGCTACGAATATACTTCTTATTGTTGTTTATTACTGATTGCAGGGGATGCTACAGTTCTACCGTGCCAAATGACGGGCCACCATTGGTTATATGTGAGTTCAAACGGACTCGTTAGTCATGAATTATTACAAGTGTCTTGACGCTATCCCAATAATCATTTTATTAATAAATATCTAAGTATTGGATTTGGGCCAACAATAGTCTTGCTAATAATTTTACAGCCACTGAGCCGGAATAAGCAATGACGGTATTAACAATTTTATGCTTGGTGAATGAAGTCGGCCACGATCTTAGGAGTAATTATCAGGCAATTGAACTTGATCTAACAATGGAGCTTTTAGTCATGGTATTTCTGCGGAACGTGGAAGTCACAATGATGCGTTTAATAAGTACGAGGTCGATGAACCTGAGACGTGATTGCTGTATATCTCAATAATTATGTGACCGATGAACTAAAAGCCGTATTCATAGGCTTTGTATAGTGCATTGTGACAACCTACCCAATTGTTAAAAGTATTATTATTAGGATTCTTAGCGACAGTAGAAGTTCTAGTAAAACGTAAGACTATTACGTCTATTCCTGTTAGATTTAAACTTGTAGCAAAACTAAGATGAAGAAAAATTGGCCAAAAACTCATCATAACAATGCTTCCTCTAAGAAACTTAGACATCTTCTGAAAATAGTCTATAATTATTCAATGACTTATCTTAACGTTCCACTCCTTATACATTTGTATTATTTGATCTTTGCTTATATGTAAATGACTGTTTGATTTTAAGGGCATGTCAACCCGTCTAGGGTTATTTTATGCCAAGAAGTTAGGAAACCATTTCCATTGTACATACATATTTACAATTTTTGAGAAATTGTTTCTAAAGAGTTTTTTTTTGCACATCGAACATGAGTAATTTTTAAAAAAATCTATTTGACACATATATTGAACTCTAATAAGTATGTATTTACCAACCTCACCGCCCAGGCAGAATATGACGCAAGTTCAATTTTTAGCGGAGTTTATAAGGTTTGAATTCAGAGTTTTCCTTCTTCTAGATTGGTTGCCAAACCAAGAGTAAAAAATCCAGTCTTCCTAACTATTTACCCATAACTGAAGGGAAGATAATTGGATTTATACTTCCCAACGGTTTTAGTGCCCTGTAAAATACATTCATCCAAGTCTTGGATTTGAATTCGTGTCACCGAGTCACTCCGGGTCAAAGTGGACCTGTGAGTAATGTTGATGAATGAGTATGTGACACTCCTCAGAATTCTGGAACTGGAGCCTCACCATCAGATGCATTTTGCTGTCACTCCTGGGGATGTCTCACTCCTCTACAAAGGATAAAATCAGCCCATTTTAAGCACCGCTGACAGGACAGTTTAGACATTTATGAACACTGTATTTCATGGTATAAGACCTACCTACCTCTTGTTTGGGGTTTTGGTAATTTCAGGAAATCATATTAAGCTAGCTATTGAAGCGGTTTGCAGAATTTGGCTAAAGGAAGGAAATGGGACAATATTTGACTGTATTACCCAGAACTGGTTTGAGAATTTTAAGAGTGGTGACTTTTCTCTTGAGATGAAGCCCAGAAATGAACAACCACCAGTTTCGGCTTTAAAACAGGCCTTCTGAAAGTAGTTCATATAGATTCCAGGAAGAGGATAAATTTTTTGCTGGGTGAATAAAAGAATAGGGGCCCACAAGGGGTCAATTTACTTGTTTGCATTCATAAACTCCTTTATAAGAGGAAAACAAAAACAGTTGGATCATATAGACTAGGTGTCAGATATCGTACGCCAAGTTGAATGCTCGATTGGCTGTGATAGTCACTCGAGATGTGTTATTTACGAAGCTTAGCTAAGATATGGCATACAGGCCTCAGGTTGCTTACAATACCTACTATGGCTTAAGTGGTCACTCATCAAAGTATTGAACTAGTTCACTGCAACTTAACATAAGTGATCAAGCAGGGGAACGGTACTTTCAATGTGATTTGACTGTAAGTCATTGTCATTTACATACAACCCGTTCTAAACATACAGGTCATTTAAATGAATGAAAAATCTAGCTCTGACCGAAAAGATCCGGATTTAGCCTAAATGCTAAGGGAGCATATGAAAACTAGAACTGAATTTCAAACTTTTTTCGACTACATGCCTAACAATATTCGGGACGGCATGACTGAAATTAAGTATTTGCTTATAATTTCTTTCTTCTATTTGTTAACTTATTTTCAGCGAAATTTTTTCACATTTTCATGAGAACATGTCCTTGCCCCTTTTCTGAAAATACTGAGCAAATTTTGTGTTTCGAAACGTTTTATAAACAACATATATTCTTATTTTTAGTCGATACAAACCGGATCAAAAAATTGATTGGTTTCTTCGATTTTTAATGCCATATCAATAAAAATGATACGGAAGAATCTCCCACCCTAACAATCAAATATTTTCTTGGTTTGTTTTTGACTGAAGTAATCGAAAATGAAGTTTATTACATTTCATCCTCTCTGGTAAAACGCAATTACATTCCGAACACCCAATTATATTATTATCATCATTATTGGCCTAATGAGTAGAGGGTTCGACAATAGCATGTTAGTTATTAACGATGTTTCTATTAAAGTCTACCTGCGTTAGATTTTTCACCAATGGTCCGGAAGACCGGAGTTCAATCCCAGGTCGAGTCATAACAAAGACTCAAAAAATGGTACCTGATGCCGCCTTGCTTAACACTCAGCATTATAAGGTAAGGATCAAGGGTAAAGTGGAGCAATCCTGGGAATGGAATAGCACCCTCTCCTACACCTCGGTGTAGTAGCTATTGAAAAGTGAGCCTTCGGGTCACACTCAACTAAGGTCAGCACCTTTAATTTACTACTTACATTATTAATATATATCATATATTATTACATATTACATATTACATATATATATATATATATATATATATATATATATATATATATATATATAATTTTCAACCCATTGTAGTATCGATTTTCTATTTGGAACCACATCATTCCAAAGTAATATTAAATGGGCACGGAAATCTGAGTAAAAATTACAGATTTCCTAGTTTTAAAAATCTGTTTCAACAGCAAACGCTCTGTGTGCACTGGTTCAAGCCATAATCTCAGCAGAAAAAAAATGGTTAGACATTAGCAAAATGGAGCTACCATTGCCACTTGCAAAAGTTCACGTAGATCATAAACATGACAGTTGAGGTGCCCGTGGTGTAATGGTTATCGTCGTATGAAATGGACACGGCGACACGAGTTCAAATCCTGGACGAGACTGATTGCATTTTACATAGCACTAATACCCTTGGGAAAGGTATGAATCCAATTATTCCCCCTCCAGCTCTGGGTAAATAGTTGGGCAGACTAGGTTCTTCAGTCTTGGTGAGGCAACTAGTCTAGGAGAAGGAAAACTCTGAATTCAAACTTGTTAAACTCCGCTTAAAAAATTGACCTTGTGTCATATCCTGCTCGAGCGGAGGGGTTGGGCAAATAGGATCATAGACGTGACAGTTTAATGTGTGGAAGATGTTTTCTGTCACACCCTGTATAAGCAGAATTACTCGACGTTACCAGGCCGAAATCCCCGGAGATGTAATGATCATATGTACAGAAACTAATTGAGTTCTTCTCATAGCAAGCGTACATTTAAGATCAGAAAGAAAATAGAGAAAGTTTAGCAACATTCTAAAAATAGATTGTTATGTAGGAGTTTTCTAAGTTGATTTGTTTTGATTAGAATAAAAGCTAATGGGAGGTAAAAAGTTTTCAAACTTTAAATTTGAATCGAGAGAAGAATTTTTGAAAAGTCAAGGTCATCATTTCAATTTCAAATCACAAAAAAAGTTTTATTTAAACTCATCAATATCGAACCGAGTCTGCCCTACTATTTACCCATAGCTGGAGGGAGAATAATTGGATTCATACCTTTCCCAAGGGTATTAGTGCTATGTGAAATGCAATCAGTCTCGTCTAGGATTTGAACTCGTGTCACCGTGTCCATTTCCTACGACGATAACCATTACACACGGGCACCTCCTAAATTCCATATGTATTATTATTAAATTAGATCCAGAAGAAAAAAAGGCCGTACATTTGAAGGTTTCATTTTCTTACAGTGGAAAAAATAATGGAAATATCATTAAAAGATAAAGATTTATCTCATTTCTCAATCGTCCATCTATTTTGTCTTGGTGAATGGCGCGGTGAGGCGTACCAGTTATAATCAAAGGAAACAGACACGACGAATCGATTTCAAATCCCGGAAGAAGCTGTATATGTTTCACGAAGAGCTAATACCTTTCGAAAGGGTATGAATCCAACTATTTTCCCTCCAACTGTGGGTAAATAGTAGGACAGACTTGGCTCTTTAACCTTGGTATGGCAACCGGTCTGGGAGAATTCAAACCAAAGAGACTCTCTTCTCGTTAGTCAAAATACTTACAGAGTTCCTTACCTCCTCCTCCCCCTTTCCTCCTCTCCCTGTTAAGTCTGAGTGAGTTCCGATCAAGTTACACTAATTTGCAGTTCAAACAACCATTGAAACTGATAAGGGATGTCTTTTAAAAAAAACCGTTTTGCTTGACTTCTTTGTTTAATGGCATATCAAGCCTCTTGATTTATTCAATGCCAAATCCATTCCTTTAGAAGAACTGCAGTGGTACTATTCTACCCATAGCTGAGGAGGGAAAAAGGGTTTCTCATGGGTATTAGTACGAAAGTGAACGTAATAGCGCCACTGTTTTAAGTGAGAAAGGTCGACGAGACGATGCTCATTTTATCATTTTGTTAAAGTGCCAGTGGTGCAACCATACAGTAGTACTGACACGGCTACAGTTTAGAAGAATTCTCGTTTTATTTTATCATAGAAAACAGATTTTTATAAACAAAGCATTGATTCTAAAAGCTACCGACAAAAATCGCTTATTTATTAATATCACAAAAATAATACTTTTATAATGTTCGGAACTATTCCTCGTCGCAATTTTTGTAATGTTCCGTGCGGGGGGTGGGTAATTTTGTCCGATACTTAAAAATCTCTTCACTCTCGTACAATGCCAAATACTGAGTTTGGAATGTTAAACAAAACTAACCCGAAATGTTACATTTCACATAGATTTTGCATACGCATACTCTCGACTCGCAGGTATTTGTCGTAAGTCCCACCAACCGAACGAGTATGGCACAGAGCCTTTTTTATGTGGGTCCGGGCACAGGACCGTAGCCCAGACACGTCCGGCAGCTTCAGAAATGTCTCGGGCTCCGTCGGCATCCCAATAAAAAGGGGCACTTGAGGTGCTAGGTGATAAACCTAGCCCCTGCAAAGAGAGTAAGAGCTTGGGGATGGTCCCCTGAGGCTCGAGGATGCCGGTCTTAGCGCGCCCGAAATGAATACTGGCTTCCCGGAATCCATGTCAGACGGCCGCGACCAATTGCCACTGGAATCAGGACACACCCAACCAGATCCGTGGACCGACTAACACGGCCGACCGAAGGGTGTCCAAGCCCAGCGACGACCAAAGAGTTGTCCATTCGCTCTACTCGTCTCGATATTTGTCGTACGTCCCACCGACCGGATGAGTATGGCACATGACTTTTTTTTAGGTTGCTCCAGAAGCAGGGCCGTAGCACAGACACACCTGGCGAGCACAAAAATCCCTCGGGCCCCGTCGGCATTCCCCTAAAAAAAAGCGCCTCACGCACCAGGTGATAAACCTTGCTCCTCCAAGGAGGGTTAGAGCCTGGGGGACGGTTCGCCGAGGCTCGAGGATGCCGGACTAAGCGCGCATGACATAAATGCCGGTTTTCTGAAATCCATATCAAATGGCCTCAACCGACTGCCACCGAAATCGGATTTTTCCGTGTACCAAGCTACTCGGCCGAAGAGTGTCCCAACCCAGCGACGCCCAGAGACTGTGCATACGTTCTACTCACCTCTCGTCAGACGTCTGACTGACTCATTTAAATATCCACCGCCTCTACTCACGTGAACTCCAGTCGCACAATCCATTTCAACGTTTGTGTTTATTGCTAGAGATCCGTGTGTTATGTTTTGACCTTTTGACCCGGCCAAAAATGCCATTCAAGGTGACGCACCGGAAGGAAGTGATACATTCTAATGGCAGTTATGAGAGGAAATCGCGTGGGCGGAAATTGGCTGATGAAATCGGACGAGGTAAAAAGAAATCCCATTATACTCTCATAGACT
>OY757937.1:36410194-36427694 GCA_963585895.1 Sepioteuthis lessoniana
AGTACAATTTTTACAGTTTTTGGTATGACTTGACCTGGGATTGAACTCAGGTCTCCCGGACCATTGGCAAACACTCTACCCGCTAGGCCAATGTGCCGGTCCAAATGAAAAATGAAAAAAGTTCAAATGAGTTTGTACCTTTTTATGTTAATCACGTTCCATTTCAAATTAGACTGAAATCACATTTATATTTAAAAAAAAAATCCTAACAACGTCTTTGTTGTTTAGAATTCACAACAAAATATTGACAGTAAATATAATGAAGTCATGATTAATAAAAACTAATTAAGAGATATTGTAATAATTTAGAACCAATTTAACTAAAATATCTTGCACACGCATACACAAACACACACACACATACATATATATATATTAAGTTTTGGGGAATTCATCTACCAATTCCAATCTGAAACTAACTTATCAGGAGACTTGAAAGGATCTTAAATAAATTATACAGACAAAATTTGTCTTCATTATTTAATGTGACATGCCTGAAAGAACGACTACTGCCGAACCACACACACACACATATATATATATATATATATATATATCAAATAAAAATATTATTCATTCAAAATAGTAATTAATGGCAGATTCATTCTTAAAAAGATTTTTTTTTTGCTTGCGTCTCGTCAGAGAAATTGCCGTAAGAAAAACCAACTATGAAGAATGCAGAAATGCGTTCTTCATAGTTGGTTTTTCTTATGGCAATTTCTCTGACGAGGTGCAAGCAAAAAAAAAAAAATTTAAGTATGAATCCGCTATAAAATGCCATTTTGAAGTTTTGTACCAACAGCAAATTATCAATTCAAAATTCACGACAGCAGGTTTCAGGTGAGATTCGACGAAAAAGTGATTCATCGAATTTCACCTGAATATCGGTGTCATGAAACTTCTTCTTCTTCTTCTTCTTCTTCTTTAACACCATGGTCTGCTGGAACGGCAAAATCCACTAGTTTACAACTTCTTTTCTTCTTGTTAATTAACACAAGGTCTATTCTTACGGCTGCCATAAGGTGATCCGTTTGTATTTTAAAATCTCCAAGAATTCTTTGTGTCTCGTTTACAAGGATTGATTTTGCTTTGTTCATGAACATTTAGTCAGCATGAGCAAGTTTTAATCGTTTGCACAATTCTCGATGGATCATCTTTCCCAGCTAATCGTGTCTAGTCTTTTCTTCCTTTGGTGCCATTTTGTTGCAATAGTTCATCCTATTTACCCCATCCCTCCGCTCGGGCAGGATATGACACAAGGTCGATTTTTAAGCGGAGTTTGAATTCAGAGTTTTTCCTTCTCCTAGACTAGTTGCCTCACCAAGGCTGAAGAACACAGTCTGCCCTACTATTTACCCATAGCTGGAGGGAGAATAATTGGATTCATACCTTTCCCAAGGGTATTAGTGCTATGTGAAATGCAATCAGTCTCGTCCAGGATTTGAACTCGTGTCGCCGTGTCCATTTCCTGCGACGATAACCGTTACACCACGGGCAATCGCTCATTTTATTTCTGTCACATACTCTTGAAATTCTTCGGCGTATTAACAATTTTTGCTATACTTTCTCTTCTTATTCTTATGATTCTGCTGTAGAGGCAGCTGAATCCTTTCATTTCATTACCATTTATTTCTACGTTACATTCCATAATCATCAAGCATTTTCATTTACATCAATTCTTTTTTCCCCATACTGAATTATCGCCTTTATTTATATTTTTTCATCGTCATCATCATCATCATCATCATCATCAGTAGCAGTACCAGTAGCAGCTGTGGCAGAAATCGCAACAACGCTATCTACATTAATCATCATCATCATTATCATCATTATCATCATCATCATTTCTATTCGTTGTACTTTTTCTCTCGCTATTCTTATCGTCTGATTTGTGGACATTTTGCCGAATTTTGTTTTTGTTCTGTTTGTGTTTGTGATTTTTGCTTTGTTTGTTCTGCGTGTGCAAATTATGTCTGGCAAATGCATTTCGTGTACTGTAAATAGAATTAATTAGGTTCGAAGCAGGCATCGGAAGGAGACTATGTAGGAAGAGAACCAGGATTGGTGGCGGCGGGTGCGGTGGAAAATGATTTAAGTGAATAAAAGAAGAGGAGAACGAAAGTTTACAGGTGGAAGTGGGAGGAGAAAATCAAATTCGGGGTATAAGGAATGTGGTAAAGGAATGGTAAAAATCAGGGGGATAGGGTGAATGACGATAATGGAGGGAAGAAAAATTTAGCGCCGAGAAAATAGAGGCGACGGAGGAAAGAAAAATTATCGGAGGAGGGAAAAGGGGGAAATGAAGAAACAAAGAATACAAACCGTGTTTTTGTTTTATGGCATATCAATTATTATTGGGTATTTAGTGCCAAATCCTGTTTTTACATATATTTTAAATATTGTAAATATTTGAAAATACATTTTGTTGGTACACACGGTTAAATGATAAACAGTTCTATTTCTAACAATTCAGTTTAGCATAAGTCATTTGACCCGTTCTGTTTAACCCGTAGAAAAGACCCTGTCAGGTGCAACCACTTCACGCCAGAGTGGACCTGGGAATGATAGCAATAAAGGGGTACTCTAAATTCTCCAAAGCTCCAGCATTACCGGAGCCTCACCATCAGATTGTTTAGTGTCATATCCGGGACACTGGTGCGGTCTTTTTACACCACTGCAGAGATGCAGTCGGGGTATTTTACAGCGCCAACGAAAATAATTGTGGTGGAGGGAAAATAGAAATGAAGAGGAGAGAATGAAAGTGATGGAGGACAGATTAGATTCGGTATGAGGCGAGAATGATAGTGGTGGGGTAAAAACAAGATTGGGTTGGAGGAAATGAAAGTGATGGAAGGGAGATTAAAATTGGGGGAGGCAAAAATGGTAGTGGTGGAGGAAAATAGAATTGGTGAGAAGGGAATGAAAGTGATGGAGGACAGATTAGATTCGGTATGAGGCAAGAATGATAGTGGTTGTGTAAAAACAAGATCGGGTTGGATGAAATGAAAGTGATGGAAGGGAGATTAAAATTGGGGGAGGCAAAAATGGTAGTGGTGGAGGAAAATAGAATTGGTGAGAAGGGAATGAAAGTGATGGAGGACAGATTAGATTCGGTATGAGGCGAGAATGATAGTGGTGGGGTAAAAACAAGATTGGGTTGGAGGAAATGAAAGTGATGGAAGGGAGATTAAAATTGGGGGGGAGGCAAAAATGGTAGTGGTGGAGGAAAATAGAAATGAAGAGGAGAGAATGAAAGTGATGGAGGACATATTAGATTCGGTATGAGGGAAGAATGATAGTGGTTTTGTAAAAACAAGATCGGGTTGGAGGAAATGAAGGTGATGGAAGGGAGATTAAAATTGGGGGGGAGGCAAAAATAGTAGTGGTGGAGGAAAATAGAATTGGTGAGAAGGGAATGAAAGTGATGGAGGACAGATTAGATTCGGTATGAGGCAAGAATGATAGTGGTTTTGTAAAAACAAGATCGGGTTGGATGAAATGAAAGTGATGGAAGGGAGATTAAAATTGGGGGGGGGAGGCAAAAATGGTAGTGGTGGAGGAAAATAGAATTGGTGAGAAGGGAATGAAAGTGATGGAGGACAGATTAGATTCGGTATGAGGCGAGAATGATAGTGGTGGGGTAAAAACAAGATTGGGTTGGAGGAAATGAAAGTGATGGAAGGGAGATTAAAATTGGGGGAGGCAAAAATGGTAGTGGTGGAGGAAAATAGAATTGGTGAGAAGGGAATGAAAGTGATGGAGGACAGATTAGATTCGGTATGAGGCAAGAATGATAGTGGTTGTGTAAAAACAAGATCGGGTTGGATGAAATGAAAGTGATGGAAGGGAGATTAAAATTGGGGGAGGCAAAAATGGTAGTGGTGGAGGAAAATAGAATTGGTGAGAAGGGAATGAAAGTGATGGAGGACAGATTAGATTCGGTATGAGGCGAGAATGATAGTGGTGGGGTAAAAACAAGATTGGGTTGGAGGAAATGAAAGTGATGGAAGGGAGATTAAAATTGGGGGGGAGGCAAAAATGGTAGTGGTGGAGGAAAATAGAAATGAAGAGGAGAGAATGAAAGTGATGGAGGACATATTAGATTCGGTATGAGGGAAGAATGATAGTGGTTTTGTAAAAACAAGATCGGGTTGGAGGAAATGAAGGTGATGGAAGGGAGATTAAAATTGGGGGGGAGGCAAAAATAGTAGTGGTGGAGGAAAATAGAATTGGTGAGAAGGGAATGAAAGTGATGGAGGACAGATTAGATTCGGTATGAGGCAAGAATGATAGTGGTTTTGTAAAAACAAGATCGGGTTGGATGAAATGAAAGTGATGGAAGGGAGATTAAAATTGGGGGGGGGAGGCAAAAATGGTAGTGGTGGAGGAAAATAGAATTGGTGAGAAGGGAATGAAAGTGATGGAGGACAGATTAGATTCGGTATGAGGCGAGAATGATAGTGGTGGGGTAAAAACAAGATTGGGTTGGAGGAAATGAAAGTGATGGAAGGGAGATTAAAATTGGGGGAGGCAAAAATGGTAGTGGTGGAGGAAAATAGAATTGGTGAGAAGGGAATGAAAGTGATGGAGGACAGATTAGATTCGGTATGAGGCAAGAATGATAGTGGTTGTGTAAAAACAAGATCGGGTTGGATGAAATGAAAGTGATGGAAGGGAGATTAAAATTGGGGGAGGCAAAAATGGTAGTGGTGGAGGAAAATAGAATTGGTGAGAAGGGAATGAAAGTGATGGAGGACAGATTAGATTCGGTATGAGGCAAGAATGATAGTGGTTGTGTAAAAACAAGATCGGGTTGGATGAAATGAAAGTGATGGAAGGGAGATTAAAATTGGGGGGGGAGGCAAAAATGGTAGTGGTGGAGGAAAATAGAATTGGTGAGAAGGGAATGAAAGTGATGGAGGACAGATTAGATTCGGTATGAGGCGAGAATGATAGTGGTGGGGTAAAAACAAGATTGGGTTGGAGGAAATGAAAGTGATGGAAGGGAGATTAAAATTGGGGGGGAGGCAAAAATAGTAGTGGTGGAGGAAAATAGAAATGAAGAGGAGAGAATGAAAGTGATGGAGGACATATTAGATTCGGTATGAGGGAAGAATGATAGTGGTTTTGTAAAAACAAGATCGGGTTGGAGGAAATGAAGGTGATGGAAGGGAGATTAAAATTGGGGGGGAGGCAAAAATAGTAGTGGTGGAGGAAAATAGAATTGGTGAGAAGGGAATGAAAGTGATGGAGGACAGATTAGATTCGGTATGAGGCAAGAATGATAGTGGTTTTGTAAAAACAAGATCGGGTTGGATGAAATGAAAGTGATGGAAGGGAGATTAAAATTGGGGGGGGGGAGGCAAAAATGGTAGTGGTGGAGGAAAATAGAATTGGTGAGAAGGGAATGAAAGTGATGGAGGACAGATTAGATTCGGTATGAGGCGAGAATGATAGTGGTGGGGTAAAAACAAGATTGGGTTGGAGGAAATGAAAGTGATGGAAGGGAGATTAAAATTGGGGGAGGCAAAAACGGTAGTGGTGGAGGAAAATAGAATTGGAGAGAAGGGAATGAAAGTGATGGAGGACAGATTAGATTCGGTATGAGGCGAGAATGATAGTGGTGGGGTAAAAACAAGATTGGGTTGGAGGAAATGAAAGTGATGGAAGGGAGATTTAAATTGGGAGGGGAGGCAAAAGTGGTAGTGGTGGAGGAAAATAGAATTGGTGAGAAGGGAATGAAAGTGATGGAGGATAGTATAGAATCAGAGTTGGTCGAAAATGAAAAGATTTGAGATAAGAATGAAGGTAATAAAGGCGATAGTAAAATCAAAATGAGGTGAACATGGGAAACGTAGGGAAAAATTAGTAGAACAAAATGAAGTTACAGAATGCATTAAATAGAAGAAGAAGGAAAATTCAAAAATAGTAACAACGATGCAAGCCTTCTTGGAGAACGGGTGAAAATTGTTCAGTTCTATTGGCATTCCATTTAGAAGGCAACATCCAACTTTTAATCGTTTTAGGCAATGGGAGCGGTGTTCCCTGGCAAATGCCCCTTTAAAAATGAGCCATTAGGATAATTATATTCCACCCGGCCGCGAAACCAAAATATAACACAAGGTCACTTTAATGCTGACTGCTCCGATCTGTGCCCGGATCTTGACTTTTATACCTGGGTAAGGTGGTTTATATGCAGCAGACTTCCTCTCTTCACAACACTGATGCTGTCCAAGGAAAGTGAAAAGTAATATTCATTCGTCTCTCCACGAAGCCAAACTGTGACTCAAGGTCGGTTTAATGCTGAGTACTTCGTAGGAAGCAATCCTCCCGGGGGGCGGATGTAAAAATTACTTAGATTCCATCGGCATTCCCCTTCAGTTGCGCTTCAGGCACCAGACAATAAACCCAGCACATACCTCTTTAGACAGTCTGGTGGGGGAGGCCCCTTGAAATTGAGCAGATAATTTTATTACAAACCGCCCTGGCATAAATACCAGGTTGCCATCAGCATTTCTGGCAAAAATAATTCTATACTTTAAGACATAATTAAAACACAACTCTGAATTTTTCAATTAATAAATAAATATTTACTCATTGATATTTACTAGAAAAAAGGAGCATCATTCGGATGCAATTATTTAAGTTTTAATATAATGAAATATCATGTTAATTAAAAAAAAACTAACGAAACTAAATTAGAATACATATGAAAAGATTACCCTTATCTTTATTCTAATTGATTTCTAGATAAAATTATGCGTAGGGTTGCTTAACACCAAGTAATTAAACCCAGTTGTGTTAAAAACCTGTATGCAATATTAACTATATACTATGCCGACCTTTATTTCTTTGTGATACATAATATACATTGCGGAATTTTAAACGCCTTTTTAATTAAATAAAGTTGGTGACATTAGTCGAGTGTGACCCCGAAGACTTCCTTGTAGTGGGGCGCTACCCCATTTCCTGAATGGTTCCACTTTACCGTTGATTCTTACCTTATAAAGCTGAGTGTTAAGCAAGATGGCATAAAGAACCATTTTTTGAGTCTTTGTTATGACTCGATCTGGGATCGAAACACGGTCTTCCGGACCATTGGCGAAAAATCTAACTCAGACTTTAAGAGAAACATCGTTAATAACTAAGATGCTATTTCAGATTCAATAAGAATTATTTGATAATCACAAAGAATATAAGGAACCGGGATATTTGCCCAATGAGAAGTGTGTGCGCCAATGGTCCGGAAGACCAGGGTTCAATCCAAGGTCGAGTCATACCAAAGACTCAAAAAATAGTACTTGGTGCTGCCTGGATTAGCACTCAGCATTATTAGGTAGGGGTAAAGTGGAGCACTCAAGGGAATGGAGTAACGCCCCCCTACACCTCGGTGTAATAGCTATTGAAAAAGGAACTTTCGGGTCAACCTCGATTAAGATCACCAATTTTACTTTTAAGAATATAACTTAATAACGACGGGAATTGTAATGTCGGTTGTGACGTAGTTTCAGTTACAAACAGGCACCTAATCTCTATTATGATAAGATTAATTTCATATTCAGAATCTATATATGGAAAGTTATAGTTTTCCTGTTTATACTTTCTTCGTGCCATCAACTTAGAACCTCGGACTTTTTCAATTTTCTAGTGAGTTGCTAAATATAAACTTCTGATAGTTCTTCTTATGTATTCATCTACATAACACTTATGAACTGTTTCTGCCTGGCAGGAATACTTAACTGCTACAGTATTCTAAAATTCATTTTCCATAAACTAAGGAAACTAATGGCGTGCTAAGAATTTTCTTCATAACTGGAAGCATAACTTATGTAAGAATGGGAACGTTAATAATACAACGAGCGTTTCGCATGGTGGAATCGTTTGCGAGCGAGACTAGCAAACTTATTACTGGTGTGTTCGATTTACACTTGGTGACTCTTTTGGTCTTGTGCTCATCTGAGTGGCTGTTCACAAAATTTATCAAGAAGCATGGAACATCTGGTGAGAATCGAACTCCATTTTAATAGTGTGCTCGCCTTACTCGCAAACCATTACACAGCACGAAGCGCCCAACCAAAGGTCTGTACATTCCTCTAATATAAATTGGATAAGATATGAACGCTCGTGTTCGTATGTTGAATTCTGTCATGGAACTAATGGACCATTCAGTTTTGATTATAATGAAAGAAAAGGGGGAAAAACGGTGCACTACATATAAGAGAGAAAAAAAACAAATAGAATAAGAAAGAAAGAAAGAAAGAAAGAAAGAGAGGATAACACTATTCATTCGATACATATCGTCAGCTTCAATGTAATAGGAGGAAAGAAGGAAGAAGAGAAGGAAATAAAAAGAAGAGAGAGAGAGAGAGAGAGAGAGAGAGAGATGAAAGACAGACTTATGGAAAAATGATTGAAAGAAAGAAATGAATAGTGCTTATTTAAAAAAACTAAGTTTGGAAGTTTATTCTTAAAGAAAAAATGATGTGATATTTCATATATAATGATAAAATCATACGGAAGTCAAATCATTCAATTTTCGTAAAATTTTCAGTTCTTCTTAACATATGAAAATAAGCTGAACATTAAATCCGAACTAGACTAATTACCCTTGTTTATTTATTTAATTATAAAATCCGGAAAGCTGTCGAGAGAGCTGATTGAGCACTGAGTACTGAGTACAAAATACTATACTTTCATCTCAAGTATTCCTAATTTTCACATGACCCCAAACAAAATAATCTAAAGTTAGCTTTTAAGAAGATTGTTGTTACTGTTTTAGTCATTTAAGTCTAGCTTAGTTTGGTACAAGGCCAGAAGTATGGGGCACCTAATGAGACTCAAACTCACTCACAATGGCCGAGCTCTGTAACCAATGTCCCAGGAAAGTTGTCCAGTTGTGATTTAACACGCTTAGTTTACAAACCATTACACCAGACGAAGCACCAAAAAAAAATTCTGGTTGACGATATATTTCCACCATGATGATAATGCAAATCGACTTTATAACACAGAGAGAGAGAGAGAGAGAGAGAGAGAGAGAGAGAGAGAGAGAGAGAGAAAAGGAGCAACGAAAAGAAAATAGAAGGAAGAGGAGGAAGGTCAGAAAGGATAAGGAGAAACAGAAGATGGGGAGAGAAGGAGTAGAAGGAGTAGAAATTGGAATAAAAATCACAGGGTGAAAATAACAGGCCAGGTTAGAAGAGGAAGATCGAGAAAACTGAAACCGAGGTGGCAAACAGTTATTTAGTATTTAACTAAACAGGAAATTCTTCGCTTAAATTCCATAATGGAACGTGTTGAATATAACCAGCCACACTCCTTCTCAAATCTTGGGTGTGGCAAACAAAGCAGAAACAAACAAAAAACAAGCATAAATAAACAAATAAACAAAACTCGTTGGTGTGAAAGTCAATTTGGATCACGTGTTAGGTAAGCGTTTGTTTTCAATGCTTGCTGGTGCTTTATGGCATGGGTTATTTAATGCCAAATCGTGTTTATATATATATATATATATATATATATATATATATATACGAAGGTGAGTCAAAAAGTAATGGATTTTTCTTTAGTACAGCAATAATTACCAATATAGAAACATTTATCATACATCAGAATGAAGCTTGTCTTCTGTGGATCACATCTCTACTTCTCAACATTGTCACCGTTGCTCTCAATAACAATGTTTCATCTTCGAATGAGAGCATGTATGTCTGTCTCGTAAAATTCTGTTGTCTGTTCTTTGAGTCCATTCAAACTGCAGTTTTCACTTTCTCGTCACTGGCATAATGCTTGCCTCTTGAACCCTCTTTCATGACGCCAAAGAGATGATAGTCTGAAGGCACTAAAACTGGTGAGTATGGAGGATGCGGTAAAGTTGTTCACCCGAATGAGGCGATTGTCTTCCTTGTCCTGATGTTTGTGTGTGGCCAAGCTTTGTTGTGTATTATTGATTGACAAGATTTAGCGCCCTCTATCATCACTTCGGCTGCATGAAAGAAGGTTTAAAAGGTAAACAGTATGCCATTGACGAAGAAGCGAAAACTGCAGTGATGAAGTTTCTCAAAGAACAGTCAACAGAATTTTACGAGGCTGGTATATATACACAGAGGTGTAGTGGAGGGTGCTACTCCTTTCCCTGGATTTCTCCACTACCCTTGATATGTACCTTATATTGCTAAGTGTTAAGCAAGGCGGTATCAAGTACCATTTTAAAAGTTTTTGGCATGACGTGACTTGGGATTGAACCCAAGTCTCCCGGACCATTGGCGAACACTCTACACACGAGACTGGTATACATGCTCTTAATTGCTTGCACATAGTTAAGTGTTTTCAAATATTCCTATCCAAAATTAATAATTCTATTCAATATTAATCATTTGTTTGTACACAGTTAAATGGTTTCAAGTATTGCTATCTAACATAAGTAATTCTATTTATCAAGTATTCCTCTCCTAAAATAAACAATTTGCACAAAACTGCATAGTTTCAAATAACTAATAATAATAATCATTATTAAATGATTGAACAGTTCTATTTGACCAAAAGATGGGTCACTAACAGGTACTTTCATTCCAGGTCAGTGTTTACCTGAGAGTAATGATAATGGAGCGATAATCAACATTTCCCAACCTCCAAGATGGCCCACTCGGCTGTGGCCGCAGAATACACTGATTGCTTCTCTACAGAGGGGTAAGACTCCCCAACGAGTGTCCTAAATATGACAGTAAACAACCTGAGGGTGAGGCTTCAGTAATGCTGGAGCTTTGGGGAATGCAGAGTACCCCTTTATTGCCATCACTCCCATGTCCACTCTGGCTTGGGGTGGTAGCAACTGAAAGGATTCTATCTATGGGCCAAATCGAAGTAAACTGTGTATTTATACTAAACTGAATTGTTTGAAATGGAACTATTTATATGTATAAAAATAGATTTGGCATTAAATAACCTACAAAGGTTGATGTGACAAAAAACCAAACCAAACCCCAGGACTGGAGCCTCAATATTAGATGCAGTTTAATATCATATCCAGGGAACGTTTATTTTTTATAAAATCGTAGCAATTTTCATCAGATAAACAACACAAAAATTTTTTTAGTTTTTTTCTAACGATATAGGATTACACCCGAACAGGTGACTTCACCTGGTCAGCCTCGATACTCTCTTGTTTAAATACAGACTACTGTAATGTTGAAAACAGAATTGGTTCGACTGTATTTCTGTAAGTGGGTATCATATTTATATTTACCCAACCCCTCCGCTTGGGCAGGATATGACACAAGCTCAATTTTTAAGCGGAGTTTAACAGGTTTGAATTCAGAGTTTTCCTTCTCCTAGACTAGTTGCCATCACCAAGGCTGAAGAACTTAGTCTGCCCTACTATTTGTCCATAGCTGGAGGGAGAATAATTGGATTCATACCTTTCCTAAGGGTATTAGTGCTATGTGAAATGCAATCAGTCTCGTCCAGGATTTGAACTCGAGTCGCCGTGTCCATTTCCTACGACGATAACCACGGGCACCACGGGTATTGGGGTGAAAGTTTGGTTAGTATGTGTTATGAAAAACGATTGAGGTAGTAGATAGACTGGAACCTTTATTGAAACATAACACTGTTGAAAGATTAGTCTCTGTTTATATGTGCAATGGCGCGGGCTTTTATTTCTACAAACCGTTGTGATGGTGTTCAACTGTGGATCGTTGATCAGTCTTAATCAATTCGTGATTTTTTTGTCTTAGGAATAGACTTGTCCTGTTGTGATGCTGGCTGCTAGTGTTTTGGTCATTGTTATTTAGCGAACTGAAGCTCCTAAGAATTACCAAATACAACTGTAGTCAATTAGGGTGGGGGTTAGCTTTTTTTAATATATAGGGATAGCTGATCGAGAAGGAGACAACTATGGCTGACTTCAACTGAGCTTGTGAGGAAATTAAACTGTAAATAAGTGGGTAGCTATCAAATTTAATGTTGAATCTCATCCTATTAACTGCTCCGTCGGCGGTGCTTAGAATAAGCTGACTGTATTCTCTGTAGACGGGCGAGATCCACCCCAAATAAGGGGTTTCCAGAGTATGACATTAAAATGTATCTGAGGGTAGGGCTCCAGTTCAGGAGATCAGGGAAGTGTGGCGTATTCCTTCATTGCCATTACTTACAAGTCCACTCTGTCCCGGAGTGGTAGTTTGTTTGTTTGGGTTTAATGGCATATCAACCTTTATTGGTTATTCGATACTAAATCCATATTTATACAAATAAATAGTTCTATTTCAAACAATTCAGTTTAGCATACAAAAATAGTTCTATTTCAAACAATTCAGTTTAGCATACAAAAATAGTTCTATTTCAAACAATTCAGTTTAGCATACAAAAATAGTTCTATTTCAAACAATTCAGTTTAGCATACAAAAATAGTTCTATTTCAAACAATTCAGTTTAGCATACAAAAATAGTTCTATTTCAAACAATTCAGTTTAGCATACAAAAATAGTTCTATTTCAAACAATTCAGTTTAATATAAGAATAGTTTTTTGCTTACATCCAGATAAATGTATAAAAACAATTCAGTTTAGCATACAAAAATAGTTCCATTTCAAACAATTCAGTTTAGCATACAAAAATAGTTCCATTTCAAACAATTCAGTTTAGCATAAGTACGCAGTTTAAAATGTCAAAACAGACATATTTCAAGCAATTCAGTTTAGCGTAAGTACATAGTTAAGTTCTATTTGACCCACAGATAGGACCCTATCAGGAACTACTACTCCGGGCCAGAGTGGACCTGGGAGCGATGGCAATGAAAGGGTACCCCACATTCCCCAAAGCTCCAGCATTACTAGAATCTCACCATCAGATTGTTTAGTGTCACATCTAGGACACTCGTTGTAGGGGGGCTCTTACCCCTCTACAGAGAAGTATTTGGTGTATTCTACAGCCTCAGCCGACTGGGCAGGGATGGTTGTACTTGTTATGGTCCTATCAAAGAGTCAAATAGATCTATTTGAAAATTATAAGTATTAGAAAAGAATATTAATGTCATATAACCGTGTGCAAAAGACTTAAGAGTGTACGCAAAAATGTAAATACGAACATACAATGTATACAATTCCCAAACCTCTAGGCATAAAATGTAGCAAAGGACCAAAATACGTTGTGTCTGAAAGAAAGGAGTCCGCAGAAAAGAAACACTAAAAACTCGAATTTTAAGGTAGAAAATAGTAGTCGCTTTTATTCATGGGGACTACAGCAGGCTGTAGTTAAAAAAAAGTTTGTTCGATAGCGTTCTTCCTCCCTCCTCTTCTTAGCGATGATACTTTAATATCAGTCGTATTGCTGACAGGCTGGGTGTGGCATGGGTCAGGATGTCATGGACCTCTGTTGAACCTGTTTAGAAACCTGTCTTGAACTCCCCAAATCTTGCTACCTGGTTTCCTTATATAGCAATTTGATGGATCAAATCGAAGGTTCCAGAAGGCTCGATAATCACCAGTGAAAACAAGTGTAGCACGTGAAAGTTCATGCGTGATTATATTAAAATCAAGTTTGAACTCTACAGGTCATTCTGCCTGCACGAGCGAGGTTCGTGACATTTTTGATCGTCAGACCCATGTAACCAATGATTGATGACAACTTATGTGCTCGCGCGTTCTCCAACATTGAGGCCGCTGCAACTCAACGACAGTGCCCGTCCGTAATATTACAAAAATAACCCCGAATAGGTTGACATGTCATTAAAAACAATAAATCATATCTTATTTTCAGAATCTATATCATGATTATTTAAAAAAAAGCAAACGAACGAATGAATTAGTTCTTGTGTAGCGTTGCAGGTGCCTCGACGTTTGCTGAGACAAAGAGACTAAGACGAGATAAAGGGGTGACAATGAGTTTTTATTAGGAAAGGTTTGGTTGGTTGGTTGGTTTCTTTGTTTAATGATATATCAACCTTTGTAGGTCATATAATGCCAAAGCCATTCTCCTAGAATAAAAGTGGTACTATTCTCCTAGAAGAATAGTGGTACTATTTAACCCATAGCTGGGAAGATAAGGGGGTTCATACCTTTCTCAAGGGTATTTGTCTGAAAGTGAACGTAGTAGCGTGACTGGAGTTCGATCTTGCTTACAACGATTCCAGAGTCCATGGCTTTAACCATTACACCACGAGGACACCCTCCTATATTAGGAAAGAAAGTCGGACTCGTAGTCAGAGAAAAATCCCACTCACAACCGCTGTTACAACTTCTCCCTGGACCGGTTATCAAAACCAGGAAGACGTGATATTGTTTTTTAAAGTCGATCAAGAAAAGATCTATTCTTTGAGAAATCCTAGCTAACCCTTAACGTGTAGCAAGGGGGCGCTTTTAATTCGTCTCAAAATTCAGGCTGTTACTCTCCCTGTTACTAACTGACTGTGCTTTTAAAAAAATCCCAAAGTCTCGAATTTGACTATGTCTTGCACCTACAGCAAGAATTCGCGTGGACGATCTTTTGTCGGTCACACTGCTGAGAACCAGGATCACTAGTGGTGGGACACTGTTGCTACATTACAGAAGTACTTAAGCGTTTAATAGTTATCTCACCAGAGGAAATATGAACCTTGTGAACGTGAACTAATATTAAGTTGTAAACTGGACTGGAAATTTTTTACTTTCGAAGTTACGATTTTAACGTTATTGATCGAACAAAAATCTTGCTGCAAGGTGTTATTTTTGCATATAAACAATAGAGTGATATACTTGGATGTATCAAAGTAAAGTTGCCTTGACCCCCTCCACCAGGCAGCGCCAACACCTTTGTCTAAAAAGAAAAGGGCCATGTTCATTACCTGATGTTTCGGGTGCTTCTTAAAGAGGGAAATGCAGACGGAGCCAAGGAATTTTGGTATTGTTCTCAACCGTGTTCAAAAAGCCCTTCGCCTAAAAACTGATTTCGTATCACATATTGCCTGGTACAGTGAGGTTACATAAACATCGTTTCAGTCGGTAAGTAGTTGTTGATTTGGCGAGATAGAATTATGTGGAACCAGACCCTGACAAATAAAGCGACTTCCTTCCAGCAGAGTAGAGCGTATGTACAACTCTCTGGGAGTCGTTGGGTTGGGACAAAGTATGATTGGCTGTGTTGGTCGGTACTCGGATCTGGTAGGGTGTATCCTGGTTCCAGTTGCAGTCAGTCGAGGTGCGCCTTGACCGGCATCCTTGAGCCTCAAGAGGCCGTCCCTTCAGGTTCTAACCTTTCTTGGAGGGGCTAGGCTTATCACCTGGCGCCTGAGATGCCCCTTTTAGGAGAATGCCGACGGAGCCCGAGGCATTTTTGGAGCCACCGGGCGTGTCTGGGCTACGACCCAGCAAAAAAAGGCCTTGTGCCACTCTCGTCCAGTTGATGCGACATACGACGAATACCGACCTTGACAAACAAAATCATCAGATAAACACATATAAATGGATGAGAAAATTCTATCTATAAATATTAGTTAAAGGTCTGCTGACACATTGCGACCAGTATGACTAAAATTATCTAAGATATGAAATTACGGAAATTTCAGGTAGAAGGCGTGACGCTGTGTCTCTCCTTAATTTAAAAAGAAATTACATTTCATGACGTAATCTTTTTCGAATATTTTAGGTATCGTTCAAGCCATTACTTTAAATTCAATATCCCTACCCTGAAGATGACCTAACATACCTTCTACTTGAAATTTCCGTAATTTTATATCTTAGATAATTTCAGTCATACTGGTCGAAACGCGTCCGTAGACTTTATATGTATTATTCTGTACGTTTTTTTTTTTACAAAATATCTGTCAGATTAAACTTCATATCTTACTCATATATATATATATATATAAATGTATATGTGTGTGCGTATATGTGCTTATGTGTGTGTGCGCGCGCGAAAATCTGATTTTTACAAGATGAATTCGCTTAAAAACCACCTTCGGTAACAATTAAGTTCAATGTTGCGAAACAGCCTAATTTTTTGTGGTGGGAAGAGGTAGTTGTTTTCACGACACAATCTGTACAAAAATCAATTGGTTTGGTTTGGTTTCTTTTTTTTAATGTCATATTAACCTTTGTGGATTATTTAATGAACACGCCATCCTTGTAGAATGAAATTAGTGGTACTATTCAACCCATAGCTGCTAGGATAAGGATGTTCATACCTTTTCCAAATGAAAGTGAATCTAACTGCACAACTGAAATTTGAACTCTCTTACTACGATATCACAGTCCAGCACTTTAGCTACAACATCAGTACATCATAAATTTCGAATCATTAAAATATAGAATCACAGATAGAAGTTAAATCTAATCTCGAGTCACTGTCTTTTTACGAAATTTATCAATTGATTAATTGCAATATATAAATAAATAAATAATCAAAAGTAAATATGATTAACATTTAGTAGTTACATAACTTGGGAAAGTATCAGGTTCAGGTGGAGCGTGAACGCAGAATCTAGCACTATTATGATTAAGTTAAAACTGGATTGAACAGTTCTTTATTCTCTAAACCAGAGCATTTTAAATCTTTTAAGCTTAAAAACATTTGGCTAAGATGTACCAATTTTTATACAATATCATCATACAGGTATCAAAAAATAATTTACCACTTTTATTCCTGTGTGTGTATGGCATTTTTTTATTGTATCGGCTGTAATTCATTATCAAGCAGTCTTCGTAAAAAAATGAAGGGTTTACATTTGAATAGTTCGTTGCTATTTTCATCTTAATTTCGGACGAAGTTCTATTTCAAGGAATTCAGTTTAGCATAAGTACACATTTTCAATGTCAAAAAGCAGTTCCATTTCAAACAATTGAGTTCAGCATAGATACACAGTTTATTTCTATTTGACCTTTGGATAGGGCCCTATCAGGCGTTACCCGCCAGAGTGGACTTGGGAGCGATGGCAATGAAGGAGTACTCTGCATTCCCCAAAGCTATAGGATTACTGGAACCTCCCTATCAGATTGTTTAGTGTCATATCTAGGACACTGTTGTAGGGGAGGGGGTCTTATCTCTCTGCATAGAAGCAGTTGGTGTATTTTACAGCCCCAGCCGACTTGGCAAGATAAATTATTCAGTATTTTTTTCATTTTATTTTCTATTGCTTAAATGATTATTTAAATCTAAATTTGAAATTTTTTGTAATACATCTAAGTCGATTTATACAGCTAAAGATATACATTCATTTTAATGAATAAAAAATGTCAAATGTAGTTGAATTTAGTATCAAACTCAGCAAAATTGCTGAAACACGAACAAACAGAGCATGATATAAATTTCGACTATATTTGAACACTCACTAAGAATTCAATTCAGTCACACTCAGCACGGTTTTAGCAAATCGAACATAGTCGCACACGGCAGTGAAAGAGTTAGTACCTCAAGATTAGAGTTGCTTCAACAACTAATTCGCTGTAAGATTCACACAGTACAACATAGACTCTACACGTATTCTGCTAGGTTTCTGACTCATTGAAAAATACGTAAATGAAAAACCTAT
>OY757937.1:36432694-36462694 GCA_963585895.1 Sepioteuthis lessoniana
AGTCGGACATGTATACACAGAGACGAATGCAGAATGTAGAATGAATTTCAGAGAGAAAGGTAACAAAATGCTTAAAACCATTCTCAAGAAGTCTGTTTATACAATTATTTCTAAGTTTGCTAGAATAGGACTGATTTAGGAATAACATCTTTTTTCATTAATTCGCAAAATAATAAAATTAATGAATAGACAATAACGATAACACTGGGATGAGATGTTTTTTTTAAGGTCGAATATATATAGCTGATTTTAAGGCAGTTTTTTTACGCTGCAATCCAAAAATCATTTTTTAAAATCAGATCAAATTTTTAAGATACAAGGTCTTACTTAAAATGTATTGAACAGTATCATAATTCTATTTTCTCGTTGAATTAAATGTACAATGCAAAATTTAGAGCTGATATATTCACGAAAAGCTGACCTTGTGCCATAGTAAACTGAAAAATGTACAAAAGGATGAAAGGTCATTTTAGGAACTTCATCCAGTGCTCGGCATCGACTGCATCCTATTTCAAGCACCAGCAGTTGTCAGCGAAAAGTTTACATCCCCACCGACCTTGGTGAGCCACCTTTCATAATGTGAATGTTTTGGTGAAAACGCTCACCATGCTCTTCGCTCAAATCTCCACAGTTCTTTGGAAAATAGTCAAGCGAGGCCACAGAAAGTACAGTTTAACTGATATTTGTACACCGAGATGGTTAAAACTCTTAATTAGCTCTCCAAATTCCTTCTCGAATTCCGCACTCAGTGGTTTCCCTGAAAGTTTGTGACAACTGACTTCAGTGACTGCTAGGCTGACTGTTCTGCTTCGCCCAGTGCTTCGTTAAACATTAAATCCTTCATGAATTCTCTCATTTGAGGGCCGTCAAATATACCAGCCTTGAGTTTCTCCATACTCATTCGTAGGAACCTCCCGAGGAGGAAAACAAACTCACTGCCTTCTCTGTCCACCACCTTCAAAAAGTTCATTACTCCTTGCTTGATATGAAAGGTTGGAAGCGGTGTTTTGTTCGGTTCAACGAGAAGGTGAGGCTGAACGTTATGTGAACCATGTTTTAACTATTGTCTTAACGACCACTCTTGTCAAGCATAATGTTAGTCGTCAGCCCAGCTGTCCCAGAGACACAGAAAACAAGGATACTTTGTGTACCCTCCTTGGAGCCCTAGGACCAGTCTAACCCCCTTAAGATCTCCAAAGGTCAACTATTTGTGCTCCTGGTAATTAACACCAAACAGCAAATGATTCATGCTGTTGTGAGTTTCTTTCATTTGTATTGAATGCTCAATAGGGATAGATGAAAAACTATTCCCATTATGTACAAGAACTACTTTTAGAGCTCTATTGGATGAGTCAATAAAAAGCATTCATTTCGTAGCATCATACTCTAAGCTCATTAAGTTATTCAATCTAGCAATGTTGCTGCAATAAAGCAATGATGACATCGTGGAACGTGAAAAATTGTCTTCTCTATTCACGGTCTCGACACCAGTAGGACGTTGTTCCTGGTGCCAAAAGATGTTTCTCTTAGAGACGTAAACCCAGCAACTGAGCAAACTCATTTGAAAGGTTCTGGTTTCGTGTCAGGTTGTTGAGTTCTGCTTGTGTTAAGGGTTATGGTTAATCGTCTACTTCTAGCTTCAATGCGTCATCCCCAGCTACAACAGTCATGTGACTATGTTCAGAATCAAAGCTATATTCCATGTTACCATCAGGCTCAGGAACAGGAAGGTCTAGACCATGAGGGATTGGTCTTATGGCAGAAGGAACTTTTAGGATATCGGACATGCTCCTTGTTCTTGCGATTTATTTCTTTTAGATTTATCATGCAGAAATATCAGTCCGTAATGTGATATTTTTCTTCCTTCCAGACTGTTGAAATGACAAATGGCATGCTCTTCCTTTTACCATTCCACTGATTCTTCAAGTTCTCCACACACGTTTTACCGCAAACGTGGGGAGCGAATGGCTTATTCTGATCTCCAAGTTTGACTCCAAAGTAATCACAAAGTCAGTTAGGAAGAACCACATACCGTACCTATAACAGAACCTGTCAGAATTATTTTTATGTACCATATTCGCAATTAACGGTATGTGCGAAATGGACATATAATGTTCATTACTATAGAACATATAAAGAACATAGGAATCTCGGAATTCGAAAACACATTACGACTTCTTGTTCAGGTACGAAACCTTTTTATTAACTTTGAGTGAAAGGTTTCGACGTAAGGAGGAGAGACACAATCTTCTATGCTGTCTTATTCATTTGGCCCCCAACTCGAGCGGCCCCCCATAGGGCGCAAACTCGTCTCGCGCCTGCGAGCTCCAAAATCGATCCTTTTCGTTTGGCCACTAATTCTCGACTCTTATTTTCTTCAAATTCTCACACAAACTTCCGCGTGCTTCCGGTGCGTGACGTCACTCGCACCTTGTCACCCAGTATCGTCTCGGACTGTTATGACATCTGAGTGACACCTCCATCCGCCCGCGCGCACCCGCGTTAACACCTGCTTCAATGTTACACCCAACCAACCCATGTGCTGAGCCGAAAGGTTCTCAGCCTAACTAAACTCAAAGGCATGAACCGAAATCCCTCGGCTATTTTATAACACTTACACTTGCGATCCATTCTTACTTGACTAAAAATGTCAAGCTGAAAAAATAAGAATAAATCACCACTCAGTTCATCGAAGACAATTGACACCACATTATAATCATTCTAAGCCGAGGGATAAGCCCCCCCCCGGTATGTGGGTGTTAGTGATTTGTTAGGAACACATACAACATTATATGCTATACTAAACATCAGGCAACCACGATCAGCATAGGCATTTGAATAAGTTTTATTATTATGCACAACTTGTGAAGTATTCAAGCACATCTTAAAAACCAAACCTGACCAAACACAGTGAATGGTATTTTTAAATTTAGTATAAAACGGCGTTCACATATCACTTGATAAACCTTTGACCTTTGACCTTTGAAAATGATTTTCTAACGTAGCCCAGTGCAATATAAAAAGGAACTTTCATATTCGTTTGAATTCATTATTTTACTTTATATATTCTATATTTCTTTATATAAAAATTAGCATCGAAATAGAAATAAATTAAAGAATTTTAGGGAGTGTGTTTCGCAAAATATATCTTTTTGATGCGCATGGGGAAACAATGTAATGTTCCCTGGATCCTTGGGAATTTCGTGTCTTTCAACATCATATTTCCTTCCCCGGGCCACCCTGTTTCATAATAGATTTGTGAAATCTTTTTTTTAACTGGTAGTGTAGCATTCGAATTAAGTTATTGTTGGACGGTCACTTAGTTTGAGTGATGTATTCTAACCACAGGGGTCATTGGGCATGATCATATTAAGAAGTCATATGATCAGATGACATCGAGAAAACAATTAAACAATTTAATCAGATAGCCGAGACCATTCGAAATGATAAGACGTCATTTTTCATCTGAGGTCTGCTGCTTCAGACTCAGTAATCTAGATGAAATAAATAAAATTTGTGTGCACCCTGAAACGGATGATTATTTACTATCAAAAAGAATTAACTAATATTTTTTCTTAACTATTGTAATATATTTGTATTGCCTTTGATGTTCGTTTTTATTATATTGAGAAAAATCTCTGATGAAGGGAATAATTTTCTTCCCTCAGTGGAAAACAATGAAAAACAAAGTATACTCACATAAGACTAGAATTATTTTCTGAAATTTTACAAAGCAAATATAAAATGAAAATTACTAAAGACTATAATTTCTTCTTTTTTTCTTTTTCTCCCACTTATTTATTCATTTATCTATAATTGAGCGTGCTATCTTGGTTAAACTCTGGATTAAACAGGGATAATGTAAATAGACGCCAGAGCCACATACTCTCTCTCTCTGTATATATATATATATATATATATATATATATATATATATATATATATATGAATATATATATATATATATATATGAATATATATATATATGCGCAAATATACATATATATATACATATATATATATATATATACATATGAATATAATACACACCCATGCACGGTCTCCCTCCACCCCCTCTCTCTCTCTCTCTCACTCATTCTCACATACACACATACACATACATATACACATACATATATATATATATGCATATATATAGAAAAACTATTCTAGTTTTATATGAGTATACTTCTTTTATATATATATATATATAATATATATATATATATATATAATATATATATATATATATATATATATACTACACTAGATAAAACTGAAGTTCAGATAATATATGCAAAGAAATGATGAAAAATGGTGAATATACCTATTCTTTTTTTTTTTTTGAAACGTCGAATTTGTTTTTGACAAAGAGACAAAGAACCTTATATTCATCTACCTTACTGGTACAATTTAGAAATAAGACAAGCGAAAATCATCCCCAAATAACTTAAAAACTTATCTTATTTGTGAGTCGGATATTCTGTGTCTGGATATTTTATAAAGGACACTAACCTGGAAAGAAAGAAAAGAAGAATTAGGAAAGTGTTCACAGTGTTCAAATAATTACAAAAATGTCATTTTATTAATTCTTTTTATTTATTAGATAAAGTATTTCCATCATTATTAAACTGGATTCTTTTTCTTTAATCCTTTATTTTTGTTTAAAGTTGTCTACTTATATATATATATATATATATATATATATATATATATATATATATATATATATATATATATATATATATATATAATTTTCGTTGTGGGTCCAAAGAGAGAAAGAAATATTTCAAAAAGAATTGGTCCACGAAGAGATTTGTATTTTTTAAAGATTTATTTATTTATATCATTCTTACAAACGTACACGTTTCCAGCTTGTGGCTTCGGTCAGAGAACATATATGGCACAAAGTGCACAATAAGACTTGGACTCACAATTGTTTGAATGGTTTCTGTTTTGTGAGGGTTAAAACAACAAAGACTCTAAAACATATCAAATATCAAAGACCAATTAGAAGTAAAACAGACTAAAAGAGACACACTCTGAGGAAAGGACAAGTGAACTCTATATAAACAAGATTGAGTTCAAGTCACATTAAGTGCCCCACTCACATGGCCTTGTGCCACATATGTTCTCTGACGAAAGTTACAAGCTGGAAACATGCACTTATGTAAGAACGAAATAAATAAATCTTAAAAAATGCAAATCTCGACGAAGACCAATTCATTACAATAAATATATATTATATATATATATATATATATATATATATATATATATATATATATATATATATATATATATATATATATATGTGTGTGTGTGTGTGTGTGTGTATAACATTTTTTTCACATCACCATAAGTTATCAGGACATCATTTCTGGTGATGTTGTCATTGAAACATGAAACACGCTTGCTGTCCCGCTCAAAAAGAGTAAATATCGTAATGCTTTGATAATGGAATTATAAACAGACAGTTTTGAATAATAGAATTAAGACATTATAAAAGTAAAAAAAAAAAAAAAAGATTAATCAAAACATAGGAATAATTATAGAAATTCAAATGTATATCAAACTGCACTAATTAAATGTTTAAATCCATGTAAATGTGTGATTTATTTTATACCCCCAACAAGAAAAAAATTAACTCATAGAAATTCAAATACAACGTTGAAAAGAATTATTATTTTTACTTTTAATATAGATACAACAGAGAAACGGAAATAAATGAAAGCATTTTAAGAAGTATGTTTAAACAATGATTAATATTAATGTTTTTCGAAAATAATTGAAAATCAACGAATGTGTCTCTCTTAGCTATTATAAAATCCCTGTTTTATGATAGTCTTGGCTGAGACTAATCAAAATTTAATTAACAACGTAAAAAGGAACGAGTTTGTCATAGTTAGTTTTGTATGTTCGATCATTACTAGGTTCTTAGTTAATTAAGGCCATCAATAATGATGCAAAATATTTACTTCCGTAGGAAGTTTGTTTCTCACTGTGAGTCTTTTTATGATAGGTTTATGTCAGACAAATTAATGTACGATAAATATCAACAAAAAAGGAAAGAGCTTGCCAAGGCTAGTGTACTAAGTTCATTCCTTACTGTGTGCCCTTTTACGAAAGTTTTGTGTCAGACTAATCAATATTTAATAAATATCAACATAAAAAGGAAGGAGCTTAGTTTAGAAAGTTCGATCATCATTGGATGCTCAGTCTTTATGATCTTGAGCCAGACAAAGATAAGCAAGTTAATGTAATGAATTATATAACCATTCAGTGCCTTGTTGATATTGCCCTGTGCTACAAACGTCCAAATTTGGTACCCAACCATCTTCAATGTAATAAATAATTCACATCTGTGAATAATATATATATATATATATATATATATATATATATATATATATATGCGTGTGAATATATTTATGCAGTTAATTATATGTGAATATACTTGCCTTGCTGGTGGGGCTTAGAATACGTTAGCTGTATCCTTTGTAGAGAAGTAAGACCTCCCCCGCACAGAAGATGTCCTGAGTAGACACTAAATTACATCTGATGGTAACTCTCCATTTTTAAAGATCTAGGCAATGTGAAGTATCCCTTCATCACCATTACTCCCAGGTCGACCTTGACTCAGAGTGATAGTACTTGTTAGGGTTCCATCAATAGCACAAATCGATTTGTTTAAAAATTATTCATATTCGAAAGAACAGCGTTCAAAATAAAAATAATAAAACTCTTGAGAAACAACTACAAAAAATGTACATATGAACGTACAATGAATTCGTTTCCCTAACATGTAGGCATAAAATGAAACTAGATGGGTTGATATGCCGTTAAATCAATCAATCATTCATATAGGTATTTATCAACCCTTACGCGTGAGCGAAAAGGGACAAAAGGTCAAGGTTTTTTTTGAGGAGGTTTGAATTCAAAGTTTTCTTTCTCTTAGGGTGGTTGCTATACCCAGGTTAAAGAGCCAAGTCTGCCATACAATATACCCTTAGCTGGAGGGAGGATTTTTGAAAGCATACCTTTCGAATAGTATTAGCGGTATGTAGAGTGCAAACAGCTTCATCTAATATTCTAACTTGGGTCATTTATCAGTGACTCAACAAATACCTTATATGGCATAGTTGTGCTTATCTTTGTATAGATACGAGGTGCCTTCAATAAGTTTCCAGACTTTTAATCTCCTCCAGCTGCAATGCACTTGTTGTACCGTTCCAACAATTTCTGGAATGCCCCATGGAAGTCCTCTGGTGTGAGCGTGTCAATGACCTTCGTCACAGCCTCTTTCATCTCCTCAATTGTCTCATAACGACAGCCTCTAAGGTTTTCCTTGAGCTTAGAAAATAAGCAAAAGTCACAGGGAGCAAGGTCTGGACTATAGGGAGGGTGAGGAACTATCTTGATGACAATCTTGGTCAAATAGTCTGTGACAAAGATGGAGTTCTCTGAGCACCCTTGGGACAAACTTCGCGCAAATCTTCCGCATCTTCAGTTCCTCGTGATTAATTGTGTGTACAGTTCCCACGCTGACATCAAACTGTACACTTATTGTCTCTATAGACACACGACGGTCCTTATTCATGAAATTCTTTATTTGGCCAATCAACTCTGGTGTATTGACTTCCTTACTCCTCCCACACCTCTCATCATCCTTCACATACTCCCTGCCTTCCTTGAATCTCTTATGCCACTCAAAAACTAATGCTCGATTCCTGGAAGATCGTCGAAAAGCAGTCTGAAGCATTCCATACGTTTCTGTGGCATTTTTTCCAAGTTTAAAACAGAATTTTATTGCATATCGTTCTTCTAAAGTGTCCTGACGTCCAGATTGCATTTTTGAAATTCACCAGCTGTGACAATCAGGCTGCTGTAGCTGTTCATTTGAATCTGAAATCATAAAAATTGGTCAGTCGTTTCATAAGATGTATAGCAATAACATAGTGAATTTTCAAGAGTCTACGCCAATTTTAAATGCCTGCACAAAAAAGTCTGGAAAGTCATTGAAGGCACCTCGTATGAACGCCTCTCAATTTTATGTACATTCTATTATATTTTTTTACTATGATTAGTAGATTTTAACAAAAAAATGGTGTATGTCATTACTATTGTAGTGAATTCGATCATCACTGACCTTGTACCAGATTAAGCTTACAAAATATCAATGTATAGAGGAACATTTAATTGTAGGTCTCTTTCTGCTTTTACGGGGAAAATTGATAAGACATGTTTTTTCCCTGTTATTATTCAAGATTTAAAAAATATAAATTTAGTAGGTGAAAATAATCTCAGTAAAATTTGAATTCTTCAAATTAGGGCTTCGTTACGAAGCTCTGTTGAATGAACAAAAAAAAACGTTAATGGGTGGACAAAGAATCCACAGATAATGGGCATTTTTCTCTCTCTCTTTCACTCACTCTATCGGTCTCTCACTGTCTCTGTCTCTCTGTCTTTATATATATATATATATATATATATATATATATATATATATATATATAAATAAATATATATGATGAAATGAAAAAGTTCTAATTAAACCTTACGTGTGATAGTTGTGCTCATCGCTGTATTGATCTGTATGTTTCTCACTTATTTGTAGATATGTTTGTGGGAAATGAATAATGACATATGATTACACACACACACACACACACACACACACACACACACACACATACATACATACATAAAGATTAAAATGAAAGATTAGAATAAAAGATTAAAATGAAAACATAATATGCAGATATATGAACTTAATCTGTGTCTGCGTTAGTGAATGCATATGTTTCTATATGCACACACATGTTGTGCATGTATGTACTTGCTTATGTACGTATTTATATACATAATTATGTATGTATGTAGAATTATCTATGCAGATGTAGATATTTATGGGTGCATAAACAAAATAAAACATGAAAGTGTGTGCATATGTCTGTGGAGGAAACAATATGCGAATGTACATAAATATATATATATATATATATATATATATATATATGTTTGTGTGTGTGTGTGTGTGTGTGTGTGTGTGTGTGTGTGTGTGTGTGTGTGTGTGTGTGTGGATGAAATAGAGATGCTGGAGCCGTAATGCTTATCGCTGTTGGAAATAAACACGGCAAGCCGAGTTCAAATCCTGAACGAGGCTGTTTACATTTCAAATCGAGGTAATGGTATGAATGTATCTATTCTTCTTCTAGCTGTGGGTAAATAGTAGGTGATTAAGCTCGTTAATGTTCATTAATGTTTCATATGACAATCGGTCTGAAAGAGAGTAAAACATAAATTCAAGCCTGTCTCAAAGAAATTGACCTTGTGTCGCATCCTAAACGTAGGGAGGGATTGGGTATATATATATATATATATATACCCAATCCCTATATATATATATATATATATATATATTTGTCGCTGCCTCCCACGAGACAGGACTTGACAAAAGGTCAATGATTATAATGGGGATTTAGAGGAGGGGAAGGTCGGGCACGAGCCGAGGCTCGAACCCCGCTGGTCTATGCTGCTCATTGACCCACTAAGTGCAATGTGGGTTTAATGAGCCAAGCAGTTTCCCGAACCCAAATCTGAGTCCAGGCACGGATGCCGGGTTATAGCTTGAACTAGACAGCAAGGTCTAATGCCATACATAGGTGACAAAGGTTGCAGTTCGCCCACCCGTAGGTGACCCAGCTGAAGATGCGGGTCTTTCGGCCTCGAATCTGCCATTAATTTCAATACCCCATCCGGTACCATTGCCAGACGGCCCAGCAAAGGCCGGGGAAGTATATATATATATATATATATAGATAGATAGATAGATAAAATTGTGAGTATATATCTATGTACATAATTATAGATTTTTATATATACGAGTGTCAACTGAAATGTTCAAAGGCTGACCAAGATACTCTCAAAGAACATGAACAATATGCTTTAATTTTCAATATAGCCCACCTTGCAGTTTACACTTTTCTCCAAGTGGTGTTGCAGTGCGTGAATCCCAGTGATAAAAAAAATTCAAGAGTAGATTTGACGTATTCATAATGAACCGTTCGGCCAATTCTCGTGTATATATATATACATATATATATATAGCAGGATGTGTTACCCTGGTGAGATCTAATGCCACAAAGACCCAAAATATTTTTTCTTCTGGGGACGCATCATGATGTTTGTTTTTTCTTAAATATATATATATATATATATATATATATATATATAAATTATCCAGTCAGTGTCCAAGGACAGTAGGTGTGGATTATTTTTTACATAGAATATATGAGGGTAATCATATAAATCTATGAGAGTGCTCAATGTATGGCTATTGTTAGTTCCCTATTTGTTCTCTAGGGTATAACAAAATTCACATTCAGAGCGTATATAGTGCAATTAAATGGAGACTCCTCCATTTAATTGTACTATATATATATATATATATATATATATATATATATATATATATATATATATATATATATATATATATATATCTGGTTATTGACATGAAGTCCTATCTGCTCCAGATAGATACCTAACATTCACATTTTTACGTGTGTATATGTATATTATAAAATCTATGTTAGTGTGTGCACATATCTATGTAGACAGGTACATGTTTTATACAAAAATATATATTCACCAGTAATTATTTGAAGTATTTGTACATACATACATACATACATACATACATACATACATACATACATACCTAGAATTATTTACATAGAGATATACACACACACATATATATACAAAGGTACTCTTTTACGCTGCATATATATATATATATATATATATATATATATATATATATATATATATATATATATATAAAGCGAATAATAAGACTAATCTGGTAAACTTAAGAAAGCAGCCATTTTTCATCGAAATTTTCATCCTATTTTAGGTACAACGTTGTTGGCTTCAGTTGTTTTAAGGGAAAGGGAAAAAGAGAAATGATAGACATTGGAGAAAGATACTATTCGGAAAATTATAAAATAAGATTAATAAAAGAACTTTATCTCTACGTGATTTTTTTTCCTTTTTTCTAAAACAAAAAAGTCATCTGCTATCACGATCCTCTTGAAACCTGAGATGTTTGCTGTTGTTATGGATTTGATTTTGATATTATTTTTCTTCATTCACACAGGCTATTTTTTATCTTTTTTATTCATTTCTTTATAAGTTCTTTTTTGCTCCTTCTTATCTCTCAACCGTTGACAGATGTCCAAGGCACTTGTTAAGAATTAAAGAATCCCCAACGTTCTAAAATGGTACCAATTTTAAAATAGAATGAGTATAGATTAATAACGAAAAAAGAATATCAGTTTAAAGAAAAAAGAAGAAAGAGTCAGCGTCCTTTGGCGAATGACATGACTTATAACATAAAGGCAAATCGAAGGTTTTAAAGGATAAATATTGAAATTAAGATTAGAGAATGAGTCCTTTTCCGATATTTAAAACAGATGACCTGCATTTCTTGGAAAATCTTTTAAGATAAGAGACAAATAAATAAAATAGCTATAGATTATTTTTTTCACTATTTGCAGGTTTTTATACTAGATTTAACAAACATTTTAAACTCAATTCTAAGTAACAGCAAGTTTTCTTTGGTCTCCAGGACTTTCCTAAATATCCTCGCCGATTTTAGTAGTGCTGTTGATTTTGGATGGTTTCAATTCTTCCTCTAATCTTCAGTTCATGCAGTCTCTTTTTTTTTTTCAGTTTCTGGGGGACTGGTTCGAAATACTAGTCTTACTGTCATCTTAATGTCCAACAACCTTTTCTGTTCTCGAGCAAGGTCCAAGTATTTTTCCATTATCTGGACTCTTTTCTCTTTCACTCCATGGTTTACTGGCACGGCAAAATCCACGAGATAACAAGTTCTTTTCTTTAAATTATTGGCCTGGATTGGGTAATCCATCTGTATCGCCAAGTCCCAGAATTTTATGCGTTTAATTTTCTTGAATAAATTCTGTCAGCATGAGGAAATTTAGATTTCTTGCACAATTCCCAGTGGATCATCTTTCCTAAAGAGTCATGCCTACTCTTGTATTCCTTTTATGCCAATTTGCTGCATTCGCTTGTTATGTGATCGATTCTTTCATCTCTGTCATCACATACCCCACAGACGGGTGTCTACGTAGCGTAATGGTTAAAGCGCTGGACTGCGGAATTGTAGTTAGCAAGTTCAGTAGCGCTTTTATGTTCTCTTTTGGACAAATACCCTTGAACCTCCTTATCCTTCCAGCTATAGGTTAAATAGTACCACCACAGTTCTTCTAGAAGGATGGATTTAGCATTAAATAGCCCAAGAAGGCTGATATGCCATTAAATAAATAAACAGACATAGCTTAAATTCTGTTTTATTTTATCAATTTTTACTTTGATATCATTAATCCCTATGGCACTATTTTGTATAGCTATGAATAGAGCTTCAGTTTCTCTTCAAGTTTTCCCTTCGTAATCATTATCAAGTTATCTCGTGTGCAATGTGTCATTATTATTATTACACCGTTGATAGTTTTTCTCATCAGCGTTAGCTGAGGGTCTTCCACTGGAGTTTGAGTGACAGCAAGTCTCCTCAAGTCACCAGGACTCTTCTCAGTATTATGGCCGATCTTAGTAATGCTGCAGTCTGGATGGTCTCTACTTGTCCTCTGATTTCTAAGTCTTCCAGTCTCTTCACCAATCCTTTGGGGTCGTTTCAAGTGCTCTAACTACAATTAGTATCACCGTCATCTTCATGTACCATAGCTTCTTCAGCTCTCTAGTAAGGTCCAGATATTTACGCTTTTTTTCACCTTCTTTTAATTTTACCCAGTGGTCTGTCAAGATGGTAGAGTTATTATTATTTTATTCATACAAGAGTTTTTCACAGGTTTTCCTTTGGGGCCTGAATGATAGTAATTCTCCAGGACTCTTCTTAGTAATCTGGTCGATCTTATTAATACTGTAGTTTAGATGTTCTCCACTTGTCCTCTTATTTCAAAGGCCTCTAATAATATTGATTTTTATTATTTTGCTCTTTGAGAGTTTTTCACATCAGCGTTAGCTGATGGTCTTTCACTGGAGTTTGAGTGACAGCAAGTGTCCTCAAGTCTCCAAGACTCTTCGCAATATTCTGGCCGATCTTAACAATGCTGTAGTTTGGATAGTCTCCACTCGTCCTGTTAGTTCTAAGTCCTCTAGTCCCTATACCAATCCTTCGGTGATTGTACTGAGAGCACCAATTACAATTAGTATAAACGTCACTTTCATGTTCCTCAGTTTTTTTTTTCAATTCCCTAGTAAGGTCGAGGTACTTATCCTTCTTTTTGCTTTCTTTCAATTTTACTCTGTGGTCAGCCAGGACAGCAAAGGCCACAATTCTGTAAATTCTCTTTATTATTATTATTATTATTATTATTATTATTATTATTATTATTATTATTCATTTATTTATCTATCTATTTTTTATTTTATTTTTTTTAAAGTTTTAATGTTATGAAACATTTTATCAATATTAATATTTGATATTAATATATATCAAATAAAAGTAAAAAGTAAAGTTGGCAACCATAGTCGAGGGTGACCCGAAGGCTCCCTTTTCGATAGCTACTACACCAAGGTGTAGGGAAGGGCGCTACTCCTTTCCTTGGATTGCTCCACTTTACCCTTGATCCGTACCTTATAATGCTGAGTGTTAAGCAAGGAGGCATCAAGTACCATTTTTTGAGTCTTTGGTATGACTCGACCTCATATTTTAATGTAATAAAATATTATATCAAATTAGAAAGATTAACGAAACTAAATTAGAACGCATACGTGAATATTACGCTTATTTTTATTTTTATTGATTTCTCTATAAAATTGCTAAAAGGAATAGCATCTAATATTATATAAAATTAAATTATTACGCTAAACTTATTTGAAACTCTGGTGGTATAATCGAAGAATAGAACCGCCGCGATACTAGCTCCTACTATCACTCCTGGCTTTCATTGCTAAATTTTCCTGATTTATCTAGTTAACTAAATTAGACAGTAAATACAAAAATTACAATTATTTCTTTTTATTAATGGATTTAGTTTAAGATGTGTCGACGGTATTTTTGTTCATATTAATTTATCGAGCAAAACAATAAACAAGCAATGATACCAAACAAATAATTATTTAAAATCACATTCTAAAGATCAATATGCATTGATTAGCCTCCCCGTTCATATTGTAAACCGTTATGTGGTTGTATATATAAATATAATTGCCTATTATTAGTATGTAGATAAGGCTAACAATATAAATAATATAAAACAATTTTCTTAATAATCGAGATTTAAATAAGAATAAAATCATAAAGAATGTCATGCAAATAAGTAAGGGAATTGTGATGTCGTTGGTGACGTAGTTTCCATTACAGACAAATACATAATCTCCATTATAGCAACATATTTTCAAAATTTTCTCATTAGTGCTAAATTGTGGCCCCTCACTAGAGATCGAGTGACAACAAGACTTCTCAGTTCTCAAAGATTGTTCTCTGTATGCAAGCAGATTCCAAAAGTCTTATAATCTAGATGGTCTCTATCCGGTAAAAATCCGGAGTAAACAATTAGAGCTTCAAGTAACGATTATTGATACAAATAATTTACACAGAGTTAAATGGTTTCGATTAGTACAATCTAACATTAATAATTCTATTTAATATTAATCATTTGTTTGCTTACACTTAAATGGAGATACGTTTTCAATACACATTTTTAAATACATCAATTTGACCCATAGATGTGACTCTAACAGGTACTACCACTTCGGGTCCGATCTATTGGTAATGGAAAAAAGAGGAACCACATAGTCTCCAAAACTCCAGAATTTCACCACCAGATTCAGTTCACAGTCATACCCATTTACCATTTCATGAGAGTCTTATTTTTATTCCTCTGCCGGGGATGTTGACTTGGCGTAATCAGTTTAGAAGATGGAAAGTTCCAACCAGCTGTACTCCGGTTCAAAATTGACCTTCATGTTTGAGAGTAAACGGTTCCAGATCCTAAAATGTTGTCCTTTAAACCTTTAGATAAATGTCATTTTCATTTGTGATTCTTGATTTGTCCTCGATCCTTTTGTTTAAAAAATTGTGAAACACCTTGTATACACTGCTTATGAAAAATTCATATTACATTCAGTTCACGAGCACTATTCTCCCCACCTCTTTCCCTTTTTGTTCCCTCTCTTCCCTTTCTCTCTCTCTCTCTCTCTCTCTATATATATATATATATATATATGTACCCATTAACTGTCATCTTTGTATAATATACACGCTCATATGTATATCGCAAAAGGTATGAAACAGGCTATTATCTGCTAGATTGGAGATTATAATATAATTTCATAACCACTTACACAATATGATAACGACTTTATCCCCTACCGAGAACGCTAAAAAAATATATATAAGATAAAAACCGGAAAAAATATATGCTTGCAACTTTCTGTAGAAATAACTGAAGAAATCTTTTGAATTCACTATCGTTATGAATATATGTTTAATAAGTTATTGTTCATTTTTCATTAGAATGTACATAGGTTGTCATTTTACGATGGAGAAGAAAGACGCAAATCGCAAATAATAATAATAATAATAATAATAAATGGTTGTATGGATATTTCAAGCGACAAAATGGCGAGTCTGCATATTAGAAGATCTGAACATGGCTAAGAAAGGAAAACCTCAAGAGAGAAACTGAATCTCTTTTAATAACAACAAAAAGCAATGCCAAAAAGAAAAATTATATTGGAGAGAAAATTGATAATACACAATAGAAAAGTAAGTGTTGGTTGTGTGGAGACTGAGAAGAAACTTCTAATCACATAATAAGCGAATGCAGCAAACTTGCAAAACAGGAGAACACGACTAGTTTCGACTGAGTTAGGAAAGGGATCCAGTGGAAATTGAGCAAGGGATTAGATTTTAATCATACTACTGAATGATATACGTACAAACCAGAATCCATCCTAAAGAATGAGACGCATAAAATTCTCTGGAGTTTTGAGATAGAAACGGATCACCTAATCCTGGCCAGAAGAGTTGTTAATTGAGTAGAAAAGAAAAAGAACGGGTTATCTATTGGATTTTACTGTTCCGGCTGATCACATAGTGAAAATAAAAGAAATCGAAAAGATAGACCTTGCCAGAGAGCTAAAAAATGAGGGTGACAGTGATACCAATTGTATTTGGTGCACGGAATTAGAAATCTGAGGAAGAATCAATCCATTCAAATCACTGCATTATTAAGGTCAACTCGAAGACTCAAAGACTCCGAGAGATCTTAAGAAGGCATGCTATCACCTAGGCTCCGGTGAGAGACCACCATCGTATGCCGGTATAAAAAAACTCACAATAATATAATAGTATTAAGTCGTAGAGAGCAGAATGAAACTGAAAGAAAGCGAAAGATAGACAAATACTTGGATATTGCCAGGGAGCTGAATCACTTGTGAAATATGAAGTTGACGATGATCCTAGATGTAGTTAGAACGCTCATCAAGGGCTTGAAAAGTACACTAGAGGAATTGTACCCAGAGGAAGAATCGGAACAATAGGCACTATAGCAATACTAAGATCGGCCAGAATACTCAGAAGAGACTTGAGAAAATTTGCAATCTTTTAGATTCCAGTGAAAACCACCAGTTAAAACAGACTGGAAAAAATTCTCAAGAAGTGAAATAATAATCTGTTCATGAACAGTCACTTTAAGTGTTCTCGGTCACATCTGTGTTCGGCGCGCAGATAATAAACAACCTCTGGGTCTGGTATAGCCACAAAAAAAAAAAAAAAAAAAAAGAACTCGCAGAATTGTGGACGTTGCTGTCCCGGCTGACCACAGAATGAAATCGAAAGAAAGCGAAAAGAAAGATAAGTATCTTGACCTTTCTAGGAAATTGAAGAAACTGTAGAACACGAAAGTGACAATTATAGCAATTGTAATTGGTGCTCTTGGTACAGTCATCAATGGATAGATACAAGGACTGGGGGACTTGGAAATAAGAGAACAAATGGAGACCATCCAAACTACTGCATTATTGAGAGCGAGCAGAATACTGAGAAGAGTCCAGGAGACTTGAGGAGACTTGTTGTCACTCAAACTCCAGTGAAAGACCGTCAGCTAACGCTGGTATGAAAAACTCTCCAGGAGTAAATATAATAACTTGCACAAAATGAGTACAAAACTAGACACTGCAGACTGGAGAAATTGATCACTGAGAATTGTGCAAACGATTAAAATTTGACCATACTGCCAAGTGGTATATGAGTAAATTATAATCCGTCCAAGATTTTGAGATACAAACAGATCACCAAATCCCTGTCAGAAGACCAGATCTATTCTAATTAACCAGAAAAAAAAGAACTTGTTATCAAATGGATTTTACTGGCCCGTCGGATTACAGATAGAAAAGATTGACAAATATTTGCACCTGTCCAGAGAAATAAAAGAATGTGGTGCATGAGGATGACGGTAATACCAGTTTCAAAAGGTGTATTTTTAACAGTCCCTAAAGTTTCCCTTGGAAAATAAACTGGAACAATTAGAAATCAGAGGAAGCATCGAGACCACCCAGACCACAGCAGTGTTGAGCTCGACTAGAATACTTAGAAGTGTACTGGAGAACAAAGACTTACTATCACTCAGACTCCAATGAAAGACCATCTGCTAACGCTGTTGTGAAAAACTACCAAGGGGTGAAATAATAATAATAATAATAATGATAAAGAGTCCTTGAGACTTGAAAAGACTTGCTGACACTCAAACTCCAATGAAAAACCATCAGCGTCAGCTGATGTGAAAAACTATAATAATAATAATAATAATAAGTACCTCGACCTTGCTTGGGAATTGAAAAAACTATGGAACATGAAGGTGATAATTATACCTATCGTGATTGGTGCTTTGGTATTGTCACCAAATGATTATTAAAGGGACTGGATGACTTAGAGGTTGGACGACGAATGGAGACCATCTAAACAACCGCATTACTGAGAACGGCCAGAATACTGAGAGGGGGGTGTCCTCGTGGTGTAATGGTTAAAGCGATGGACTGCAGAATCGTTGTACGCGAGTTCGAACTCCAGTCGCGCTATTACGTTCACTTTCGGGCAAATACTCTATGAACCCCCTTATCCTCCCAGCTATGGGTTAAATAGTACCACTACTGTTCTTCTAGGAGAATGGCTTTGGCATTAAATAACCTAAAAAGAGTTGATATGCCATTAAACATTAAACAAAGAATACTGAGAAGAGTCTCGGAGACTTGAGGAGACTTGCTGTCACTCAATGAGTGAATAATAATAATAAAAGAGGCTACAAATATACTAAGTCACAGGAAATAATAAAACAATCCATGCGTATGGATGATATTTGCTGAGAATGAAAAAGAACTAGATACCTTTATACAAGAGATTACAATCTACAACTTAAATATAGGGATGAAATATGGGATTGAAAAATGTGTCATGCTTATGATAAAAAAAAGTAAAGAGAAATAACAATGGATGGAATAGGACTGCTCAATAAAGAAAGCATCAGAATCTGAAATATTCTGATGCAGCGAAATACGAAACACTGACGACTCTCCGTTGTTCAGGTACGAAACGTTTATTAACTTCTTGACTTTAGTTTTTCGACACGATGCTGACTGTACTATCTGACCCAACAAACGCGCTGCGCATCCCATAGCCCCCAAGATCTCTGTCGGTAGGGATCTGCAGAACTCCATGGTCTCAACCCCCTGTTGGACTGGCCCGACCCGGCCCAGAGTCAAATCTTAACTAACTTATTTTTCAAAATCACCAAATTCTCAGCCCATCGCTTCCGGGCTTGACGTCATTCACATCCCAGTCATTTCCTATCTGGGGTTTTTATTATGACATAGGTGATTGTCATATCTTCAGTGCGCGAGCGTGAACACCTGCACTAAGAGTGTTATGAAATAGCCGAGGGATTTCGGTTCATGCCTTTGAGTTTAGTTAGGCTGAACAAGAAGTAGTTATGTGTTTTTGAGATTCCTGTTCTTTATATATTCTATCGTTATGAACATTACATGTCTATTTTGCCCATGGCCATATTCGTGTATATGGCTACGCAACAAGAGCCGAATAGTTCAAAGCCCAACCAAACCGAATGATGAAATATAATAAACGAAAAATGATTAATATAAAAAAATCATTCCGTAATTATATAACACTAGGGAAAAAAAAAAAGAAAACTACAAATGTCTGGGAAAATTAAAAACAGTCATCATCAAGCAAATGGAGATGAAAAAAGTAAGCAAAGAGTGTCTCAGAATAACAAGAAAACTTCTCGAAACTACGGCAACTGGCAGAAACTACGGAAACTACGGCAATAACAAGAAAACTTCTCGAAACTACGGCAACTGGCAGAAAAAGGATACAAGACAAAGCACGACACGCAAAGAGTGGAAATAATAACGAATATCCTCTATTGAGACTTGAACTCACGTCTCTTTTGTTTTGGTGAAAACTATTTAAATATACCAGCTCAGATACCAACTGAACCACAAGGAGCCACTTTGTTTTCAGAATGTAACGTGACCCCCCTCGCCCCCACATACGTTACATCCTCTTCTAACCATGTCCCTTCTTGGCCGGTGATCAACTAGTGGTTCCGAGCTGGGTAACGCGCATTTCTTGCCACTACAAGAATACGATCGAGGGAGTGGGATTAAAAGAGAGCAAACGAACAACACGAACCATATGCTTGGGGTTAACTCAGAGCAGAAAGGGAATATGCAACAGTACATTTCCGATAGCATATAGGGACTAACGCTAGCATGGATTACTAGCGAAAATTCCACAAAGCAACTGAAATGCCGACATCTTGACTCGAGCTTCTTCGCTGGACCCTATCTTATCTGCTACTGTGTCCGGAGTCGACCGCATCTGTCCGTGTCCCGTCGCCAACTGCTTGTCAGCTCCTTTCTCCAACTAACTCTCTTCTCGCGTCCCGTCACCTCTTCCGGCCACGCCGAGATTTCAAGTCCAAAACCCTTTGTCTGGTTTCGCGCCAAAACAGACAAAGGAATAGTCTGCTTGGCGGGCTACCTACATAGTGTTACAAGAAGCCTAAATCTATCTAAAAAAATAACTTATCCCTTATTTCATTTATTATCCGTTACAATGAATGGGATTCTTTAACCTCTAGGCATAAAATGGGTACTTCGGGTGGTGTAATTATTACCAAGCTGGACTAGCAAACCATTACGAGTGAGTTCGATTCTCATTGGGTGTCCCATTCTTTCGGCGTTGTGCCACATCTGAGCAAAACGTTTAGTAAATTACAACAACCTCAAGGAATAAAATATCGCTAGACAGGTTAACATATAAAAATCAACCAATCAATAAAATCAATCAACTGAAGTTGAATTCTGAGAGGCAAATATGAATCGAAATCTTTTCACATATGTTCCTGGTTAAAACTGATCAGCTGGTTTTCAATGAGGGTTGACATCCTGAAACTTAAAAAAAAAAAAAGGTCTATTCCATTAATTTCTAGACCGACCGCATAGAACTTGCAGGGCTAGAGCAAACCAAGAAAATTGCACATTTCTCTTTTCAGAAAAATATCATAATGAACTGTCGATTTAACAAATTTAAGAAGACTTACCGTCAGAAATAAATAAATTACTTTAAATTGCTCTACACTTGCCAGAGAAATTTAATTTAAATTTTATGCTTGTGTTAGACATTTGATGAACATAAAGGATCAAGTAATATGAGAATAGTAAGAAATAACCACAAAAAAAAGTTTTTAAAAAAGATTTTTAAAAATTGTAGCTCCGAAGTACTCATCCCATTAACTTTCAATTAGTGCTGAAAATGAAAACTTCTTCCGGTTCTAAATATACGTCAACCGGAAGAAACAGCTCGCAGTCAAAAATTTTGCAGAATCATGTATCCACCAACCCCTGAAAAAATTAATTGTATCAAAGAAAGAAAGAAAGAAAGAAAGAAAGAAAGAAAGAATCCGGATTTGAAAGAAAGAAAGAAAGAAAGAAAGAAAGAAAGAAAGAAAGATTCTGGATTTGAAAGAAAGAAAGAAAGAAAGAAAGAAAGAAAGAAAATTCGAAGAAGTCGGAAGTAAAAAAAAAAGAAAGAAAAATATATCACCAAAGTAAAGAAAGAAAGAAAGAAAGAAAGAAAAAATGAATGAATTCCTATTTCCTTTTTGCTTTTTAATTTCAACGAATTGAGCGCAAATTAAGTAAATCAACAACCAAATTTGTGATTTCCACTCAAAAACTTATAATGGGTATTGAAACGGCCTCGGCGTTCCCACCATAACACCATGTTGGGTTAAAATGGCTGAAAAACAAAGTCACAGACTTTGAGAAAATTCCGGGAAAGAGTAGATTTTAAAGGTTGAACGGCGGAACAACTGAAGATGATTGTTGTGATTCATTACATTTTACTGTTTTTACCTTCTAAATAGTTCTTATTGTTATTACTCAGTTTGGTAGTAAAAAATCCTTAGGCGCGCGTGCACACACACACACACACTCTCTCTCTCTTCCTCTCCCTCACACACTCAGTGTGTGTGTTTCTTTCTCTTTCACACACACACACGCTCTCTGTCTCCTTCACACACAGACGCTCTGTCTCTACATATATCTTTCTCTCTCTCTCTCTCACACACACACACTCTATTTCTCGTTCACACACATAAACACACTCTCTCTTTCTCTCACACACACACGCACACACTCTGTCTTTCTCTATATCTCTCTCTCACACTTACACACACACGCAAACACGCACACTTTGGAGGCATGCACGGCTTAACGATTAACATGCTTTGAATTTTTGCACACACATCTAATAGACAAGCGTCGCGCTTAGAGTAACAGTTGAAATGGACTCGATGATTTGGGTTCAAATCCCGGACGTCCCTTTTTTTTTTTACATTTTACTTCACACTTGGGAAAGCCATTAATTTAGCACTTCCCCTCCACCTCAGCGATGAGGAACATTGTTAGGCAAATTGGGCTCTTAAACTTTAGTACAAGAATAGGTCTAGGTAGAAAGGAAGGTTCTATATTCAAAACCAGCCGTATTCCGCTTAAAAACTGACCTCTAAGATAGATTTGAATGTCTCTTAAAGAGATTTAAATGATCCAGAGTATTGTACCTCAATAATCCAGGCTATTTCATGACTTATCTTTTTTGATTACCTATTATATCATAATAAAACATGAACTCATTCGTTTGAATATCATTCCCTATCAAATAAATTATTGGCTATTCTATTTTGCTTGTGAGAAGTAAAAGAACTCTCTAAAAGAAAGAAAGAATGAAAGAAAGAAAGAAAGAACGCTATACATCGGGCGATTATTGTCTGTTTCAGTGGAATGAAAAGGAAGCAGGCAGGAAGATAAAAGAAAGTAAGAAAGAGGAAGATTAATTGCGGTAATTTAAGGAGTACGGTTTTTTTAAAAAATCTTCATTTTCAAATACTACACATTTTTTATAAACAATTTAATCGAATCAGGATAAAATATGTAAAAAAAAAAAAAAAAAAAAAAAAAAAATTGTATAGTATGAAAATAGGGCGGGAAAAAGAGCTCAGTCTCGTTTAAAAAATTTTTACAAAACGTGTTTAGAAATTATATAAATTTGATATATATATTGAGACAAGATTTGACATTAAATAACCTGCAATGGTTGATTTGCCATAAAACCAAACCAAACCAAACCAAACCAAATCAGATGTATTATTATTATACTGTTTGAGAATTATTCACACCAGAAGTCACTGGTTATTTTCTCTGGAGTTCAAGTGACAGTAAGTCTCTTCACCTCTGACTCTTCAAAGTATTTTTGTAAAGTTATGGAATATTAATTCTTCCTCGGATTTCTAGTTCCCCGCATTTCTTTTTCAGATTCATTTTAAGACTTTCTATTTTTCAGATTCCAGATTGATATTACTGTCCTTATATTCTACAACTTTTCTAGTTCTCTCGTAAGGTCAAGGTATCAATGCAGTTTTTCGCTTTCCTTGTTTTAATTCTGTGACCTTTTGGAACGGTGAAGTCTATTAGCTAACGCATTCATTTCTTCATATTGATTACTATTATATCTGGTCATCTGGCCCGGATTTGGTGGTCTGTTTTTATTATTAGTCTATCTGTGTTTTTCACACCGGTTTTAACTTGTAGTTTTTCACTGAAGTGACAACAAGTCTCCTCAGGTCTCCAAGACTCTTCTAAGTATTTTAGTTCATCCAAAGGTGCTGTGTTTTTTTTTCTAGATGACCTCGATTCTTCTTCTGGTCTCCACTTCCCCCAGTCTCTTTACCAGACATTTAGGAAGCACTCTATGGACTCCAACTACGTACAATTGATATCGTCACCACTCTCAAAGTCCATTGCTTTTTTTAACACCCTGGCAAGATGTATTTGTCTATCTGTTCATTTTCTTTTATTTTCACTTTATGGTCTGGTGGAGCAGTTAACTCCTACAGACAAGTTTTTGTTCTTCTTGTTAATTAATACTAAGTCTGGTCGTTTGGCCGAAATTGGGTAATGTGTTTGTTTCTCATAATCACAGAGAATTCTACGGGTCTAAATTTCTCGGACAGATTCCGATTTGTGCATATACAACTTGTCCTTATCGTCCATATAGTCAAATTTTAATCGCTGACACAATTCCCGCTCAGTAGTGCCAAGTCTTGCATTCCTTTTATGCTAGTTTGCCCCATTTGCATTTTCATATAATTAATTTTTTCATCTCTATCACTACATTGCCTATTATTATTATTATTATTGTTATTAGTAATAGTTTTAGTATCAATATGTCGGAGTTTGTGACTGTTATCGCAACATAATACATATATATATATATATATATATATATATATGGACCCACATAATGTAATATAATATAGAGACTGGTGTTGTATTATATTATATTATATGGGAGTTACAAAAGAAAAGTACTGCGTGACGTCTATCTGTTTCCACCAACCGCATCACAGTCGCGTAGTAATTTGAGTGGACATGAAAAAAAATTTTTCTTTTTCTGCTTCCACCCCCACGCTTTTCCCATTCTTACTTTTGGGATATGAACACGTCGATTCAGAACAAGACAAAAATAAACAAATAATAAAAAAAACTTAGAAAACAAGAATCACTTCAGTCACGATAACGCTGATCATTGATTTCTTTGGTTTCTTTCTTTAATGGCATATCAACCTTCATGGGTAATTTAATGCGAAATTCATTCTCGTAATAGAATAGTAGTGATACTATTTAACCTATAGCCAGTGGGATAAGTGGGTTCATGCCTTTCCCAAGAGTTTTAATCCGAAAGTGAACATAATAGTGCGATTGATGCTCGAACACACTCACTACAATGTTACAGTCCCGCACGTTAGCCTCAACGCCATGGGGACTACTCCGATGACACTGATTAGTGGAACATTTGTTATGAGGGATGGGGTGAGATGCTTAGATTTGCCCATTGGGTGACTTGGTTCAGCTGATTATTGATTCCCCGCCACCAAAAAAAAATTATCATCTGTATATTGTAAGAATTAGTGGGATTGGTGTTTCGCATCACCCGTCAGTTTATTGGAGTGCCGTGTCAAGAAGTTCCAGTTCATAGCATCTTGCAAGAAAATGAGACTTACATGGTGGTACTCATCTCTGCAAGTAAGGTTACAAGGTACCATCAGTAAGGAACGAACACTAACCTGTCATTGAAAGTTTAATTTAGATTGTCTTTTTACAAAGCCTAAGAGTTACATGTATCCAGCCATTTTCCTATAGGTGATTGATTGATTCATTTTAACTGCATGTCAACCCGTCTAGGTTTATCTTATTTCCAGAGGTTAGGAAATTGCATTCATTGCATTTTGATATTATTGTGGAGTTATTTTTAAAGAGTCTTTTGCACACTTGTATGATATCAAGTATTCCTATCTATAACAAATAACTAATAAGTTCGAGCTCTATAATCTTCTACCAGACCATTGATTGGTTGATATTTCTTAATGATTTGTTAACCCATCGAGGGTTATTCTATGCTTAGGGGTGAGAGAATCACGTTTATTGAACGTAAATAAATACATTCTTTTTTGTTTGGTTGTTTCTTAATTTTTTGCACACCTTTGTATCGAATGTATGAGAAAGATCTGTTTAAATCATTACTGAAACCTTAATAGGTATAGGGTTTCTCAAAATAGATGTACCCATTAATATGATAATAATTTATTACTGAGACAAGCGCAATGACGGTCATTTGGAATACGTTCTGTAAAAAATGCATCCTTTGAGCTAGAGATATCAAATCAATCTTTTTTTAATTGTTATAATATCAACTTTTAGGACATGCAATATTTTTAAGTTTCGTGTCTCAGTAATAAATCATAATCATATTAATGGGTTGCATCTATTTTGAGACAGTTTTGAATGATTTTGATCTCCAAATAATTAGTGACACAAAAAATCTTTTCCTTACTTGTCCAAGATATTGTGATCGAGGATTGATAGCTATAATGGTATACTATTTTCAAATCTGAAACAAAAAAAAGAACATCATTTTTAATAGAGTTAGTAGCTGTCACATGGATCCCATGTATACTGAGACACCCAATACTACCACTTCGAGCCAGAGAGGACCTCAGACTAATGGCAATGAAAAGGTGCTTACGCATCCCAATTCTCCAGAAGTCGAGCTTCACTATCAGATACATTTTAGTTTCATACCAAGGGTCATACCACTCCTTCGGGGAGGTCTTACGCTTCTGCTGGGGATACAGTCACTGTGTTCTAAGATTTGCCAACCGAGTAATGCTCGTAAATGAAAGGGAAATGTATTCATTTTATTCCCAAAGGAAGTGTGTACAAACTGTCTCAATGGAAGTTAAACTGGATTCACCGATACCATCCTTCCCCATGTATAATCAGTTTTCCCACTGAACTTCGACCAAAGTGAGTGTCTGCATCGATTTAGATATCTTTCTCAGTTTCTGAACCGTTATTTGTGAAAAGTAACCGTTTTTAACAGATAACAGTGTTTGTATTTAATTGCAAAACATGAAATGTGCCTGTACATTCTTATTTATTGGCTGAAAAGTTTGGTTGTGGTTTCATGCCATATCAACCAATGTTGGTTATTTAATGCACAATCCTGTTTTTGCACATAGGATTTGTAAACACGTTTTTATATATATGGTTTGTTAATATATTTTGTAGATAGACACAGTTAAATGATCAAACAGTTCTATTTCTAACAATTCAGTTTAGCATAAGTCAAAGTTAAATGGTTCCAAGTGTTGCTATGTATAACTTACAATTCAATTAAACTTCAGTTAATTGTTTACACACAATTAAATGATCAAACAGTTCTATTTCAAACAATTCAATTTAACATAAGTCATTTGTTTGCACTCAGTTTAAATGTCAAACAGTTCTATTTTCCCCATAGATAGGAGCCTCTCAGGTGCTACCAATCTGGGTCAGTGTGGACCTTGAAGCAATAGCAATGAAGGGGTACTCCGCATTCCCCAAAGCTCCAGCATTACTGGAGCCTCACCGTCAGATTGTCATATCCAGGACACTCATGGTAGGGGGGTTAACCCTCTACTGAAATGCAGTCGATGTATTCTACCGCCTCAGACGACTGGGCTTCGGCTTAAAAAGGAAGTCTCACTCTCCATAGAGAATACAGTCAGCGTATTCTAAACCCTGCTGATAGGGTTAAGACATTTGTCGCGTATAAAAGAATGACTCAATATATAACTTTACCTGTCGACTGGGGCTGTAGAATACACCGACTGCGCCTCTACAGAGGGGTAAGACCCCCCCAATGAGTGTCCTGGGTGTGACACTAAACAATATGATGGTGAGTTTTAAGTGATGCTGGAGTTTTGGGGAATGCGGAGCACCTCTTCATTGCCATTGCTCCCAGGTCCACTGTGGCCCGGAATGGTAACACCTGATAGGCTCCTATCTATGGGTTAAATAGAACTAAACTGCATATTTATGCTAAATTGAATTGTTTGAATTAAAACTGTTTGACTAAACTGAATAGTTTGAAATAGAAATATTTTTGACAAACTGTGTACAAACTATGTGTTTATGCTAAACTGAATTGTTTGAAATGGACATTGAAACTGTACTTACACGAAACTGAATTGTTTGATGTAGAACTGTTTTGATATTTAACTGTGTGTAAACTAAATCTGTACTTATACTAAACTGATTTATCTGAATTAGAGCTGTTTAAATAAACTAAATAGTTTGAAATAGAAATGTTTTTAAAAATTCAACTATGTACTCATGTTAAACTGAATAGTTTAAAATAGAACTATTTGTATAAAAATGGATTTGGCGTTAAATAACCTACAAAGGTTGATATGTCATAAAACCCACACAACCAAACCAAACCATCAATATATAACAGCAACAGCACTTTGTCATTTATTTTCTAAGTTATTATCCCCAGATCTTAAAATATACCATTTTCAGAAAGTTTAGTAACTCGATATATCATGAATAATGTTAAAGTATTTTTTATTTGATTGATTGATTTTAAAGACATATCAATCTATCCTGGGTTATTTTATGCCTAGATTTTATGGGATTGCGTTCATTTTACTTTGATGTTTTGTCTAGTTGTTTCTGAAGAGTTTTTAGTGGGTAGAATGTTCGCCAATGGTCCGGGACACCTGGGTTCAATCCCAGGTCGCGTCATACCAAAGACTATAAAAAAGGTACTTGATACCTCCTTGCTTAACACTCAGCATTATAAGGTACATATCGAGGGTAAAGTGAAGCAATCCAGGGAAAGGAGTTGCGCCCACCCCTACACATCGGTGTAATAGCTATTGAAAATGGAGCCTTCGGGTCGCCCTAGACTACAATCAATATGATGTCAGGTATTCCTGTATTATACAAATAATTTACAAGCAGATCTATTTAACACATGGATGAGACCCTAAGTGATATTATCACTCCGTGCCAGAGTGGAACAGGGAGTAACGGCAATGAAGGAATACTCCACACTCTCTAGAGCTTCAGAACTGAACCCAAACAACCAGATGCATTTTAGTTTCATACCCAGGAAACAACTTTTGGGGATGCTTTTCTCTTCAGGGGGTACAGTCTGCGTATTCTAAGCTTTAAAATTCTAGATATCTGCCGTTACATATGTTGTCACTTATCTAAGTATTGAACAGGCTCATCACAAGTTAACTTCCCTAATCTACCTGGAACCAGTGCTTTCAGCGTGACTGGATCGAAGTTCTTCTGTTATTTGTTAAGCTTGGCTTAACACACAGGCCTCGATTACTTTCAATATCTGCTGTTGCTTAAGTGATCACTCATCTAAGTATTGAACGGGCTCATTGCAGCTTAACTTTAATGATCTAGCGGGAACCAGCGCCTTTAAGGTGACAGGACCGGAAGTCAGGGTAGGTGGAGTGTTGATTGCCATATGATTTTTCAAATTCAGGACGAGGCTATTCATGGTTTCACTTTGAGCCAGATTTGATGAAGAAAAACTCAAAGTCAAACCAGCTGTGACGCTTGTGCTGTGAAACGTTTGAAGGACATTTCTGGTATCGAAGCTTCATTTTCTCATTCCACTAATCCCCTTTCAACTCCTTCATCGACTAACTTGAACTACCCCTTGCCACGAGGTTCTAGAAAAGACACTGAGAGGGTGGCTCTATGCCTGTGGATCCCTTCACCTCAGTCCATTCAGGCAGATGCTGTTCTGAAAAATCATCAACCGATGGAAAGGATAACATCTGATTATCTTCGTATTAAGAATATGTGGGTAATACACAAGTAATATTACACAGGTACCAGAATTATAGTTATAAAGACGAGTTATAACGAAGGTCACGATGGATTGGGCAATGTTTCTATGTAGTGACGAAGCAAATCTCAGGGGTTACGAGAAATAACGATAAACATGAAAACTGAGAATCTCTAGATCTCTACATAGAATGGAAATATTTTTGCTGTGATTAAGCTCCTCATTAATAGAGTTGAGCCATAGTGAAAGCTATTTTTATGACTGGAGTTAAGTTGTTCTATATATTTAGGGGGAGTCTCTGTGGTAAAAGTGCTGGAATGCAGTTTCCAAATAAGCGAGATCAGACTCCAGTCGTACTATTTCGTTCACCTTCGGATTAATACTCTTGGTAAAAGTTTGAACCCCTTTCCCTTCCCCCAGCTCTAAGTTAAATAGTACTACAGCAGTTATTTTACAAAGATGGCTTCGGGATTAAATAACCCATGAGTGTTGATATGCCAGTAAAGAAAGAGCAAATCTATATATGTATTTACACAATCCCTTCGCACGAGCAGTATGTCACACAAGGTCAATTTTTTAAAGTGGGATTTAACAGGTCCTTATTTCAAAGTCTTCCTTCTCCTAGATCGGTTGCCATATCAAAGTTAAAGACCCAGTCTGTCCAACGATTTACTCATAGTTGGTGGAAGAATAGTCGAATGCAAACTTTTCACAAGAATATTAGCGCTATGTGAAATGCAAATAGCCTCGTTAAGGAATTGAACTCGGGACACCGTGTCCATTTCCTACGATGATAACCACGTGCGCCTCCTTCCGCCACGAGTGTCTCCTAAGATGTTCTATATTTTGACGAAGTAAATCTCGAGCGTAACGAGAAATGACTAGCGTCGCGAGCATGGAGAATCTCTAGAGCTCCACTTCAGTATGGAAATCTTCTTAATCTATCACTAAACTCCTTGCTGCCTACACCAGAAGAAAAAGAACATCGTGACGATTAGACATCAGCAAATAATTTAGCAAAGTTCAAGTCTAGTCATATAAGCATTAATTGGATTAAGAGGCCAGCGATTATCCACTAGTCAGAACGCAGCTTTAAAGGATTATTAAAGTAGTTCCCCTGTGCATGTTTACACAATGTATTATCGTCATTCAAAAAGAATAAATAAATA
>OY757937.1:36467694-36595194 GCA_963585895.1 Sepioteuthis lessoniana
ATTACATGTATTACAAGATATTCGAATCTCATCTATTCCATCTTTTTTCCCTTATCACTCTATCTCTCCACCTTGATAGATAGATAGATTTAGAAAAGGTGATATATATATATATATATATATATATATATATATATATATATATATATATATATATCATCATCATCACGTCGCAGCGCCAGCACGGATCATCCTGAACCTCTATCGCCACCCGTCTCTATCGTTTTTTGCTCCCGGTAGGTCTTCAAGGCTACATCCTGTATCGACACAGAGCTGTTGTATATAGGTTCTAGCTGGTCGTTCTGCCTTAGCTCGTCCATGTGAAGGGGTCTACAGGAGTATGTCACTTATGAGTTCCTCCTTACTTCTCCAGTAGTGTCGCACATGTCTGGTTCGTCTGACTTGGATAATTTTTGTGATGGGTTGCCGTACAGCCGCTGCTTTGTCGGGTGCTTCCTCTAGGACTTGTTCAATATTGCTTCAATATTCTTGTGTAATTGCCGTTAAGCTTTCTCTCTATGCGTTTTGTTAGCGTCCATGTAGTGCATCCATATAGCAGTATCTGCACGATCGCTGCTTGAAAAAAACTGCGTTTTATTTTATCGGTCAGGTCTGACTGTCATATGACTGATAGCCTATCGATAGCTGTCCATACCTTTGCTTGTTGTGTGTTGATGGCTGTCTCCGTTGATGAGACACTTCTTCCTTGGTAAGTTAACTTGTCCACTAGTTTAAGAGAACTACCATTTAGTGTGGAGATGTCGCCTCTTTGATGAAAGCACATGTATTCTGTCTTGTCTTCATTGACATGAAGGCCTGTGCCAGCGGCTGCTCGTTCTAGACTATGTAGCAGGGTTTCGGCTTGAGTGGGTGTATTTGCCAGAAGCGCTATGTCATCGGCGTAGTCCGCGTCCGTAATTGTTTGTGCAGGGTATCTTCCGTTTCTTTCTTTTGCCAGCTGAAAACCGTTATCTTTCATTTTATCAAAAGACGTTCTTATATATACATATAGAGAGATAGAGCGATAGCGAGACATGAACAAGGTAAGATAGATAGATAGATAGACATGCATGCTTGTAAGTGTGGGTTTAATTACGTATGTATGTGCGTAAGAGAAAGAGAGAAGCTGGTTTAGATTTAAATATTACTGATTGTTCGTATCCCAGATTTTCGTAGGGTTTTTTTGTCATTTATCTACAAATATTTACGTATTCAACATGTTCTCTTCATAGATTCACTAACTTGATTCTTTATTAATTAAATACCTTTTGCTGCTTGTCTGCTCCTTCATCCAATCTTTCATTTTTTTAATGTTTCTTCCTTTGTTGCATGGTGGGTTTTATTCTTTACCCAAATCCTTCCTGTTCTCTGTTTGTCTGCTCACAATTGATTTAATGTTATTCGCTTCCATACTTTCATTTCTCCCTTTTCTGTTGCCACTATTTTTTTCTACCGCGCATGCGCCATCGTTCGTTGTATGCGCATTAAGTAATTAACTGAAAAGCTTCTATTGTGATGTCAACCAAAAGAAAAAGACATCAGAACTCTTATTATTATTTTCACTCCATGCAAGTTTTTCACACCAGTTTTAACTGATAGTTTTTCACTGTAGTCAAAGTGACAGCAAATCTCCTCAGGTTTCCAGGACTCTTCTAAGTATTCTAGCTGATCTCAAAAGCCATGGGATGTCCTCGTGATGTAATGGCTGAAACGCAGAATCGTAGTAAGCGAGTTCGAACTCTAGTCACGCAATTTCATTCCCTTTCGGAAAAATACCCTCGGGAAAGGTATGAACCACTGTTTTCTCCTAGCTATACGTTAAATTGTACCACTACTGTTGATCTAGAAGGATGGCTTTGGAATTAAATAACCTTTGAAGGTTGATATGCCATTAGATAAAGTAACCAAACCAATCAACACCATTGTAGATTTGATGGTCCCGATTCTAATTCAGATCTCCAGCTCCCCTAATCTCTTTTTCAGGCCTTGGAGAACAATTCTAACGAAAACAACTACAGTTGGTATCATTGTCACTTTTTTGTTCCATAGCTTTTTCAGCAAAATCTAACAATTTGTCAATTTTTTTCGTTTTCTTTTATTTTCACCCAGTGGTCCACTGGAACTGTAAAATCCACTTGATGACAAGTCATTGTCTTCTGGTTAAAACTAAGTCTAGTTTTCTGGCTGGAATTGGATGAACTTTCCAGAGAATTTCATGCGTCTTATTTTCTGATCATGGTTAAATTTTAATCTCTTTCTCTATCAAATCATGCCTAGTTTTGTATATCAATTTTCGAATGGAGTTAAGCTGATTTAAATTCAGATCTTCTTCTCCCGGACTAGTTACCAAACCAAGGCTAAAGAACCCAATTTGCTATACTGTAGCTGGAGGGAGTGAGGACAGTCGAATCTATGCTTTCTGCAGGGCCATTAGCGCAAAATGAAACGTTAGAAACATCGTCCACGATTTGAACTCAGTTCGCTGACGATAGCCGTCATGGTAAACATGCCTTCATTATCTTTGTGGGTTATCGATGTTTTTTGTCGCGATTCGAGTGACGAGAAGGCTTGGCCATTACTAGTGAGTTCGATTCACGTTGTATGCCTCATGCTTCTTGAACTATCAAATAATAAAATGATTGTTCTAAGACTTTCAGTCATTCTTTTAAAGTTTGGAATTCTTAAAGACAAGGTTTTATCGGTTATTAAATATTCAAACTTAAAACTGTAAAGAAGATATTAAAATTTACTTTGTTTATTGTAATAATTTTAAAAATCGTTATTTTAAAAGTCACTCATCATCATTATCATCATTATTATCATCTAACCAAGTCAGTTGAGGCTGCAGTGGGATAAGACCCCACCTCCGCGACACATGTCCTCGATATGGTGGAAAACTGCATCTGACGGTGACGCTCAAGCCTTAGAGTTTTGGGGATTACCTATTCATTGCCATTGCTCCCAGGTCCACTCTGGCTCGGAGTGGTAGGGTCTATGCGTCAAATAAACCTGTTTGATATTCAAACTATGTGAAAACAAAAGACATGCTGAATTAAATTGGTATAAATAGAACTGTTTGGTGATTTAACTGATTGGTTTGGTTTGTTTGGTTTTATGGCATATCAACCTTTGTAGGTTATTTAACGCCAAGTCCATTTTTATGTAAATAATCTGTTCTATTGAAAACAGTTCAGTTTAGCATAAGTACACAGTTTAATTGTCAAAAACATTTCCATTTCAAACTATTCAAGCAGTTATATGTAATAATTCAGTTAAGTGTAAATACAGTTTTAATGTCGAAAAACAGTTCTATTTGAAATAATTCAGTTAAGCAGTTTAAGTGTAAGTACGGTTTAATTGTCAAAAACGTTTCTATTTCAAGCTATTCAGTTTACTCAATTCCTTTTAGCATAAGTATGCTGTTAGTTCTATTTAACCCATAGACAGGGCCCTATCAGGTGCTACCACTCCGGGCCAGAGTGGACCTGGGAGCGATGGCAATGAAGGGGTACTCCGCATTCCCCAAAGCTCCAGCACTGCTGGAACCTCACCATCAGATTGTTTAGTGTCATATCCAGGACACTCGTTTCCCTCTGCAGAGGTGCAGTCAGTGTATTCTACAGCCCCAGCTGACTGGGCAATGATTTAACTGATATTCAATTGTTAATTATATATATATATCAATACTTAGAACCATTTAACTGTGTGCAAAGTAATGAGTAATGTTGAATAGAATTATTAGTGTTAAATTGCAATGCTTGAAATTCTTTAACCGTGTGACAAAATTGAAAGATTGTATTACATAACAATACTTTGAACCAATTGACTGTGTTCAAATGAATGGGATTCAATAGAATAATTAGAGTTGGATAGCTATACTTGTAACCGCTTCTCTGTGTGTAAACAAATGTTTTATAGTAACTAGAATTATTTGTATTAGATTGAAATATTTGAAACCTTTTAACTGTGTGCAAAGAAATGAGCTCAGGCTCATTTAAAAATGTAATCTAGAAATGTTCAGAAATCATATGTATTTAATATAAATGTATAAGGAGGATTTGACATTAAATAACCTACAATGGCGGATATGCCATCAAACCCAAACAAACCAAATAATATATATTTAATATGTATGTTTAAAGAAGATTTGGCATTAAATAACCTACAATGGTTGATATGCTATAAAACCCAAACAAACCAAATAATGTATATTTGATATGTATGTATAAAGAGGATTTAGCATTAAATAACCTACAATGGCTGATATGCTATAAAACCCAACCAAACCAAATAATGTATATTTAATATGTATGTATGTTTAAAGAAGATTTGTCATTAAATAACCTACAATGGTTGATATCCTATAAAATCTTTTTCGTTTTATTTGGATGATTTGTGTGATGGGAGGTAAGAGGCTGTACATCCGCTGTTTTGTAAGACACTGCTTCTAGGATTTGCTTGAAATATCAAGCAGCATCCCTGTGAAGTTCCCATCAACCTTTCCCCCACCATTGACTCGTTAAAATCCAAATTTTGCAGCCATACAGTAGTACTGATACAGCTATAGCTTGGATTTGTTTTCTTTGTTTAATGGCATATCAACCTTCGTGGGTTATTTGATGCCAAAGCCACCGTTCGAGAAGAACAGTAGTGATGCTATTTAACCCGTAGATGTGAGGATAAGGGGGTTCACACCTTTCCCAAGTGAATGTAATCGCTAACTGAAGTTCGAACCCGCTTACTACGATTCCGCAGTCCGCAGTCCACTTTAACCATCACACCACGAGCACACCCCCACTATAGCTTGGAATATAATCTTTAATTGTAGAAAAAAAACGACTCCCATTTTAATTACAAATGTAACGATATATTCTCTTCTGTCTTAAGATCTATTAATCCGTATAAGGGAAAATTATTGAATTCATAGCTTTCCTAAGCGCAATGTAAAATGCAAAAAGTCTTGTTCAAGATTTGAACTGTGTCCATTTCCCTAGAAAATAACCATTGCACCATGAGCGCCACCATAAACATTGCGTACATAGATGTATTTGCAAGTATGTGTGCAAATATCTGTATAAGTACGAATGTGTATAAGCATAATATATATGTATGGATGTGCATGTATATGGATGTGTGTTTTGAAGTAGCTTTATTAAAAGAGTAACTAAACAAGTTAGGACGTCAGGAAAATTTAATAGATAGAAAATAAAATAAATCAAATTAAATCAAATTAAAAATATAAATAAAATAGAATATTGAAATAAAATAAATGAAATAAAATAAATGAAATAAATAAATAAAATAAATAAATAAAATGAGATAAAATAAAATAGAATAAATAAATAAATAAATAAATAAATAAGATAAGATAAGATAAATAAATGTCATAGATAAATGAAATATATGAATAAATAAATTACAATAAATAAAATAAAATAAAATAAAATTGAATAAATCAATTAATTAATAAATACAATAAAACAAAATAAATAAATGAATGAAATGGAATAGAATAAATAAAATAAATGAATGAATGAAATAGAATAAATAAAATAAATGAATGAATGAAATAGAATAGATAAAATAAATGAATGAATGAAATAGAATAAAAAAAATAAATGAATGAATGAAATAGAATAGATAAAATAAATGAATGAATGAAATGGAATAAATAGAATAAATAAATGAATAAAATGGAATAAATAAAATAAATAAATGAATGAAATGGAATAAATAAAATAAATGAATGAAATGAAATAAGTAAAAATGATAAACAGAATAAAATAAAATAAAGAAATTGATAAATATATAAAATAGATGAAAAAAATAAATAGATAAATGAAATAAAATAAAGAAATAAATAAAGAAAGAAAATAAATAAGAAAATAATTAATTAATTAATGAAAAAAATAAACTTATGAATAAATAAGATAAATCAAACAAATAAGATGAAATAATTCTAAAAAAATATAAATAAATAAATGAATAACATTTCTAAATAAAATAAAACAAAATAAAGTAAAAAAAGTTGGCGACCTTAGTCGTGGGTGACCGGAAGGCTCCCTTTTCAATAGCTACTACGCAAAGGTGTAGGGGAGGGTGCTACTCCATTTCCTTGATTGCACCACTTTATCATTGATCCTTACCTTTTAATGTTGAGTGTTAAGTAAGGCGGCATCAAGTACCATTTTTTAGTCTTTGGTATGACTCGATCTGGGATTGAACCCCGGTCTCCCGGTGAAATAAATGAAATAGAAATAGATAAATAGATGAATAAAGTAGAAAGAAAAAGGTTTCTAAATACTAAAATAGAATGAGAAGGATTTCTCGACATTAATAAAATGAAGAGGAAAAGATTTTTTAAATGTCTATAATTAACGGAAGTCTTTGGCGCTTGTAGGGTCAGAAGGCAGATGATAATAATTTTTTTAATGTCTTTAGTGTTTGGATGGTCGAAGAGAAAAAGTGGAGATTTTTGCACAGATTTCAAATACCACATACCGAGCAGAATGTTCGTGAAAAGTTTAGCAGTTGACGACTGAAAGCAGAATGAGTGAAAAAAAGGCCGATAGTACCAAAGCCTAGGTTCCCCGCCCATCGTCCGCAATAGTCGGGGTTGGTAGCTTATAACTTCGAATCTAGAGTAGTAGTTGGCTGTTTTTGTTTATGCATGTTTGGTTTAAAAGAACCAACAAGGAAGAATATATGTATATTTTTTAAAACTTTTTTTTTCTTGTTTACGTTCATTCGCACGTCCATCCGGATCGAATGACTGCAGAAGTCATCAGAAAGATTCAGGATTTTCGAGATTTTTCGGTTGTTTCTAGTTTATGTCAAGAATGGTACATTTATGTTTACAGGATTTCAACTAGGTTAATTTTCATCGTCTCAAGCCATTTTAAAGAATGTTATAAACTGTTTTTCTTTTTAATATTTGTTTTTGTTCCATTTAAACGAAGCTGGCGTTGGCCTTATCGAGCGTTAGTTAACATCGTGCAATAGTCTGGTTTGGTTTGGTTTGGTTTGGTTTCTTTATTTGATAGCATATCACCTTAGTAGGTTATTTAACGCCAATGTCAACCATGTAGAAAAAAAGCAGTGATAATATGATGGCTTCATATCTACTGTTGATCATTTTTTGACCAACGGAATCCCAAAACTGCAACATCAATAGAATAAGTGTGTGGATCGCAAGAGGGACTGTGTTGAATAATAAACCTCATTTAGTCATATTCCATGAGAACATGTTGGTTAGCCAATGAACTTTTCAGACGTCCCCCATTTATATATATATATATATATTATTATTATTATTATTATTATTAATAGGACAGTAATGTTTCGTTCATGCAAGTCTGTTTTAAAAAAGCTTTTTTCATTTACGAACCAAAGAACATAAATACGTGTTGAATGAATGCAGAAATCACCTGAAGGTTTGAGGTTTTTCAAGCGCTTTCGGCTCTTGTCAATTTATTTCTATAGCATTTAAACCAGGTTAATTTTCGTGGTCTCAAGCCATTTAAAAATGATGCAAACTGATTTTTTTTTACATATTTGTTCTTAAACGAATTTGGCGCTGGTTAGTTTACATCATTCTTTAAAATGGATTGAACCAATGAAAACACACCTTCTTTAATTCCCATCAGTTTTTTGTCAGAATCTAAACCGCTCGAAATCCTGATATATTTCAGACGATTTCAACATTCTTTCACACTTGATGTAAAGTTTATCGTCATAGGGACTGGAATCTCCGACCCGAGTTCAAATACTGGACGAAGCTCTTTGCATGAATCCATCTCTTTTTCCATCCAGATATCGGTAAAAGTAGGAAAGACTGGGTTCTTCAACCTTGGTTAGACAACCAGTCTAAGAGAAGTAAAACTCTGAATTAAAACCAGCTTGAAATTGACTTTATCTTACATTTTGCTCTTTGCAGGGATTTTATGTAAATGTATACATTTTTTCAATCCGGGTTTATGTTCCCTTAGTCATAAACAAGAAAATCTTTATATATATATATATATATATATACATTCTTCCTTGTTTGTTCTTTTTAAGCATACATACATACAAAAATGAGCTGAAAAGTTCATCGGCAGAAAAATTCATATGATGTCATATATGCTGTAAATAATTTTTGACCAATGGGATCCAAGGACTGAAACACCTATGCGTGGATTGCAAGGGAAGCTATATTGAAAATATTTTTCATTCGGTCACATTCCATTATAATATCTTGGTCAGCCTATGAACTTTTCAGTCAACCCTCATATATATATATATATATATATAAACTGCTTTTGTGTTTGACTTTTAAGTAAAGGACAATACTGTACCTTAATTCAGATATCGATCGAGTATCACTGAAAAGCATCTGTGTATATGAATGAAATCTTGGACTATTTTTGAAAAACCAGATCGACTTTTACGTACAATTTACAGATGTATCTTTTTTTCCAAAATTAGCAGTCGTGACTTTTATGAAACCGACTTTTACACGAGTATATATGGTAAATATTCCGTGCCCCATATCCGGAACAGTCCGTTATTTGAGCGTCTGTGAAAGCGACGATATCAAACCAATATGTTTCTATCAATCTTTTTATCTACTAGATTCTTTCTTTCTTTCTTTCTTTCTTTCTTTCTTTCTTTGACCTTTCCTCTCCGGGATTTTACGTACGTACGTACCAACTTATCGATCAAAGAATTGTGTTCAGACGATCCGGCCATTTAATATAAAAGATTGGCCAACCTAGGGCAATGCTGCCTTAGTTCCATATGAATTATTCCCCTTTAGATATCATGAACTTGTTCTAGTTGTAATTAAAATCTAGTAAATAATAAAATCTAGTAAATAAATCAACAAAGTGCTCTTTGAGGACCAGCAGCCGTTTAGTCATTTAATATACTCGGTAAAATCCAGAATTTTTGGAAGCCAAACTTGAACTTTGTCAGATCGAGATGAGAAGAGGCAATCTATATATTCAAAACATATTTACTTTCATGGTAGTCGATGGAATTTACAGAATTTTGACTTCTTGACGATTTTTTTTCAATACGGCCAGGCACTTTCTTTTTAATACGATCGGGCACTTTCTTTTCAATACGGTCAGGAGCGTTCTTTTCAATTTGGTCAGGCACTTTCTTTTCAGTAACGTCAGGCACTTTCTCTTCAATACGGTCCGATGCGTTGTTTTCAATACGGCCAGGAACTTTCTTTCAAATACGGTCAGGCACTTTCTTTTCAATAAGGTCAGGCGCGTTCTTTTCAATTCGGTCTGGCACTTTATTTTCAATACCGTCAGGCACTTTCTTTTCAATACAGCCTGGCACGTTCTTTTCAAACGATTTGGTTGGTTCTTTTTAACACGATTAAGCGCGTTCATTATCTTTGAGGGTTGAGTGCTAAAGGCTTTCCAGAACATGAACTATTTTCAGCGTATTCTTGACTGAGTTTGAAGCGACGATATCGAAATTTTAAAGTCCGAAGTATGGATTTTTTCGCTTTCTTTTACATTGGATTGGATGGGAGACAAGGTAATTTTTCAACTCTGTTGGCTGGGGCTGTAGAATGCACCGACTGCACCAGTGTAGAGGGGTATGAATCCCTTCTACAACGGGTATTCTGGGTATGACACTAATCTACATCTGATAGTGAGGGTCCCATTGTGGAGCTTTGGGGAATGTAGAGAATCCCTTCATTGCTATTATTCTCAAGTCCACTCTGAACTGGAGTGATAGTACCTGTAAGGCTTCTATCAAATTGAACTTCAACCATTTACAAAAGATTATTATTAGTTATTTGAAACTATACTGCTGTGAGCAAATTATTTATATTACATCGGAATACTTGATGAACAGAATGACTAATGTTAAATTGCAATAATTGAATCCATTTATGTATTTGCAAACAAATGATTAATATTAAATAGAATTATTAGTGTTCCATCGGAACTCTTGAAACCATTCAACGGTATGCAAACAAATGAGGTCTAACAACTCGTTTAAAAATAAAACGTATCAAAAACTGTTCTCTTACAAATAACACACACACACACACACACACACACATATATATATATATACACGCATACACACACACACACACACACACATATATATATATACACACAGACACGTATATATATATACACATATATATATATATACACACACACATATATATCCACGCACATATATATATATACACACACACACACACACACACACACACACACACACACACATATATATATATATATATATATATATATATAATAAGATTTGCCATTAAATAACCAGAAAGGTTGATATACCGTAAAACACCAATCAGTTTGAATTCATACTAGATACCTTATCAAAGTTAAAGAGCATTGTCAACCCCAACTATTTTTCCATTGCTGGAGAGAGAACAGATGGAGTCACTCCATTTCCTCCGACAATAACCGTTACGCTAGACTCGCTTAATAACAAGACTAAACTAACATCTCCATCTTTGCAGCTTTTTGTATGATATCTTGATCAGATTTCTTTATCTGTCGAATATCATAAATCAAAAGGACGAATATAAGCATGCGCACACAATTAATTCAAGGAAAGTCGCCATTCTCCATTCTGGTGGCTGTGTTCAGGATTAAGAGCCCAGTTTGTCTAACTATTAACTTATAGCTGGGGAGTGGGGATTGAAGATACGGATTTATGCCTTTCTGTAAGTTATTAGCATGAAGTTAAACGCAAACAGCCTCGTCCAGGATTTGAACTCGGGTCACTGAGTACCATTTCCTCTTAATATAACCATCATACATCCTCCTAAATTGGTTACCGTGCCGAAGCTAAAAAAACACAAACAAAAGAGCCTAATCTGCCCTATAACTGGATGTGGGGAGAACCGGTGGATTCGTGCCTTTCCCAGTACGCCATAAAGTTCTTTTTTTTGAACGGCGGCAAAGTTATACCAAGACTGCGCAACTGGTTCTCTTAATATCGGTTGGATACTTTCCAGGCAGACTTTGCCTTTTTCTTTCCAACCCCAACTCTCGCCTCTAACCACCGTGCACGTCTATAACCATCGAGTTTTACCCACGAAAGCTATTTGGCGAAATAATTTCAATTAACCTAAGCTTGTTAACCTCGCTACTTATCGATTACCGAAGCAACTAAGTATTAATCAGCGTACCAATCAGCCAATTGATCAGCGCCACACTCTCTTTGCCTAAACTGTTAATTATCTATTTACCTAACTGCCTACCACTCTAAATAGTTACACCGCGGTATTGGCTCAATCATTAGCACGCTGTTTGCGATCCCAGTAACGAATTCTTCCCTTACTGGGAGCCCGAAAGCTTTCAACTAAACTTAGCTTGGTCCAACAAATATCAAATACAGTATCACTTTTAAGTACAACCTAACATTTGTTTTTACTTAATTTACTTTTTAATGGCATATCAATCTTTGTGAGTTATTTAATGCCAACGTCATCCTTGTAAAAGAAAAATAGTGATACTATTTAGCCCATTGCTGGAAGGCTAAGGAGGTTCATACCTTTCCCAAGGTTATCAGTTCGAAAGTGGACGTAATAGAGCGACTTGAGTTCGAACTCGCTTACTTCGAGACTGCAGTTAAACTCTTTAGCCATTACGCTCCCCAATACTTTCTTTAATAAAACGTTAATTATCTTCGAAACCAGATATACCAGAATTTTGGTATTAATCTTTATCATCATCATCATCATCATCATCAAGGCAAGTCAACTGCAAGAAATTCTTTAAGATGACTTCCAGTGTCCGCTCAGAACTGATAATTAAAAGTTGTGCTGGTCTCCCAACACTGGTGCGTAAGGTGTGTGTGTGTGTGTGTGTGTGTGTGTGTGTGTGTGTGTGTGTGTGTGTGTGTGTGTGTGTGTGTGTGTTACTACAAGCAGGATGCAACACTATGTCAATTTTAAGCGGAGTAAAGCTGGTTTGAATTCAAAGTTCTCCTTCTCCTTGACTCGTTGCCTAACAAAGGCTAGCGAGCTCAGTCTACCCTACTTTTTACCCATAGCTGGAGCAGGGTAGAACTGATAGGTTTATGATTTTAGTGAAATGCAAATGAGTTTATCCAAGATTTGAACTTGAGTTACAGATTCCATTTCCACACACACACACACACACACACACACACACATATATATATATTTATATATATACACCTATTATATATTTATATATATACATACATTAGCCTGGAATATTCGCGTTCAATCCCAAGTCGAGTCATACCAAAGTACTTGATGCCACTTTGTTTTAACACTCGGCATTACAAGGTACGGATCAAGGATAAGTGGAGCAATCCAGGGAACTTGTAGTGCTATCCCCTAAACCTCGGTATAGTAGCTATTGAAGAGGGAGCCTTCGGGTTGCCATCGAATATGTATATATATATATATATATATATATATATATATATATCGGGGGTGAGCGTAAAGGTGTGCTAGAACGTTCTCGGCCAGGTAAATGTAATTCAACTTATGCATCTCGCAATTCAATACACTTGCCACATATTTCTTCAGATTTCTTCAGCCCCTACCAAAAAAGTTTACAGAGGCCAATTAATTTTGCTCAGCCTTTGGAAATTTAATCTGTTTATCAAGAAAAAGGTTCAACTGTGGTTGTATATTGTTCACCACTTTTTTTTTTTACTACTTCGTCTTTTTTTTTTTTTGTGGTTCAGAAACGAAAAGAGACCAACAAGGATCCTAAACTGAAAACATCTCCATTCAGAGGTTGTTAACACAAACGACAATTTCGACCGAAAAATAAATAAATAAAAGTGCTAAAATTGAGATAAAAATCTACCAATAATGCTGTTTAAGAATGTCAAATTAACCTGTTTTTACAATTGATATTTTTGGCAAATATGTCACCAAGGAAAATAACTCAATTATTACTAAATCTCACTTTCACTTTCTCTAATCCCGTCTCCTCTCTTTCTTAATGTGTGACTTATTATTTGATTTTGATGATCTGTACGATATTTTATGCAATTTTACCCAGTGATGGTAATCTGTGATTGTAAATTGTCTTTCATCTTTTTTTCTTTTTTGACTGCAAATCGTTTAGTCTCTTCTAAGGTCGAAACCGAAATTTGAGACAGAAATCGATCAAAAATGTTCTCTAGATTTATTTGTTTTCAAAAGAGAATTTTTTTACGATTAAGTCACCAAAATCACCCAATGACCATAACACTCACGTTCACTCCCTCTTGCCCTCTTAATTTGTTAATCAGTGTGTGACTGTTTAATTGATTTTGTCATTCTCTGCAATATCTTATGCAACTCCATGCAGATAAGGTTAATTTCTTCAACCTGATAAGTATTCTTACAATGCCTTATTAAAATCTAGCCAGCCATCTTGAACGTGATGGCGTACACATTTCACACAAACAGGCACTAATTTTGACTGTACATGTGGGATTCTTTAACGTAGATTCCGAACGAAGCAAAATAAACATTTCATTAAAAATATGTTAGTGTTTACTTATTTATAGCTGCCCTGTCGGTTGGGTCATTAGAAAACGCCGACCATGACTCTGCAGAGGAGTAAGACCCCTACCACCAACGAGGTTCCTGGGAACAACACTAAACAATTTGATGGCAAGGTTCCAGTCTTGGAGCTTTTGGGAATACGAAGTGCCCATTCATTGCCATTACTCCCGGGTCTACTCTGACCCAAAGTGATCGTACCTGTTAAGGTTACATCAATGGGTCAAACAGAACTCTGCCCTGTTGTCTGAGGCCGAAGAAAACACCGACTGTATCTCTGCAGAAGAATAATACCTCCCCACCGAGTGCCCTGGATATAACACTAAACTGTATCTGTTAGTGAAGCTCCAGTTCTGGAGCTTTAGAGAATGTGGAGTACTCTTTCATTGTCATTACTCCCAGGTTCACTGTGACACAGAATAGAAGTACCTGTAAGAATCCCATCTATTGGTCAAATAAAATAAAACTATTTCATCATTTACTTTACATTAAACTTTTTACAAACTAATGAGCTCTTGTCAAGTTTTAAAATAATGTTACTCAGTGTAGAAGTTATTGAAAAAGCATTAAATCACCCATAAAGATTGATATGCCATAAAACACAACCAAACCAAAACTTAATTATAGGCGATGGTGTTTACAGTTAACGAACCGACAAATTCTAGTATAAAAAATGAATGAGAAAGAGAGAGAGCGAAAGGAATTGTAAGATTCGCTTAACAACAAAAATAGGCAAATGTTTTGATCAGCTTTCTTTATCTGTGGAAATGTTGCAAATCAAAATAGCGAATATAAGGATATGCACACAATTAATTCGCCTTGCGTCATTCGACCGAAACGCAGAGATCAAAACAATAAAGATTGAGATCCTTCACATGGACGAGCAAAGGCAGGATGACTCGCTAGAAACTACATACATCACCTCTGCGCCGATACGGGATGTATCCCTGAAGACCTACTGGAAGCAATGGACGATAGAGAAGGGTGGCGAAAGAGGGTCAGGGATATCCATGCTGATGGCGCGATGATGATGATGATGTTCGGTCAGAGAAATTTTGAAAATTGACAATACTTCATCTTTGAACTTCACTAACATTAAGAAAATAAGAAAAGGGACCGACTGAAATATAGAAATCAAAACAATAAAGATGAAGACATCAATCCACATGGAAAATTGACAATACTTAATTTCTGACATTAAGAAGGCAAGAAAACGTACTGGTCAAAATGTAGTAATGAGAAGTTGTTGAGTCCAAGTAAAATTCACTTTCTGATGTTGACTTTCAAAGAAGGTAGACTCTTTAAATTTGAAAGACTGATGTAACACAATCTGCCTACTTTTATTTTCCTTGTTTGGCCTTATGTCATACCAAACTAAACTGAATAAATATCGAGAACTAAGTGTTGCTCTATATTAGACATTTTAGGAGGTGCTCGTGGTGTAATGGTTATTGTCGTAGGAAATGGACACGGCGACACGAGTTCAAATCCTAGACGAGACTGATCGTATTTCACAAAGCACTAGCACCCTTGGGAAAGGTATGAATCCAATTATTCTCCCTCCAGCTATGGGTAAATAGTAGGACTGACCGGGTTCTTCAGCCTTGGTGAGGCAACTAGTCTAGAAGGAAAACTTTGAATTCAAACCTGTTAAACTCTGCTTAAAATTGACCTTGTGTTATATCCTACCAGAGCGGTGGGTTGGTAAATATTTATATTAGACATTTTTCATGACCTGACCATTGGTCTAATGAGTAGAGTGTTCGCCAATGGTCTGGGAGACCGGGGTTCAATCCTATGTCGTAGTCACACCAAATACTCAAGAAATGGTATTTGATGCCGCCTTGCTTAACATTCAGCCTTATATGGTAAGGGTAAAGAGGAGCAATCCACTAATAGAGTGTCACCTCCCCTACACCTCGGTGTGGTAGTTATTGAAAATGGAGCCTTCGGGTCACCCTCGACTAAGGTCACTAACTTTACTTTACTCATGACCTAAGCTGCTCCTTTTGCATGTGCCAGCTCTTTTCTGGGAATCTACTCAAGGTAGTTATTTGGTCCATTCTTGATCCTTTTCAGCGATCCAATAACAACAGATTACGACCCTTGTCTCTTTCTTTACCATTCAGTATGTCTCTAAAGATCCTAATGCTTCATTAGGATGAACATATATTGTCGACTGTATTGTGCATAACATAGTTTCTTTGCAACGTATTCTTTTTAATTATTGTAAATAAATAAATAAAATAAAATAACTTTTCGTCTTGATGAGATCCTTTTTTAAAGAAAAAGGATGTCATATCATTAGAAAAAAAAGCCTCTAACATTGAATAACTTTTAAATCTTGGTTTGATCCCGTTTGTTGCCGCTCTCTTTGGGCTAGTTTAACTGATATCTGCACATGATAATCGTTAATCTCATTCTTTATCCTTCCACAGTGATCCAATGACAATTGATCCTCGTTTTTGGGTTTCTCATTACCTGATTTTGTTTTCTGATTCTTGATATGTTATTAATTGTAATTAACGTATTTCTTTTTCCAAATTCGTTGTGCATCCATAATTTTATTTGAATATTTAAAAAATGTCTTTTCGCCATCATTAGATCCTTTAAAAATAGAGGATGGCATTGAGAAAAAAAAAAAAAGAAGTAATTCTTAGTTAACTTTTAAAACTGGGTCAAATACAAGCCTCAACGGGTTCTTCTTCGGCTCAGTTGATATCGACGCTTTCAAAATGAATAAATGAACACCCAAAGGTATTTTCTTTTTTTAATTCTAACAACATTTTGAAATAAATAAATCTGTGATTCCTTCTCTAGATCAAAATCATTAAGGATTTCCAAAAATGTATCCAAATGATTTTTTTAGATTTTTCTGGTCAGTTTTAATGATTTTGTACTATTCAAGCCAAACCATGGTTTAAATTCTAAAATCTGTATTTGCAATATTAACATGGTATTAACATTATTGTAGAAAGAATATTAATATTATTGTTAATATTATCATCATTGTAAAAAAAAACTGAACATGAATTTTTAAACATAAAACAGATAAACAAATCTATTTTTTATAAGTTAATACAACTAAATGTATTATTTTACATTTCTGTAAATGTACCAGCACATCTAAGCCAGATGGGTCCCGTCTATCCCAATCTGGTTGGACCAGATTGGTCCTGTCTAAAAAGTTTTTAAAAGTTGAAAAAAATCTTTTTTCACCACTAATTTTTGTTGCTAAGTATTCAGAAGATCTTCCTCAACCCAAGAAATTTCTCAAATTTAAAAATATTTTTTCTGTGGTTTTAGATGGGAAGGTTCCTATTTACAATACAATATTAAAACGATCATTGACTTTCTGACATGCATGTACACATTTGTGTTTCAATTTTTACCATTATCCGATAAGTTCGGTTTCTTTCTTTAATGGCATATCAAACTTCATGGGTTATTAAATACAAAAGTCATCCTTGCAGAAGGACAGTAGTGGTACTGTATAATTCATAGTTGGGAAAAAGAAAGGGATTTAATCACTTTCCCAAGGGTATGTGTCCGAAAGTGAATATAATTTGGCGACTGGAGTTTGAATTCTCTTACTAGTATGTCACAATCCAGCATGTTAGCCTCTACGCGAGGGTGACGACACACCTAAGAGAAAGAAGTGTAAGATTTTTCTACTGATTTTACTATTCGTTCATTTATTTTTTGTTGATGAAATACTCTAAATCTACCCCGTGGGGCGTATAACTCACCGGTGGGGTATGGTAATATTTTGGTGGGGCTTCTTTAGACACCAAATTAATGGCTTTTTAAACGTGAATTGCAGTAAAATTTTGAATATGTAAAAATCAAATATTATGTCGAGGGCGTCAGAATTTTAGAAATAGCAAAATGGGTTATGGCACACAATCGGTTGGGGAGCACTGCTCTAAACAATCTTGGGTTGTTAAAAATGATTCCTGGGGGCTGATTTTAAGGACGCGATTTTTTCCAAATCTTTGTTTATCTGGGATCTATACAAGATCCTATTTATTCTTTAAATATATGTGTGTCTGTGTATGTATATATATCCGTATATTCATAGAAATTATTTCAATCTATCTATCTATCTATCTATCTATCTTTACCAACCCCTCCGCTCGGGTAGGATATGACACAAGGTCAATTTTTAAGCGAAGTTTAACAGATTTGAATTCAGAGTTTTCCTTCTCCCTTGACTAGTTGCCTCACCAAGGCTGAAGATCCCAGCCTGTCCTACTATTTACCCATAGCAGGATTCATACCTTTCCCAAGAGTATTAGTGCTATGTGAAATGCAATTAGCCTGGTCCATTTCCTACGACGATGACCATTACACCACGGGCACCTCCTAATCTATCTATCTATCTATCTATCTTTGAGTCTTCCCCTCTTTCTCTCCCCCACTTCTCTCTCTCTCTATATATATATACTAGAATATTTTAATGAAAGGAAAAAGATGCTTTTATCAAATTAAAGGCATTCTACATAAGAAGAGCCGTTAAAAACAATAAAAAAAGTTCATTAACAACAGGTAACTGTTCTTGTTTCACATTCGCCTAATTTGTATCTCCTGGACCTAAAACAGCAAAAATCCTTACCTTTTGCAACCTGTTTTTTTTTTCTTTTTTCATCTTTATGATCCACACGTCAATGCGTTTTGCATTGTTGTTGAAATAAGTATTATTTATACCACGTGACAGCTTCCGCAATTGGAATGTTATCTTTAAACACAGCGGTATTTTTCGGTCGTCCCACCCTTCAAACCCAGCTATCAACAAAACTTCTGAGTACCTCACGTGGTCTAATGGTTAGTAAGCAGGTCATGGTAAATGAGTTCGAGTCTCAAAAAAAAATAGTATATATATACATATATATGGTCATAGTTTATATATATATATATATATATATATATATATATATATATATATATATAAACTAAGACCAGTAGTTGAAATTCTTTGAGAACAATAAAAAACATAAAAATAATTCTATTTATCTTATCACTTTTGTTCATTTATACATATATATATATATATATATATATATATATATATATATATATATATATATATGGGCAGGATGTGACACATGGTTAATTTTTAAGCGCAGTTTAAGAAGTTTGAATTCAGATTTTTACATATCTATATATATATATATATATATATACATATATATATATATATGTGTGTGTGTGTGTGTGTGTGTGTGTGTGTGTGTGTGTGTTACTGAAATAAATTTTTTACATTTGCCACTGGCAGGCGTACAAGTTTAATACTTCATGGCAATTGACAGCGAACGTATAGGCAGCGTAGACGTTGTTTGGTTGGGCGTCATGCAACTTACGACTTTATATATATATATATATATATATATATATATATATATATATATATATATATATATATATGGTAAGTAAATTAGTCGACCGTAGTCGAGGGCAATCAGAAGACTCTCGTTTCAATAGGTACCACACCGAGGTGTTGGAAAGGGTGCAACACCATTCCCTGGATTTCTCCACTTACCCTTAATCCGTACCTTATAATCCTGAATTTAAGCAAGGAGGTATCTTATGCCATTTTTTGAGTCTTTGGTATGACTCGACTTGGGATTAAACCCCGGTCTCCCGGGCCATTGGTGAATTCTCTACCCACATTGCCAATGGGCTAGTATATATATATATATGTATATATATATACATGAAAGTATGTATGTGATAATTTGCTAAACTTTCTGCTAAGATAAAGCTGAGAGCCATATGAAAAGGCAACCAATGAGACCCGAATTCACTCGTAAAGGTTTAATAGCTGATCTTACAAACCATTACATCACTAGAGGCACCCTGAAAGTATGTATGTACGTGTGCATGTTTGAACGAAGGAATAGACACATCAATGTTTGTAAGAAAAAAATATATATGTATATATATTTATATATATATTCTAACTGGTCTTGGCCTTTGATCATGATGATGATAATTATGACTGTTTTACATTTCAAGACTAAAAGGTTTACGAATACTACAGCATTGGCTTTACGCGTGAATGAATCTTGAACTTGAACACTTGACAATTTAAGCATTCGACTTTACACGTGTTTGTAATAGTTTCCAGTGTGTTTCTTTTTAATGTCGTTAATCGGAAAGATCAGTCTCAAAAGTAATTAATTTTTAATTAATGAAAATTTAATACCCGAAGAAGTATTTAAGGGTTAAAATGTAATTTCTGGGGTGGCTTCATCTGAAGATTGTATTTTCATCCAAATGCATAAAACATTTAGTTATAAAGTTGACATGAGAAGGTGAGAAAACAATTTGTTTAAAGGTTCCATCTTGCTCTCCTGGCTTATATCTGAGCACTTTTAGATTTAAGAAATATAGTTAGATACAAATGTAACAACTATTATGGAACAGAGTTATTAATTTTTAATATGATCAGTAGTTAAGTATGACCATATTGCACAAAGATTGAATGTATCTATACAGGTTGTCTCAAGATACATGGGACCTATGTGACTGCTTATAACTCTACAAATAATAATGCTGTGTTATTTTTTTTTTTGTTTCATATTTGAAAATAGTAAACTATAACAGCTATAAATGCTCGATCACAATGCCTTGGACAAAAGAGGAAAAAATATTTTGCATCACTACTTATTTGGAGACAAAATTATAAAAAATACAGCATGTCCTGGAAATTGATATAATTACAAATGAAAAAACATTGATTTGATGTCTCAAATTCAAAGGCTGCATTTTTTACTGGACGTGTTCCAAATGACCGCTATGATGCTTGTCTCAGTAATAAATCATGATCATATTGAGGGGCAGCATCTATTTTAAGACAGCCTTTTTTCCGAGCAGCTTTTGAAATAAGAAAAATATCTATTATCACAATTTGTTCATTTCTAACACACACACACACACACACACACACACACACACACACACACACACACACACACACACATATATATATATATATATATATATATATATATATATATAGTACTTAAATTGGTTCTACTAATATTGTATTGAAGATCAAATTCCACAGGTGCATTTAGCTAACTGAAGACTGTTAAATTATGTCGTTTTCGGTTACGTACCTGGTATGTAGTATTTTATACTGCTCTCGCAGGTCACTAATTACTTCTCTGTTCTCATTTTCCTGATCCTACTATCCATCTCTCTCTCTCTCTCTCTTTATATATATATATACATATATATTATCATGATTTCTTTTTTTATTGCTTTTAACGGCTCTTTTTATGTAGAATGCCTTTATAAGAGCAGATATAAAAGTTGATAAAAACATCTTTTCCCTTTCATTCGAATATTCTAGTATATATATACAGAAAGAGGGGGGAAGAGAGAAAGAGGGGTAGACTGTAAGATAGATAGATAGATATATAGATAGATTGAAATAATTGCTATAAATATACAGATATATATACATACACAGACACACACATATATTTATACATATATAGAGAGTGACAGAGACAGACAGACAAAGAGAGAGACAGAGAGAGAGAGATAGATTGATACGTAGGTAGATATTGATTGAAATACATTGCTACGAATTGACCAATATATATATATATATATATATATATATATATATATATATATATATATATGTATGTATGTATGTATGTATTAGTTTTTATATATATCTAATAGGATGGGTGTTTATCTGCGACCATTGGTTTCGTACTGTCTTTATACGACAATCATAGGGCAGAATTATTTGTCTATCTGCCCGATGATTGTCGTATAAAGAAACCAGTGATCACAGATAAGCATCTATGCTATCAAATATATATATAAACTATTATGTATTTATTTATCATAATACTAAATAATTGCTCTATAATAGATATTGAGCACTCTCCAAATTATACCGTAATAGGGCAGCCACAAACCCACTAAGTGAGATAGTGAAAACCATACAGTGTTGCAATATATAAATATATATATATATATATATATATATATATATATATATATATATATATATATATATATATTGAGATAGAGAGAAGTACAGAGGGACAGGGTGACATAGATAGATAGATAGATAAAAATTTACCGAAATACATTGCTATGAATAAAATGATATATAATCAACATATATATATATATATATATGTGTGTGTGTGTGTGTGTGTGTGGTGAGAGATTGAAAGATTGATAGAGATAGGGAATGAATGACAGAGAGAGAGAGACAGACAGACAGACAGACCGACAGATAGATAGATATTAACTTAAATTATTGCTATAAATAGACTTATATATATATATATATATATATATATATATATATATATATATATATATATATATATATATATATATATATACGTGATGCCTTCAATAAGTTTCCAGACTTTCTTTTGTATAGGCATTTAAAGTTGTTGTATACTCTTGAAAATTCAGTATGTTATTGTTAAACATCTTATAAGATGATTGACCAATTTTTATGATTTCAGGTCCAAATGAACCACTACAGCAGCAATACACCCTGATTGTCACAGCTGGTGAATTTCAAAAATGCAATCTGGACGTGAGGACAGTTTAGAAGAACGATATGCAATATAATTTTGTTTTAAACTTGGAAAAAATGCCACAGAAACGAATGGAATGCTTCAGAATGCTTTTCGACCATCTTGCATGAATCAAGCATCAGTTTTTGAGTGGCATAAGAAATTCCAGGAAGGCAGGGAGTCTGTGAGGGATGATGAGAGGTGTAGGAGGAGTAAGGAAGTCAATACACCACAGTTGATTGGCCAAAGGGTGTTAGGGTTACTATTGTGGGGTTTTAAGGGAGTTCAGCAAGATATTCCGTCGGAAGAGGCCAGCACTCTTAAATCGGGTCAGTGGCATTTCCACTAGGACAATGCACCAGTCCACAACTCCATCCTTGTCACAGACTATTTGACCAAGATTGGCATCAATACACATCCTCACCGTCCCTATGGTCCAGACCAAGCTCCCTGTGACTTTTGCTTATTCCCTAAACTGAGAAGCTGTCGTTATGAGACAATTGAGGAGATTAAAGAGGCTGTAACGAAGGTCATTGACACGCTCACACAAGAGGACTTCCATGAGACCTTGCAGAAGTTGATGGAACGGTACAACAAGTGCATTGCAGCCGGAGGAGATTACTTCGAAGGGAACTAGAGTTTCATGTGTATACTATCAATAAAAGTGCCCATATGAAAAAAGTCAGGAAACTTATTTAATGATCCTCGTATATATATATATATATATATATATAGGTCATAAAAGGGTCATTCTGACAGTCTTCAGGGCCTGAAAAAACACATGACTATTGATTTCTTTTAAAACATTATGCATAATGTTTCATATTGCCAACTTCTTTGGCAAAATTCACCTTATTTATTGAATGCTTATAGAAGTCTGGTACAAGGCAACCAGTTAGAGGTGAATAAATGCGAATATGCATGATATAAAACCCACCGGAATGAGTATGTTGAATGTCAAGGGAACAATTTTTTAAGAAAACGCTCCAGTCATTATTTCTATCTATCTAGCTTGCTATCTAGTATTAACGGTACAGGCAGATATTTAGTGAATAATAATAATAATAATAATAATAATAATAATAATAATAATAATAATAATAATAATAATAAAACTTGGAAGTTGGCGGATGGGTGGAACTTGGAAGTTGGCGGACGGGTGGAGACCATCCAAACGACAGCATTATTGAGAATAGCCAGAATACTGAGAAAAGTCCTGGAGACTTGAGGAGACTTGCTGTCACTCAGACTCCAATGAAAAAACATCGGCTAACGCTAATGTGAAAAGCTCTAATGAGTGAATAATAATTATAAATTCGTGACAGTGTATCTCAGTCAAACAATTCTGCGAGCTGTATTGAACTAGTCCTGGAGGCAACACCCTACAAAGCAGCAGCTATACGGCCACCTACCACCTATCATGAAAACTATCCAAATTAGACGAACCAGATATGCGAGACACTGCTGGAGAAGTAAGGATGAACTCATAAGTGATGTACTTCTGTGGACCCCTTCTCATGGACGAGCAAAAGTTGGACGACCAGCTTGAACCTATATACTGTAGCTTTGTGTTGATACTGGATGTAGCCTCGAAGACCTTCTGGGAGCGATGTATGATAGGGGCGGGTGGCGAGAGAGGGCCAGGGGGATCCATGCTAGCAGCGTGACATGATGATGAGTGTTAGATAGCAATACTTGAAACCATTTAGTGGTTTGGAAAGAAATGAGCTCTGACTTGTTTAAAATGTCACCTACGAACTATTTGTTTACAAATCATATATATGTATATTCAATATATACGTATAAACAGGATTTAGCATTAAGTAACCTACAAGGGTTGATATGCCATAAAACTCAATCTATCTATCTATCTATCGATGTTCCTATCTATCTATCTATCTATCTATCTATCTATGTTCCTCTCTATCTATCTATCTATCTATCTCCAATTTGATTGAGCTTTCTAAATTGTGTTGGCTTTTATAGAGCTTTACTTAATATTATTGTCTTATTGAATTACTTTCTTTCACTGATCGCTGTTTTTGTTTTCTCGCACCCTAAATGACAAAAGGGTCTAGCACTAAATTTAATGAAACTCACTCGACCGCACAGATTATCATTTCATGGTACCACGAAAAGTGACAGCAAATTTCAAATAAATGCTTCACCGATCAGCTAATGAAGAATAAGAACTAAAAAATATATAATAAAATAAAAAAATGCGTACTAAATCAGAAATGATTGAAGATTGGGAATGTTCTCCTCTGCGATTCTGAAAATGAGCAAATCAGATCGCCTGCCAACGGCTCTAAAGAATTTCTGATTAGCAAAACACCGAAAACACAATTTAAAGGCTTATAAGTGAAAAGAAAGAGTAAATTTGATCGGAACTCTCCTTATTAGGGAGGTAAGTTTGATGCTTTCCGTTTGAAAGGTTTTGCTCGTGCACTACAGTTAAAGATACCAATCAAATTTATCAGTGAGTTAAGTTCCTTGAATTTACTTTTCAGGAGGTCATACGGGACCGACCGATTCCTCGAGGAGCGGAACGAGGGAAGCACAGTGATTTTTTCTTTATTTTGTAACGATAATGAAACTGTTGGTTTGATTTTGGTGATTTAAAAAAGTATATGTAAGATCGTTTCTCCTTTCAACTGAGACAATGTGATGTGAGAATTATATTATTCTTGATCATAGATGGAATTCAGATAAGAAAGTTGTCAAAAAAAGATTCACGGGAATCGACTTACTAAATTGTACTTTAGACCAGGTTAAAAGTGCTGTAAGGGTAACCCGGAGCCAAGGTTTTTTAGACCTTATTTTTCCGATACAGATAAACAGGCCAAATAATACAATGCAAATAATTTATTGTTATATCGAATAAAGTATTCCTTTCAAATAAAAATAATTTGCACACAGTTGTATGGTATAATGTATTTCTATTTAATACTACAAGGTGCGAAGTAAAATATGGAATAATGTTTTAAAGTTTTTTTTGTCTAATTCGTCCAATTTTTGAAAAAAAAAATGCGATAAATCTACGTTTTCATGATTAGTTCGATTATTCAAACATTTTTTTATTAAAATTCAGCCCAATGTGAGTGATTAAAAAATGACAAAGAATCTATGATTTGCTTAACTCTGAAACCTAGCAAAAAAAAAACAAAAAAAAAACGAAATAATTGGAGTTTCTTTATGGCCTCCATAAAGCCCAAACCTTAACCCCCACCTTTATTACACTGTATGGGGCGTTTTAGAAAATAAAACAAATGCAATTTCCCATCCAAATATTGGTTTGCTTAAGACTGCTTTGATGAGTAATGTAATAAAATGTCTGAAAATTTTATTTTTAAGTCATGCAAATCGTTTCGAAGGCGAGTTGATACAATAATCGAAAAAAAAAAATTGCGGCCATATTGAGCAAATTTACTATTCGGGGTCTATCTTCTTATTTTGTTGTTTATTTTTAAAAATCAAAATCAAAATTAATCATGTTTTATGATAGAGTCGTTTATCATTATACTAGAATATTCCTAATTTTGCTTCCGCATCCTATAATGATTATATGCTTTCAAGTAATTATTTCTATTTAGTAATAGTAATTTATTTACACCCAGTTGTATTATTTCATGTAACTAACAAATATTCTTAGTAAACAACTATAACTTCAAGTTACTATTCTCAATACAAATATTTTACAGTTATAGGATATCAAGTATTCCTATCGAATAAAAATAATTTCAAACAGATCTACTAGGCCCATAGATACTAATAGATACTAACACTCCGAATCAGAGTGAACCTGGGAGTTATGACAATAGGTACTCCGCTCTCCCCAAAGCTCCAGAACTGGAGCCTTTTAACTGATACAGTTTTATGCAATACCCGGAATACCACTTTTTTGTGTGTGGGAAGTCTACAGTTAGCATAGTCTAAGCCACGCCGACTGGACGGTGAGAAGTTGGATTATATATGTATATATATATATATAGTCAGTAAAGTTGGCGACCTTAGTCGACGGCGACCAGAAGGCTCCCTTTTCAATAGCTACTACACCACCGAGGTGTAGGGGAGGGCGCTACTCCTTTCCCTGAATTGCTCCACTTTAACCTTGATACGTACCTTATATTGCTGAGTGTTAAGCGAGGAGGTATCAAGTAGCATTTTTAAAGTCTTTGGTCTGACGGAACCTGGGCCTAAACTCAGGTCTCCAGGACCATTGGCGAACACTCTACCCACAAGGGCAATGAGCTGATATTCTGTTGAAAACCGTGGAGTATTTTCCTTTTAGATTCTGCACCCCTCTAAACAGAATGAACTAACAGTAAATTGGAAAAAACCTTTTCCGAATAAATATAGAAACTTACAGCAACAAACACTCAAATACAACCCCTGTGGACGACCTATGGACGACCAGCGAAATGGTCGAAAGCGCTTGGGCTAGTACGGGGTACTTTCTTCACTAACGCACCCAAACTCAAGGAAAGGAAAAGAAAACTCGAACGTCTTCACTTAAAGATCCTAAAAAGAAAATACTCTGTGGTCTTCCACAGAACATGCTTAAATAATGATTTGCTGCCTAGGTAGACAAACTAAAACTCACTCTTACACACTGTTAACTATTATACTATCCAGATCGTTCAAAATTTACTAAGCTTTTTGCTTAGATGTGGCATATGGATAGGGCACCCAATGAGACTCGAACTCACTCGTGTAGGTTTGCTAGTCTAGCTTACTAACCATTACACCACCAGAGGTGCCCTAATTTACTAAGCTTTTTGCTTAAATATGGCACAAGGCCATATGAATGGGGCACCCAATGAGACTCGAACTCACTCGTATAGATTTGCTAGTCTAGCTTACTAACCATTACACCACCAGAGGCGTCCTAATTTACTAAACTTTTTGCTTTGATATGGCACAAGACAATAAATGGGGCACCCAATGAGACATGAACTCACTCGTGAAGGTTAACTAATCTAGCTTGCTAACCATTACATAACTCAAGGTGCCCCTGCTTTAGTAGGACCGGATACATTTCGGGGGTGAACTGATAACAGAAGAACTGTGCAACAGATTTTCCGAATTCTTTACGTGTCTCATACTTTAAGACCGGCTGCTTTTCCAAGCTTAAATGGGCCAGTCTGTCCTAATAAACGTGTACTTGTGTGCACGTGTGCATATGTTCATTGGGATGTGTGAAGGAATAATTATAGTCGCTGTTTCTTTTCAGTTGAATGATGAGTCAAAATAGAGTAAAAAAATCTAAATGTTTAATTATTGGGCATAGCAAAAAAAATGAAACTTTTGTTTAGTCTTGTCTTTAATGATGACATTTACTTGGTTGGTTGGTTGGTTGGTTGGTTGGTTTCAATCATATCAACCTTTGTATGTTATTTAATGCCAAATCCATGTTTATACAAATAATCAGTACTATTTTAAACAATTCAGTTTAGTATGAGTACACAGTTTAATTTTCAAAAACATTTCTATTTCAAGATATTCAGTTTTATCAAATAGTTCTAATTCAAACAATTCAGTTTAGTATAAGTATAGATTTTGTTTACACTCAGTCAAATGCTAAAACAGTTCTATATTAAACAATTCAGTTTAGCGTAAGTGCGGTTTCAATGTTAAAAACAGTCCCATTTCTAACAATTCAGTTTAGCATAAGTACACAGTATAAATGTAAGTACACAGTTTAATCGTCAAAAACATTTCTATTTCAAGCTATTCTGTTTAGTCAAACAGTTCTAATTCTACAATTCAGTTTAGCATAAGTATGCAGTTTAGTTCTATTTGACCCATAGATTGGGCCCTCTCAGGTGTTACCATTCCGGGCCAGAGTGGACCGGGGAGTGATGGCAACGAAGGTGTGCTCCGCATTCCCCAAAGCCCCAGCATTACTGGAACCTCACCATCAGATTGTTTAGTGTCATATGCAGGGCATTCGTTGGGGTGTGTGTTTGGGGGGGGTTCTTACTCCTCTGCAGAGGTGCAGTCTGTATATACTACAGCCCCAGCCGATTGGTCAATAATTCCGGCTATAATGCAATCACAACGTCGACTAAAATAAATGTACAGAATTCATTCCAAAGAGTGAGCACAATTATTTTTTTTCCAATTTTCAATTCTTTTTGGCTTGTGAGTTGAATGAACTTTACTTTAATCCGGTCATGATCATACCGCCAGTTAAATTGGATTAGTTTTCAATGAGTCGTAGCAATCATCATCATCATCATCATCATCATGTCGTGCTGGTAGCACGGATATCCCTGACCCTCTCTCGCTACTTTTCCCTATCGTTCATCGCCTCTGGTAAGTCTTCAGGGCTACATTCCGTATCCTCACATAGCTGCTGTATGTATGTTCGAGCTGGTCGTCCTGCTTTTGCCCGGCCATATGTGGGGGTCCATAGGAGTACATCACTTATGAGCCCGTCCCTGCTTCTCCAGCAGTGGCCTGCATGTCTGGTTCAGTCACTACGAGTGATTATTGGCTCTTAAAACATTGATATTGCATTTAAGTATGTAGAGCTTACTTCTTTAAAATTGTTGTGAACAACCTTTTAAAAGATTGATACTGTAACTAAATATGTGCGGATAACTTCTTCAAAATGTTTGTGAACGACCTTTTAGGCTCTTAAAATATTGATATTGATGTAGAACTTACTTCTTTAAAGTGTTTGTAAACTAATTCAAACATTGACTTTTAAAGTATTGATATTGAAACCAAGTATAAATTGTTCGTCTTTTTAACATGCTTGTGAATAAAGTTCATAGATTAGCACTTGAAACATTGATATTCCAACAAAATATGAAGTATTTACCAGCATAAAATGATTTCGAAAATTTTTAGTATTAGATAGGAATACTTGAAACCATATAACTTTCTACAAATTATTCATATTGGAAATACATACTTGAAGCTATAATTGATTACAAATAATTATCATTTTGACTTTATATGACCCAATTAGAATTGACATGCCGTAAAACAGCCAACAGGAAAGAATATATTATTCATTAAAACTTAAAGAAAAAAAAACTTTACTTTCGCCAAAATGTAATTCGTCTTTTAATGTCCTGACTTTCTTGCCAGTCCTGTTGGTTTCCAATGTAAAATACACTGATTGCATCCCTTCAGAGGAGTAAGACCCCCCCCCAGCCACAACGAGTGTCCTGATATATAATGCAAAACTATCGGATGGTGAGGTTTCAGTAATGCTTGAGCTTTGGGGAATGCAGAGGACTCCTTTATTGCCATCGCTCCCAGGTCCACTCTGAGTGATAGCACCTGACAGGGATCTATCTATGGGTCAAATAGAACTGTGTGAAATTTAACCTGAGTGTACGCAAATGATTTATGCTAACCTGAATTGTTTGAAATAGAACTGTTTGATTATTTAAGTGTGTGTAAACAAATGCCTGATGTTTAATTGAATTGTTAGTGATACATAGCAATACTTGGAACCATTTAACTTTGTTGACTTTTGCTAAATTGAATTGTTAGGAATAGAATTGTTTGGTCATTTAACTTAGTGATTCAACAAAATGAGTTTACAAATCATATATTCAATATATTTGTAAAAACAGGATTTGGTATTAAATAAGCAACAACGGTTGATATGTCATTAAACCAAACCAAAGAAAATCATTTAAAAATTAAATTACCCACAAACTAATATCTTACGTATCATGTATATCAATTTAAATACGTGCAAACAAATGAATGGTGCTAAATTGTTGATATTACATAGCAATAGTTGAAACAATTTAACGGTGTGCAAAAAAAGAGCTCAGTCTTTTATAAAAATCTTATCAACAAAATGTGTTGACAAATCATATACATTTAACATATATGTATAAAGAGGATTTGGCATAAAATAACTTACAACGGTTGATATGCCATAACCCTGACTTTCTTGTAGAAAATAGATAGCAGAAATTTCCCTTGAACATTATGGTGTTTTCGAGCTTTAAAAAAAAAACACCACCTAAACTTGTTCGTTGCTGAAAGGAAGTTTTCTTAAGTAAATTCCAGCGTTATATTTTTTTCTGAATTTTTGAGACGAGATGTAGTTATTATAATACGCTGATTCTTTCAAACCTGTTAGGTTTTTTTTTTGTCTTTGTTATCTTTATAACAACGTTTCTTTTATGGTGTACATTTTTGTCTGAATTTCTGAGAGAATGAATGGTGTTTAAGCATTGATTCTTTTAGATCAGTTTACTTGAACAGGCTTGTCTTGATCACGGCCTCTCAGCCACTGCATATTCTGGCCTCCTCTTTGTCCGAAATTCTGAGACCAAAAAAAGATCAATGTATAATAGTAAAATAAATAAATAAATAAATTTGAAAAAAATAGAAAAATAAATAGATAATTTCGCCTCCAATTTTCACTGAAAATCAAATGACAGCAAGTCCTCATCATTAACATCATTGTCATCATTATTATTTCTGATTCTTCGAGTTGTCAGGCACAAATATGATCAATGCTATCTTCGCGGCCACCACCACTATCATCATCATCATCATCATCATCATCATCATCATCATCATCATCATCATCATCATCATCATCATCATTGTCGTCGTCGTCATCACCCCGAAATAATCATAGTAATAGCAATTGTAATAGCAGCAGTTGAAGCAGAATTGTTCGTCATTCTTTGATTATTTCTATCATCAATAACACTAGTCTCACTAGTACCGCTACTCATAGCCGCTTTTACGGATTAGTTCAACCACCACCGACCTTCATCAACATCATCAACGACAGTTCGAATAGTAGTTGTAGCCTTGCGGCGATTTACTCCTTCAAACTAGTGATTAAAAAAAAGAGTAATAATAAATGTTATTTAAAAAATACTTCTTCCATCAAATCTCCAGTCAAAATAATTGACACGACTGTCAACATCACTTTTACAAAATTATCATCATCATAATCCTCATCTTAATTATTATCTAATTATCATCATCATCATTATCGTCGTCGTCATCGTTGTCGTCATAATAATTGTTAATATAAGTTTTAAATTTTTCCCTCCTTTTTTTTTATATCAATAAGAATAAGATTGTATATCCTTTTACAGATGTTATTTTTATTATCGTTGCATTATTGATAAATCATTATCAGTTTTTATCGTCACGGAATTCGTAGTGAATCGATTATTACTAGTACTGTTATTCCAGTTATTACGAAATGATCAATAAATCATTGTAATTGATGTCGTTATCACTTTTATCATTATCATAATTATGGCATTTGTGTTAGCCCATTTATTATTATTATTATTATTATTATTATTATTATTATGATTATTATTATTATTGTTGTTGTTGTTGTTGCTGCTGCTCCTGTTGTTGTTTAGATCGCTAATTATAATAATATGTAAGGATAGTGGTAATAATAATATGTAATGATAGCAATAAGAATTTGTAATAATATAATTTCCTTTTGTACTCTATTTCTTTCTTTCTTTCGTTTGGACGATCAACCCCCCACCTTGTCTGCAATTTCTACACAAGCAGCAACAGCAGCCATTCACATGGTCTCCTAACTGTCATCAACAGCGCGCCAACTATTGCTGCTGCTGCTGCTGCTAGAAACACCAAACCAATTCAGCCTTAAAACACAGCAGAGAGGCTCTTGGCCCGATGACTGCTTGTATACGGACCAATCAGTGGTATATATGCGTATGTGCATACACAGTGCATGTGTGTCCTTTGACGACTAGTAAGGGGAAGGTAGCACTTTGGATAAAAGAAATAAGGGATAAAGAAAGAAGAAGAAGAAGAAGAAGAAGAAGAAGAAGAAGAAGAAGAAGAAGAAGAAGAAGAGAGGGGAGGCTGGCGAAGAGGGAAAGTAAAAGAGAGACAGAGAGAAAGATAGACAGAGAGAAAATGACAGAGGGTAAGAGTGAAAGGGGAGAGGAGGAGAGGGAGGGAAATAGACAAGAAGATGAATAGACGAAATTCAGTTTCCTCATTTTGGTTTTTGTACGTACGTGTACGGTTGTTCGCACCTGCATGTAGATAAAAAAAAAAGTGCAACGCCACCTTCACACACACACACACACACACGCACACACACACACACACACACACACATATATATATATATATATATATATATATATATATATATATATATATATATATATATATATATATATATATATATATATATATATGTTTTACCAAACATCGAAGAGTGGTGATTACCCAGCAAGTCTCGTTGATCATTATTATTGAAGTGAGTTCGATCCCTGCCGAATGACCCCTCAAAATGATACCAAACTAAATCAAGTTTAGTTTACATTTACTCAAAATAGTAACTGTATTCACGATAGATAGATAGATAGATAGATAGATAGATAGATAGAATGAGAAGACGGTAAATATAACAACAGCTAGAAGAAAATGAACAGTCGATAAGTAGAGAGACCAATATACTAAGATATATATATATATATATATATATATATATATATATATATATATATAATGTGTTTGCGTGTATATGAAATATAAGTGGACCTTTCTTTCTTTCTCTATCTATCTTCGCTTACTCTTTCTTTTCTTCACTCACTCACACATTATCTTTATCTTTCGCATTCTTTCGCTCCTTCTTTCTCTCACTAATTTTTTTCTGTAATTCCATACGAAGTGCTAATCTTCCCTTTTTATTACTCACACACATAAAGCAACTGCAACCTTAACACACACTTGCATGAATACATACTTACATATATATATATATGTGTGTGTGTGTGTTAAGTTGAATTAGTTGCTGCTGCTGCTGCAGCTGCAATTCTCCCTTGCAATCCAGCAATCGATTACGCTTAAGTATCCAGCGTCGTTTTTTTTTTTCTCTTTCTCAGTCTTATTCTTTTTCCCAATATACTTTACTTCCTCTTTTTCTCTCACCTTCTATATAATTATTCACAATTTTTCTCTATCTCTAATCTCTCATTCTCTTTCTTTCTCTCTCTCTCTCTCTCTCTCTATCTATCTATCTATCTATCTATCTATCTATCTATCTATCTATCTATCTTGATCTTTCTTTCCTCCTCTCTCTTTCTTAATGTCTTTCTCTCTTTCCATTTATGTTCTCGGTTTTTTTTATATTTATATCCACCCAAACCCACTTCTCTTCTCTCCTCTTTCTTTCTTTCTTTCTTTCTTTCTTTCTTTCTTTCTTTCTTTATTACTTTACATTGGAACGAAAGGAGACGAAAATTTCCAACGTTTCTTATTCGGTAATGTACGCTACGCAAGCGGAAAGATACGAGATGCAAATCGGGTACATTCGGAATTTCGTCTTTCCTTCTGGATATATTATTATTATTATTATTATTATTATTATTATTATTATTATTATTATTATTATTATTATTATTATCATTTTACTATGTGCATATAATTCTACGGTTTTTTTATTGGTTTGTTTTTTGGGTTTTGGTTTTCTTTTACTCTGCGATCTTTCTTCGTCACAATTTACAGAGAATAGGATCGGTTCTTTTGCCCACGACTGCATAAGCGCAGAGCATCAGAATAATGCCGAGTAGCCAAACAATGAAAGAGGATCAAATATAGGTCGAGTTCAACTGGGTGCTGGGCAGGGTAGGGGATGGCAGTAAAGAGCATTCGATTGATTATGACTGATCGAACACCCAATAATGAATAGAGGCGATAATACGCATCCAAGATGACAAGTTGTGCGGCTGAGGGCGGGAGAGTTTCGCGTCCCAGACGATAGAGAAGGAGCTAGGATGGGTTGGAAGAGTCCATGCATTGTTATAACGTCAGAGGAGATACAGTCGAGCAGTAAACATGGGAGACCGGATGAAATGGAGCCAATTGTGAGGAATTCGGTAAGGTTGATTTATTGGAAATAGAAGTAAGGGTGGCTTAAAGAATAATAGGTTAAAGAGACAATGCGTTAAATTGTGGAACTGCGAATATATATATATATATATATATATATATATGCGTTTGTGTGTGTGTGTGTGTGTGTGTGTGTGTGTGTGTGTGTGTGCGTGGAAATTTAATTCCAAATACAAAAGAATTACTAGATAGGTATATTAATGGATAGATAGATATGGAGAGAAAGGAGAAATTAGATAGATAGATAGATAGATAGGCAGGCATTCCATGGTTGATAAGCCAGTGTCGCAGACAGAGGATCTTGCAGTGAGTTCGATCTTCACTTAGCGCTCTGCTCAATGAACCTTTTGTCAAACTCAGCTTTGTCAATATCCATCAGTATCTACGTGAATGTGACAGTGTCTGTAACTTGATTGAGAGGAAAAGTTTTTCCATAGCAACTGTTTATTTTTCAATATACTCTCTTTAATAGTCAATGCTCTTAATCCAACCCGTCTACGTTATATATTAAACAGTAAATATTTCAGATAAACAGTAAATATTCAGGTAAAAACTACATGGCAGACTTATTGATCTAATTTCGCATATTCATATATATATATATATATATATACACAATAGTAGTAGGTCTCAGACCGTGCACGGCGTCTAAATGTCCAACAGTTAAAGGTAAAGGTATGAACTGCTAAAATGCTTACACAAGCGATTTTGTTTAAAGTGATGAAGGTTTGTGTAGGACCAGTCACAATTTCTGAATGAGCTGATAGCCAAAGAATGGTTCACCAGTGTGTCACAGAGTCTCTGAAACAGGTTTTGAAATTAGAGATTTTCTTTTTCCTAGACCGGTTTTCCTACCAAGGCTGGAGAACCAAGATCGCCAGATAGCAGGAGGTGGCCAGGAAAGATGTGATGGATTTATGTCTTTACATAGAAGACAATTGTGAAGTGAAGTGCACACAGCCTCGCTCAGGATTCGAAACCAGCTTGTCGAGTATATTTACTTCGACGATAACCGTAACGCTAATGGAACTCCAAGTATACGCCTAATAGAGATTTAGTCTGATCTGAATAATCATAATATCTTACATATTTCAGATCATTTTTATCTCGTTCTTCTATTTTTCACACACACACACACGAAAATATATTGCCCAGTCGACTGGGGCTGTAGAATTCATAGACTGCAGCTCTGCAGAGAGGTAAGACTCACCCAACAAGTGTCCTGCATATGACACTAAGCAATCTGATGGTGATGTTCCAGAGTGGTAGCACATGATAGGATCCTATCGATGGGTCAAATAGAACTAAACTGCGTACTTATACTAAACTTAATTCCTTTTAAATAGGACTGTTTTGACATTTGAACTGCGCACTTATGATTAACTGAATTGCATGAATTAGAACTGTTTTTACATTTAAACTACGTACCTATCCAAAACTGAATTGTTCGAAATGGAACTGTTTTTGTATGCTAAACTGAATTATTTGAAATAGAACGGTTTTTGACATTGAAACTGTACTTACGCTAAACTGAATTGTTTAATATAGAACATTTAACTGTGTGTAAACAAAATCTATACTTATACTAAGTTGAACTGGCTGAATTAGAAATGTTTGAAAAAAAAGAAGATCTTGAAATAGAAATGTTTTTGACAAGTAAACTTTGTACTTATGGTGAATTGAATTGCTTGAAATAAAACTGTTTATTTGTATAAAAATGGATTTGACATTGAATAACCTACAAAGGTTGATATGACATAAAACAAACAAACCATATATATATATATGAATATATATAATATCCAAGTAACTGCAAACTAGCCGTTACTCCCAACCATAAAAGTGGAACAATCTGTTTGAAAAAGGGTTTAAAATTGCAGAGCTGGTTAACAAACCCGATGTTACAAAATGAACCCCATAATGAATTCCTGTGACTCTGGATTTTAGCCTGAGTATCATCAGGCAAATAGATGGTTCTGGAAGCTTAGTCAAAATTGGGAGTGAAGATATCGAATTAAGCAGAGTACAAATACTTTTTTCAATTCTCAACTTCCGTTATCGTTTAGGGGAAAATTAACTTTTTATAAAATTATCTGGTTTGTGCTTATTTATAGACGATGCCACACACACACACACACACACACACACACACACACACATATATATATATATATATATATATATAATGTAACTGTAATAAAACTCAGTCATTGTTAAATTGTCATTATAAATTTATTTCGGAGAAGAATATAATCTTCGTCTCTTCAGATGACATCCACGCTTAATTTGAGAGTGAAATCGGCAAATATTTATTACAATATATAAATAAATAAATATATATATATATATATATATATATATATATATATATATATATATATATATATATATATATATACTGTAATCCTGTATATATATATATATATATATATATATATATATATATATATATATACTGTAATCCTGTATATTATATATATATATATATATACTGTAATCCATATTTGCCGGTTTCACTCTCAAATTAAGCGTGTATGTCATCTGAAGAGACGAAGATTATATAAAACGAACGCCGACTGGATATATATATATATATATATATATATATATATCAAGTTTCGTCTTCTGGTTGGAATTAAGTGATCAGTTTGTATCACAAAATCCCAGAGAATTTTATGTGTCCTCATTATTATTATTATCATTATTAAAATTATTTTCAATCTTTGCTATTTTTCTCTGGCATTTTTAGATTAAGCATAATTGTTTCCTCTGGGTTATTAGTTTCACCTTTGAAATAAACTGAATAAGTTATTTTACAGCAATCTGACGAAACTGCTGCTTCTTTTTTTTCTGAATGGGAGTCCAGTCTCAACTAAATATTCTATTATTTTATCCTTGACTAGTCTTTCCTTTGTCTGATTTTTTTTCACCCTATCGCAACACTCTGGTCGTTTGTACGACATTTAAACAGTGCTGCATGTATTAAAAATAAACGGTTGTTGAGTTACGATGGCAGCGAAGGAAGTTGAAGGAAAAACCAGTTAAAGACGCCGTTGTCACCACACATACAACACAAAGAATAAGTGCAGTTGTCTGAGTCACACTTCGATTAATAATAAACCTTTTCAAAATTATAGACATTATTTCATTTCCTGCTTATTTTCAGTACAGTTTACTATATAATGATTAAATAACTAAAACCCTAATTTTAATCATAGATAAGACGATCCGTAAACCCGTTGAATTCCCAAATTAACAACGGTCCATTATAACATTGTTGCTTCTATCAACGTGGGAGAGAAGGATTCTGATTAATATCTCTGTTATATAAAAAAAATTAGATGTTTAAAAAATGACGTGAACATAAACCCCATAAAATTATCATTCAGTTGTGTTTTGGAATTCTCAAATAAAATTCTCGCTATAATGGGCTATTTTTGTCCGGTTACAGTTCTATATGTAAGGGGTCTCAACCCCCCCCAAAAAAACGGGACTTTTTTTTGGTGGGGGGTTGTTTTGTTTTTTCGAATATTTTAGTACTTACGTATTCTTCGTGAAATTGATAATTTTAGAAACGTTAATTTTTCTAAGATTATTTTTTGAAAATAATTTTCCCGTGAATCTCATACGAAGCAAAACATTATAATTGATATATACTTCTTCCACCAAATTGGTTTGCACGTTCTTTTTTCTTCCATTTTGTTAGATATTATATATATATGTGTGTGTGTGTGTGTGTGTGGTGAGTGTGTGTGTGAGGTAGGTGTCCACTAAGTGTAATATAATGGCCGTGGGATTTCGTTTTATATATCTTGCCTTTGGGTTTAGTTAGGCTAATGACGTCATGTACCGGAAGCGTGAGCGGAGGATTTCGGGAGATTTGAGAAAAGTCAGTTGAGTTGTGTTCTGCCTCGGGAGAAGACGGTTGACTTTCGCTTGCTCGCCGTGGCCTTGTGTCGGGTGCACACGTGGTTGTGGGCAGATGGAAAAGTCAGCATAGAAAGGTGTATCTATCTCCTTATGTCGAAAAAGCTGAACTAAGAAGTCGTAAGTGTTTTTCGTGTTTCGGGATTCCTATGTTCTATGTATATATGTAATGAACATTCTATGTACGTTTCACATATCCGTATCATGGTTATGTTACATAAGCATGTCCAAAAATCATCGATACTGAAGTTGTATCTACCGAAACAGAGATGAACAATAAATCAAAAATTGTCTTTAGAATAGTTCCCTTGCCACTCAAGACACATATTCCTGTGAGCTTTTCATTAGTCCAAGCACCTCAAAAACTTTTCCTTTGATATGGTTTTTCTTTGAATGTCTTTCTTTCCAAATCTCACACTTTGAGATTAGTTTTCAAGAAAAAGTCTCTCCGATCTAGATCTGAGATGTAGAGTACTATACTTTAACAAGCTGGTGTTTCAAGAACTTTTATTGGTCCAGAGGTATCTAGCCTACTGATCAAAAAGTATCACCAATTGGCACTAACTTAATGTTTAGACACAAGAGTTGTATTATCTTAATGTCTTTACATCATACCTTATTTTTCTAGAGTGAGTGAAAAGTATCGCAATATTTTGGTATTCGGTGACAAATCACACTGAACTGTAAGATGCCGAGCTCCCCTCATAATCCCTGAGTGCTTCTCGACAAATTTGCCTCAATAGCTTGGTTAGTTGGTTGGTTGGTTGGTTTGGCGTTAAATAACCCGAAAAGGGTACATACGCAATGTATGAAGCCTTTTCGAGTCATTTAACGACGAATTAAGTCAATTTTTCTATGCATAAGTGCATTTTTTTTTGTTTACACACAGTTAAATGTAAAAACAGTTCTATTTCAAACATAAGTACGCAGTTTTTTTGTTTACACACAATTAACTAGAAAAACAGTTAATTTCAAACAATTCCGTTCAGCGTAATTACACAGTTTAGTTCTATTTGACCCTATCAGGTGCTACCACTTCAAGCCAGAGCGGACAAGGGAGCAATAGCAATGAAGGGGTACTCAGCATTCCCCAAACATTTAGCATTACTGGAGCCTTGCTATCAGATTGTTTAGTGTCATATCCAGGACACACGCTAGGGGTGTCTTACTCCTCTGCAGAAATGCAGTCGGTATATTCTATAGCGACAGCCGACTGGGCCACTCTATGGCTTGGATCCCGGCTTCGGAATCCGCCTTTTTGGGCCTATCTGACTTAGCCTAATCGTCGAAGTTCTTGCAACCCGAGCGAAATTTCTTCAACCATTTGGCTATTATACTGTGATCAACTTTGCTTTCACTGTTTGTACAAGTGTTTTTTTGGTTGCTTCCCCTACGGCGTTATGGTCCACTTCGAACTCGTATCGTATACCTTATCGAATTAGACTATACAACACGTTCAACTGTGCGGCTTTCATATCACACTCGGAGTGACGCAACGTGTCAGCGCACCAACTATGATGATACTACCAGCAACAGCAAATGTCTTCCATGGCTTGAACTGCTTCGAATACGTGCTATATACACCACAAATTAACACGTACCAAAATATTGCGAAACTTTTGACTCGCCCATGAATAAGTTGTTTAGCTGAGCACACATCATTTAAATTTTAGGTTCTTAAATTTAGATTATTCAAATTTCAGTAACAAGACTCATTTTATTAACCTGATATATACATATATATATATATGTGTGTGTGCGCGTGTGCGTGTATGTGTGTGTGGTATGATACACACACACACATATATACATATATATATATATATATATATATATATATATATATATATAGTCATCTACACATAAACTGTTTCGTTGTATCACAACACTTATATACTGTCCTTTTCAAGTTCCTTCGATGACGACATATATATATAGTAATTTACGAAGCTCTTTGCTTCGATGTGGCACAAGGCCAAATGAATGCGGCGCCCAATGAGACTCGAATTCACTCGTGTAAGTTTGCTAGTCTAGCTTGCAGGTGAATTATGATTTACTATTTCTGATTTATATATATATATATATATATATATATATATATAAGTAAAAGTGAAGTTGGCGACCGTAGTCGAGGGTGACCCGAAGACTCCCTTTTCAATAGCTACTACACCGAGGTGTAGGGGAGGATACTACTCCTTCCTCTGGATTGCTCCACTTTACCCTCGATACGTACCTTATAATGCTAAGAGTTTAGTAAAGAGGTATCAAGTACCATTTTTTTAAGTCTTCGGTATTACTCGACCTGGGATTGAACCCCGGTCTCCCGGGCCATAGGTAAACACTACCGACTAGACCAATGAGCTGGTTAATATATATATATATATATATATATATATATATATATATATATATATAATCATAATTCACCTTCCTAATTTGCAGATATAGATCAGATAGTAAAACACTGAATTCGACTAACTGTTTCTTTCCCAGTGTCGAGTGCTTCTGATATTGAATCTACCTGGAAGGATTCTACTTGTAAAATCTGCAATTCCCAAGGAAAGAAAACAATAGCAAAATGCTTACCAGAAATAACTACCAAGAAATTTATTGTTAATATAAAAAAAGAAGCAATAAGTACTCTTGTGAAGAACCCGAAATTGAATGAAACCATTTCAAGTTACACTACACAAGAGATGGTAGATCGCACGGAAAAGAACCGCCATTTCTCTATTCATTGCTTGGCAGTAAAATATCGTTTCATATCAATGACTGTCTCCTTTTCTTTTAATCTTATCTTCCTTTCAGTTTACAGCTGTTTTATATTTTTTTCTTTGTCAAATTAATATTTCAGTTTCTAATTTACTTTTCTTTTTTTTTTTTCTTTTTTTTTGTTTGCTTTTCTTCCATAGTTTTTCTTTTGACAACTGCTTGTTATTTCTTTCCTTTCTCGAACTTTTTCCTTGTTCCCACCTATCGTTTTTTTTCTTTTCTATTCAGTTTGTTTTAGCATCTTTCTCTTTCTTTCGCAAGGATAGATATACAGTCGTCTATTTATACAACATAGATAATAAAATATTGATATCCCAGTTAGTTCTTTCTTTTTTTTTTCTTTCTTTCTTTCTTTTCAAACGTGGAGTCTTTTCTTTCTTTCTTTCTTTCTTTCTTTCTTTCTTTCTAAACGGTCTTCTTTCTTTCTTTCTTTTCAAACGTGGAGTCTTCTTTCTTTCTTTCTTTGACTTTAAACGGTCTTTCTTTCTTTCTTTCTTTCTTTCTTTCTAAACGGTCTTCTTTCTTTCTTTCTTTCTAAACGGTCTTCTTTCTTTCTTTCTTTCTTTTTTTCTTTCTTTCTTTCTTTCTTTCTTTCTTTCTTTCTTTCTTTCGAAACGGTCTTCTTTCTTTCTTTTTTTCTTTCTTTGGTTCTGTTTATTTTCCAGCTCTTTCTTTCTTTTTTAGTTTTTCCTTTGTGCGTCGTTTTGTTTCTTTCTTTCTTTCCATCTTTATTTTCCAAATTTTTGTTTGCTTCTTTGTTTCTTTCTTTGTTTCTTTGTTTCTTTCATATGAATCTAATAGATACTTTGCGGCTTCTCATCTTTTTTCTCGTCTACTGTCTTTTCTTTTTTTTCTAACTTGCAAATTTTTTCCTTTCCTTTTTTTCTCCAATCTTTTCTTTCTTTCTTTCTTTCTTTCTTTCTTTCTTTTGCACCCAACAGCTTCAGCCTTTCCTTTGTCCTTCTGTCTTACAGCCTTCTTTTCTTAATATTACATTTATCTCCCTTGTTTTCCCGTCCTCCATTCTTGAACAACTAACAACTGCCGGATGATAAAAGTATTCAAAGGAGTCAGAAAACAAAAACGCCAGCGCGTCTTCAAGAACAGAAAGATCAATTCACGTTCTTTGGTAACAATGGTCGCTGCTTGGCACTACCCATGGGTTTGTGGTGCGTTGGGGTGGAGGGAGACACCAGGTGACAGTCGACAACCATGTCATATCACAGGCGTGACACGGCAACAAAAGCATCAAATAACAAACGCTCCGTTGTCTCTGTTGACAGGTTCCTCGATCGACATCCCCACTCGTCACTTACTTTGTGTGTCTCTCTCTCACTTTTTTCTCTTCTTAGACACTCACCATTTCTTCCTCTCTCTCTCTCTCTCTCTCTCTCTCTCTCTCTCTCTATCTATCTATCTATCTCTCGTGCGCATGTACCAATTATGTCACGTGACCATTGCTGCTGGCAATACTGATAGCTGCAGCACAAGAACTGTAAGTCTCTTGTGGCTTGATTATTTTTTCAAAGACTGTGGTGTGTTCATATAACACAGATATATAATATTTATATACTGTTATTATATATACGTATATAAATATTCCTAGGTAAGGAAGCAGCGTCGCATCAACCGAAAAGGACATCGACAGGAGGTTAACGAAAGCATGGACAGCTATCAATAGGCTATCGATTATATGGAAATCAGACCTAACCGATAAAATGAAACGCAGTTTCTTCCAGGCAGCGGTCGCATCGATACTGCTATATGGATGCACTACATGGATTCTAACAAAACGGCTGGAGAAGAAGCTAGACGGCAATTACACAAGAATGCTGCGAGCAATCTTGAACAAGTCCTGGCGGCAACACCCCACAAGACACCAACTGTACGGCCACCTGTCTCCTATCACGAAAACTATTCAAGTTAGACGAACCAAACATGCAGGACACTACTGGAGAAGCAGGGACGAACTCATAAGTGATGTACTCTTGTGGACCCCCACACATGGCCGTGCAAAAGCAGGACGACCAGTACGAACATACATTCAGCAACTATGTGAGGATACGGGATGTTGTCCAGAAGACCTGCCTGAGGCGATGAACGATAGGGAAAAGTGGCGAGAGAGGGTCAGGGATATCCGTGCTACCAGCACGACATGATGATGATGATGATGATGATATGAATATTAATAACCGTTTATTAAATTCACCTAGACCTTAACTACAGAAGCAAAAATGAAATCTATTTACTGGACTGCACACGTTGCCAAATATAATGCATTAGAAAGTCAAAATGGTTATTTTACTTTAGACTAAATAACAACAGACACATAATCAAATCTATGGATTTGTTACTTGTTGAACAATATTTTTGCTCAGATGGTCACGATTTTAACAGAGATTCAAAGTTCACAATCACAGAGAGAATCGAAAAAAAAAAAAACACCAGCATTGGATGCGATGATAGAAACACAAAGACAAACGTCGCCAAACATCGACCTTAAAATGCCTTAACAAACGAAACCATCCTCAAAACATCACTTTGAAATAAAGTGGACAGATTTTGTTTGAAACGTAAACACCTGAATGAACAAAAACCTGACCCTAGTAGTCACGGTTACTTTGAAACACTGGGACTCTCCCTTAAGAAAAATGAACATTCCATTTTCTTAACGGAGAGTCCCCGTGGCTTAGTGGCTAACGTGCTGGACTGCGACATCATAGTAAGAGAGATCGAGCTCCAGTCGCGCTATTGGTTTTTCCTTGACAACAGTCATGGTGAGCGAGATGGTAAATAATGTGATAATGTCTTTAGTCAATGAGATCAATTTTAACTACACACACACACACACACACACAGTCACCCACTGACAGATTTGTTTCGTTTTATCGCAACTCATCAGTGTGGCTAGACATATTAGCTTCCCGTAGCTGGGATCGAAACCCGGTTGACTCAAACGCCAATCCAAGCTTCTAACCACTCAGCCACGAGAAGCTAGTAGCAGCGAAGTAAATTTCAAACTGTTATGAATCAAGATTACTATTATTTACATACATCCGTTTAATGGCTACCGAGACCTCAATTCATACATGAAGAGATTTGCAATAAACGCTAATGGCAACACGATTACTTCATTCGCCAGAAAACTCAACCCTACGGGGGTAGGGGAGTATCTCTCTCTCTCTATATATATATATATATAAACTTACTTAGCTCTGCATATTTTTTTAAAAAACAGGAGAATTTTTATCTATTAAAAATCCAACATTTTCAAATATCATTCCACATGCCAAACACGTGCTTAATACTTTTAAATTAGAACGCTAAATTCTCGTTTATATCTTTTCCGTTGCATACATTTTATTTGCTCCTGTACCTCGAAAAGCATCAATCGCTGTGTGAACAATTCTCACGATATTAAAGTCCTGATGAAGGTTATTAAAACCGAAACGTTTGACGTTGGCTTTACATCAAAATAAATTAATCTTATTTGGATTATTCTGTTTTTCTACTTTCATCATACTGTCGGATGCAAATCCATATTTACTTTCATATATATATATATATATATATATATATATATAAATTTCAGTAAATATAATGTTGCGAAATGGTTTTATTATATAACATAAGTAAACTGCAGTATATATATATATATATATATATATATATACAAAACATAAAAAGTTAAGAAAGGTCAAATTTTGATGCTACAAATTTTAAAAGATTTTTCATTTGGTTTTAGCTTTATTTCTTCTGTGCATGTGCCCTGCGAATAATAAGAAGCGGAAAAAGACAAATAACGGAAGGAATACAACAGCCAAATCAAGAAAAAATCAGAACACTTGGAGGAAAAGAATCTTACAAAAACTTGGGAATATTGGAAGTGGACACCATCAAACAAGTGGAGATGAATGAAAAAAAAAAAGAGAGTATCTCAGAAGAACGAGAAAACTTTCCGAAACCAAGTTCAGCTGCAGGAATCTAATCAAAGGGATAAACACCTGGTCTGTTCTAAGGGACCATTTTCGAAATGGACAAAAGAAGAACTTCCACAAACGGAGCAGAGAACAAGAAAGCTAATGATGACACATAAGGCCTTATATTTGAGAGATAACATAGACAGACGATATATGTCGAGAAAAGAAGGACGAAGTGGACTCGCCAGCATTGAAGATAATGCGAATGCATTTATATGAAAACTTGAAGACTACATAAAAAAAAGCAAAGAAAGACTAATTACAGCAACCAGAAACAGCACAGACAACATTTTTGTACTCCCTACATATTGGACTCGCCCTCCTCCACAAATACACATCAACGGAGCATCAAAGGGAGTTGTCCAAACCCACGAGACACAATCTCATGTGATACGACTTGCTTAATGGACGGATAGGCACTACCCCACTGGACCCTCAGCTTCCTATTAATTTAACTACTGTTTAACTAGGTTCAATTGTATCTTGTTTCTGTTACTTGAATATATATGTTTTTCTATCAACCTTTTTGTGTTCCCCGTGTCTTTCTTTTGCCAGCATCACAACATAAAGATCAAAAGAATGAAAATAACTTGGAAACGGAAATAGGAAGAAAACAACTGTATAGATATTTCAAGCGACACACTGACGAAAGTTTAACACAAGAAAACCTGGACATAGCTGAGAAAGGAAAACCTCAAACCTGAATCTCTTCTAATAGCAGAACAAAACAACGCCATATGGATCAACTATGTTAAACCGAAAATAGATAGGGTGCAACAGAATAGCAAGTGTAGTTTATGTGGTGACAAAGACGATACGATTAATCACATTATAAGCAAATGCAGCAAACTTGCACAAAAAGAGTACAAGACGAGAAACAATTGGGTGAAGAAACCTGAACAGCCGCTGCTTGGCAACAGAGGCTTTTCAGCAGATTGTCTGGCATCCGTGACGGACGGTCAATGCTCCATGGCAGACTTGAGGCCGAAAGGCCCCCAGCCTCAGCGGGTTCACCTTCGGCGGGGCGAGCTGCATCATTGACACCATTGTCACCCTTGTATAGCACCGGACCTTGCAGTCCAGTTTAAGCTATAATCAGGCATACGTGCCTGGAGCCAGATTTGGGTCCATGTCCAGATAGGCTCATCAGACCCATATTGCACTAAGTGGACCGATAACCAGCATAGTCAAGCAGGGCTCGAACTTCAGCTCGTGCCCGACCTTCCCATCCCTAATCCCCACTATAATTGACCCTCGGGTCATTTGACCTTGTGTCAAATCCTGTCTGGTGGGAGGCAGAGACAAATATCAACTGGGTGGAGAAGGTAATCTACTGGGAATTGTGCAAAAAACTGAGATCAAATGGCATATGTACAAACCAGAATCCGCCCTGGTGAATGAGACACACAAAATTCTCTGGGTTTTTGAGATACGAACAGATCACTTAATCCAGGCCAAAAGACCAGACCTTGTAATAATTGAAAAAAGAAGAAAAGATAATTTGCTGAACAATTCAAGGACTCGAACAATGTACAAAAAAGATCAACGAAAGACGAATTACGGCAGCCAATAACAGCAATGTCAACATAAGAACAAACAGGAAAACAATAAAATCTTTTTAAAAAAAAGTAAAAATAAGAAGAAAAACAACTGTATGGATACTTCAAGCAACAAATTGCTGAGATTGTGCAAGAGAAGACATGAACATAATTATCAAAAGGAAACATCTCGAGAGAAACTGAATCTCTTTTAATAGCTGTACAAAATAATGCCATAAATACCACTTAAATTAAAGCGAAAATTGATAATGTTCACCAGAATACCGAGTGTCGGTTTTATGGTGACAGAGATGAAACAGTTAATCACATAATAAGCGAAAGCAGTAAATTGGAACCAAAAGAATGCAAGACTTGGCCCGATTGGGTGGGAAAGGTAATTCCCTTGGAATTGTGCAACAGATTAAAAATTGAGCTTATTGACAAATTGTATATACACAACCCAGAATCCGTCCTAGAAAATGAGACCAATAAAATTCTCTGGGGTTTTGAGGTAACAATCTAAACAAGAAGATAAGACCTAATATTCATTAACCAGAAGAAAATGACTTTGTTATCCCGTGGATTTTGCCATTTCCACGAACCATAAAGTGAAAATAAAAAAAAAACTTGAAGATAGACAAATATTTATATCTTGCTTGAGGGCTGAAAAAGCCATGGAACATGAAGTTGATGGTAATACCAATTGTAGTTGGTGCGCTTGGAACGGTACCTAAGAATTTTGAAAGGAAACTGGAGGAATTGGATATCAGAAGAAGAATCGAGACTATCCGAACAACAACACTGATAAAATACAACCAGAATACTTTTATAGTCCTGGAGAGCCGACGAGACGTACTGTCGCTCAGACTTCAGTGAAAACCGCCAGTTTGAACTGATGTGAAAACCGTGCAAAGATTAAAATAATTAAATAATGGCTGACCTTAAAACAAAAATAAATCAAAGATGTGATTAACACTACTAGTGTTTAAAAACCATTACAATAAACATGAGAGCAAGATATTGAGAGACAGAATGAAGGATAAGTGGTAGATTTGATTTGAGCTTATGCAAACCAAAGGCTCTGGTAGCTTAGTTGGTAAAGTAGTTCACCTCATCAATCAGGAAGGAAAGGAAGACGTGATTGATTAATTTTAACGGTATGGCAACTCGCTTCGCGTTATTTTATGTCTCGAGAAGGGAATCGTTCTCATTTGTACATTCGTATTTACATTTTTGTCGACTTGTTTCTTAAGAGTTTTTTTCTCCTGTTCTTTTTAACCACACACACACACACACACACACACACACACACACACACACACACAGTTTACTCCATAGAAAGTACACACCCTCCTATTCTTTTCTTTAAAATTTAATTATCTTCTTAACAAATGATTCAAGGCTTTTATTATTTATCATGGAACCTTAATCAGTCAAAATAGATATTTGGTATTATTTATTACCAAAATCGGCGACACTGAAACTCCATAACCAAGGATAAAATATGTAAGTAAAGTAAAGTTGGCGACCGTAGTCAGGGGCGACTCGAAGTCTCCATAGCTACTACACCGAGGTGCTACTCTTTTCCCTTACATGTTCCACTTAAACCTTATTCCATACCTTATAATGCTGAGTGTTAAGCAAGGAGGAATCCAATACCATTTTTTGGGTCTTTGGTATGATTCAACCAGGGATTGAAACCTAGTCTCCCAGGCCATTAGTGAACTCTAGCAGTCCTAAAGTTAGTACACTTTTCACCTCATATTTATAGGATTTCATTTTCCGTAGCAGATTTTTAATGCAACAGACTTCGGTAATAAATAATATCTAATAATATCCATTTTGATTATATAATGTTCCATGAGAAATAAGAAAATCCTGGTATTTTTTTATTAAGAAGAAATTGTATTTCTTCTCAAAAAGAATTTTAGGGTGTACTTATTTATGGGCAATACTGTATATAAAGTCTGCTAATATTGTGGGGATTCGCGAGGTGTAGTGGCAAACGTACTGGACTGTGAAATAGTAGTAAGCGAGTTCGAAATTCAGCTACGCTATCATGTTCAATTTCGAACTAATACTTTTGGGGAAAAGTACGAACCCCCTTATACTTCCAGCTATAGCTTAGATAGTGTCATTGCTGCTCTTCAGCATGGATGGCTTTGGCGTTAAATAACCCACAAAGGTTGATATGCCATTAAACAAATAGACCAATCCAAACCTAATTTTTACAGTTTACACCTTTCATACAAACACAAAGAAAGGCATGTTAGTTTAATGGCATATCAGCCTTTGTGGGTTATTTGATGCCAAAGCCATCCTTATAGAAGGACAGTTGTAGTACGATATAAACCATAGCTATCGAGGAGGGAGAATAAGGAGGTTCATACCTTGAAATTGTCGTAAATGCACATACACGCATACACATACATAGAAATATACATATGCACACATGCAATCAAACACACATGCACATTGTGCACGCACACTCACAATAATACAAGCCCACACTCACACACACACACACACACGCATACATTTATATATATACATATATGCACAAAATAGAACAAATACGTATGACTGAAACAGTTCGCCGAACTGTAGTAGGTTCATATATATATTAAAACACACACACACACACACACACACACACACACACACACACACATATATATATATATATATATGTGTGTGTATATATATATATATTTCATTAAGAAAAAACACAAACCGGTCACATTAGGATTATAAATTTATTTCCATCCTGTTATGTGTTTTTGATAAAATCAAAAAACACGAAAAAAAATTAACAGGACATCTTCAGATCTTATGGATAAAATAAATCAGAATAGACACAGGAAAGAAGGGTGGGAGGGGATAGTAGAGGGGTGAAGAGTTATCTCCTCATTTAGCCCACTTCCATTTTTTATTTTATTGTCGGTTAGAATTATAGTAAATTAATTTTTTTTTAAATTTATTTATTTTTTTAAAATTCTAATTACTTTTCGACATAAAACTACAGATAACTAAAATAATACACACACACACACACACACACACACACACACACACATATATATATATATATATATATATGTGTGTGTGTGTGTGTGTGTGTGTGTGTACTCCATATTTGAGAAATATTTTAAAATTAAATGTTATTTATTTTGAATAAATGTTTTTTTCAATTTTGTGTTAAAATAATTTTGACACTGATGTGTTCACAATTTTTACATACCCTCCCCACGGTGTGTGTGTGTGTGTGTATGTGTGTGTGTGTGTGTTGTGACAGTGTGACTGACGATTCCAATCACACGTATTTATTTGATTCTGTCTTTTCGTGGCACGCGAAAATAAACAGTTTTAGAAATTTGAAATTTCAAATCTAAACGGTGAACGAATATTCCACTCGCCTGAAGCAATTGTATTGAAACAGTTTATCGACATAAATATAAATAAATAGAAGTTCTATTTAGAAATATAGAGCACTTTATATATATATATAACAGTCTATTAAGATAACGAGAATTGTAGCAAAAAAATATTAAAGTGTTCAATGTGTAACGACAGAACCGTAATAGAAATTAAGATATCAAACTGCTAGACAGTATGATATCGTTGTATTATTTGCGTGAAACTATAAATCACAGTGTGAAAAATTGTTTGTGTATATTTTTATATCTTAGTTATCATCATCATCATCATGTCGCGCTGGCAGCACAGATCTCCCTGACCCTCTCACTCCACCCGTCTCTATCGTCCATCGCCCCCGGTAGGTCTTCAAGGCTACATCCTGTTTCAAGCTGGTCGTCCTGCCTTTGCTCGTCCATGAGAAGGGGTCCATATGAGTATGTCGCTTATGAGTTCGTCCCTACTTCTCCAGCAGTGTACCGCATGTCTGGTTCGTCTAACTTGGATAGTTTTTGTGATGGGTAGTAAGTGGCCTTACAGCTGCTGTTTTGTGGAGTGCTGCTTTTGATGAGACCAAGGTAGATGAGACTTGGACGCTAACTAAACGGCTGGAGAAGAAGCTAGACGGCAATTACACAAGAATGCTGCGAGCAATATTAAACAAGTCCTGGCGGCAACATCCCACAATACACCAACTATACGGCCACCTGCCTCCCATCACGAAAACTATCCAAGTTAGACGAACCAGACATGCAGGACACTGCTGGAGAAGCAGAGACGAGCTCAAAAGTGATGTACTCCTATGGACCCCATCATATGGCCGGGCAAAAGCAGGACGACCAGCTCGAACATACATCCAGCAGCTATGTGAGGATGCGGGATGTAGCCCTGAAGACCAGCCAGAGGCGATGAACGATAGGGAGAAGTGACGAGAGAGGGTCAGGGATATCCGCGCCTGTGGCACGACATGATAATGATGATATATATATATATATATATATATATATATATATATATATGTGTGTGTGTGTGTGTGTGTGTGTGTGGATAAAAATCATTTTTAAAGACTTGGAAAAAATATTTGAAATCGAATCGCCCCATCGAACCTTTTAGCCTTACTATCAGTTTCACGCTGGACAATTTAATCGTTGGATGTATATTGAGTGCTGAAAACAATGTAATTATTTATCTATTGCCACACACCCACACACACACACACACACACGCACGCACGCACGCGCGCGCAAGCACACATGCATACACGCAAATTGACTTTTATGGTGAATTTTTCTTAAATTCTGGCGGATATTTTATCCGCATAGTAATTAAAATAAAAAGAAAATCAAAACACACACACACACACACACACACACACACACATTCATATTGTGCTTATAACGATCGAGATCTCAAACATTTTTAAAAGATAATTTCAAAAGGCAATTTTAATAATCCGTCTATATTCGTCTTACGCACACATACATATATAGGTTCACACATCATATTCATATATATAATATATACATATATATATGTGTGTGTGTGTGTTTGTGTGTGTGTTGGTTGGTCATTTTGTTTTATGGCGTATCAACCCTTTTCGGGTCATTTAACGTCGAATTAAATTTCAAACAATTCAGTTTAGCATAAATATAGTTATGTACAAACAGTTAAAAATCAAAACAATTCTATATCAAACAATTCAGTTTAGCATGAGTACACGGTTTAGTTCTATTTGAAAACAGTTCTCTTTCAAACAGTTCAGTTGAGCCTAAGTACACTGTTTCAATGTCAAAAAAAGTTCCATTTCAAACAATTCAGTTTAGCGTAAGTACATAGTTTAGCTCTATTTGACTCATAGATAGGGTCCTATCAGGTGTTATTACTCCGGGCCGGAGTGGACCTGGGAGTGATGGCAATGAAGTGGTGCTCCGCATTGCCCAAAGCTCCAGCATTACTGGAACGTCGCTATCAGATTGTTTAGTGTCATATCCAGGACACTTGTTGGGGGCTTTTACTCTTCTGCAGAGAAGCAGTTGGTGTATTCTATAGCCCCAGCCGACTGGGCAAGCGCACGAGTGTGTGATAATTTACTAAGCTTTTTGCTTAGATGTGGCACAAGGCCATATGAAAGGGGTACCCAATGAGACTCGAACTCACTCGTGTAGGTTTGCTAGTCGAGCTTGCTAACCATTACACCACCAAAGGCGCCTAAGCGCACGAGTGTGTGTGTGTGTGTGTGTGTGTGTGTGTGTGTGTGTGTGTGTGTGTGTGTGTGTGTTTGTTTTTGTCTTATTTACTGCCAAATTTATTTTTATACAAATAAACTTCTATTTCAAACAATCCAACTTAGCATAAGTTCACAGTTTAATTGTCAAAAATATTTCTATTTCAAGCCATTCAGTTTAGTTAAACAGTTCTAATTTAAACGATTCAGTTTAGTATAAGTGTAGTTATTGTTTACCCACAGCTAAATGTCAAAAACCGTTCTATTTTAAACAATTCAGTTTAGCGTAAGAAGAGTTTCAATGTCAAAACCGTTCTATTTTAAACAATTCAGTTTAGCGTAAGTATAGTTTCAATGTCAAAACCGTTCTATTTTAAACAATTCAGTTTAGCGTAAGTAGAGTTTCAATGTCAAAACCGTTCTATTTTAAACAATTCAGTTTAGCGTAAGTAGAGTTTCAATGTCAAAACAGTTCTATTTTAAACAATTCAGTTTAGCGTAAGTAGAGTTTCAATGTCAAAACCGTTCTATTTTAAACAATTCAGTTTAGCGTAAGTATAGTTTCAATGTCAAAACCGTTCTATTTTAAACAATTCAGTTTAGCGTAAGTAGAGTTTCAATGTCAAAACCGTTCTATTTTAAACAATTCAGTTTAGCGTAAGTAGAGTTTCAATGTCAAAACAGTTCTATTTTAAACAATTCAGTTTAGCGTAAGTAGAGTTTCAATGTCAAAACAGTTCTATTTTAAACAATTCAGTTTAGCGTAAGTAGAGTTTCAATATCAAAAACAGTTCTATTTTAAACAATTCAGTTTAGCGTAAGTAGAGTTTCAATGTCAAAAACCGTTCTATTTCACACAATTCAGTCTAGCGTACAAAAACAGTTCTATTTCAAACAAGTCAGTTTAGCATAAGTATGCAGTTTAAATGTGATATAATGGAATGACCCATCTTCCCCATACGCCAACAATAGTAGTAGTACAACCATTATTTAAGTACACACAGATCACTCTGCACTGGACTTTAAGTGAAGGATCCTAAGTGTTGAACTTCAGCGCGGAACCTACGTGATCGACCATTGCTTGGACTTAATACTAACCTTGCGAGGTAAATAATATTACTATTAATCTACCTGTTATATCTGTACACCCGTACGAATAAACCTGCCCTTCTGTTATACCTACCTAATGTGTTATCTATTCTTTAGTATTCAGAATAGGCTGTCATTGTATATCATTTACGCTATGACAAAATGTCAAAGCAGTTCTATTTCAATCAACTCAGTTTAGCATTAGTACACAGTTGAGTTCTATTTGAGAGTGAATGTGGGAGCAATGGCAATGAAGGGGTACTCCGCATTGCCCAAAGCTCCAGCATTACTAGAACCTCACCATCAGATTGTTTAGTGTCATATCAGGACACTCATTGAGGGCCTTACTCTTCTGCACAGATGCGATCGATATATTCTACAGCCCCAGCTGACTGAGCTAGTGCGTGTGTATGTGTGTGTGTTTATGTATGGCTGTATGTATGAGTGTGTGTAAAAGTTACTTCTCAATCGCACAGTGGTTTATTTTCAGTAGCCGGTGTTCAAATCTCGGCAAAAACGCAGATTTCCAACCGGAAATTTGACGTTACATAATCTTCCCCTCTTTCGCTATGGCTATCTACTAGGCTTAGTTTTGATGTGGCATTTGGTCAGAAGTATCAGGTGCCTAGTGAGAAACGAACTCACTATTAATAGTCTGCTAATCTAGTTTCCTAATTATTACACTATGTGATGTCCCTGTGTCAGACTTAGTCAAATTCAATAAGATATCTCCCTAAACCTTTTCCAATATTGCGAAACTTAAATAAAGATTAAATGGGCACACAAACACACGTGAATCTTTGGCAAATGTTGCATTGAAACGTGTAAATACTCCACTATTTTGGGCTGCCTATTTCAAGCGTCTGTTGCTTAAGATATAAGCATTTTACTTAACTTTTTAAATACTTGGTGTTCGTGTATTTTTAATACTTATTTGTACGACTTTACGGTTCCTTCTGTTCAAGCGAATTAATATGAATGTTTATCCGCTCTCAATACGCGCCAACATTTGGAATGATTGCGCATGCGTGAAATCAACTGCGCGCTCGGAAATGCTAGGGACTTGTATTTGAATAATATAGTTACGCTTGTTCGAGCTTAAAGTCAAATTGTATTTGACCTGAATAAGATTGAGAAAAAAAAGGCTTGCATGACTGGGTTAAACAGAAAAAGTATACCGAATATTTTATTCACTCAAAACTGTCAATAAAAATGAATAATCACGTAGTAGATACAACACAATGGTAAAAAAAAACAAGCCCTTCGTTTTAGTGGAAATGCACTGGCTTAACGTTTAACGTCGCGAAGAGTAGAATCGGCGAACTGGATTCAAACTCCGTCAGTTAACTTTGCATAAGGCATAGATCCATTCAACAATGGATAAATGGCAGCACAGTTGGAGCACTTTACCCTTGTAAAAATAATCTCTCTTTAGCGTTTGACTTGGCCAGTTGGAAATCTATATAAAATTTCGAGCGGTTCATGTAAGCAAAATAGTAAATTGGGGGTCAGTGATTGTATTTCAGAGACCAATGAAAACATTTTGCTTTATTGTTGTATGCAACTGATTTTCCTTCATCTTACTTTGATGAATCTAGTTTCAGTCGTGTTTCTAACTTACGATCAAAAACTCATAATCGACTAAACATTTTACTAAAAGGTGATCTTCGATTATCATGGGCAACGTTGAAGCCGAATATTGCAAAACTGGCTTGAATAAAGATGAATTCATTTTTGAAGAAATATGTCCTTGTATATTCATGAGTTATTTTACTAGTGAACAATCATTTTCCATAGAATTTGGTTAGTTGTTGAAATTTAAAGTTTATGTGCGATAAATAAGTTATACTTAATGGCATATGTAACGTGATATGTTAGGTGCAAGTTATAAAGAGAACGAGAGACTAATTTCTGGGGAAGGAGAGAGAGAGAGAGAGAGGAGAAAAAATAAATATTAAGAAGGAAATGCAGACATAGAGTCAATGGGAACGGCCAACTGACTTCTGAGTGACTCGGGTTGAAGCACTGGTTGCAGGTTAGCTAGTTACGGGTGAATGACAACGGTAATTACTAGAAAAAACCGGAGGTTCCAAACCTTCTGCGCAGGTGTGGAACCACCAGAAACGGATATAGTCCTTCCACTGACACCAGGGAGAAGTAAACAGACGACTCGGGTTTGAAAGTTAGTTTGCAGCCGGACGCGAAGAGGTAAACACGCGAGTGAATACTAACCAGTACAATGTGCAGATCGTCGAAAGTTGCGGCTCCCGTTTTGGGGTGAGCTCCAAAAAGGGGTCTCACACCAGACGCGAACCTGTGAAGAACGAACCAGCGAACAAGTACGTTAGAACAACAAGAAAATTTAGAAAGAAAATTCAAGGTCTGTTTCTGTTCTCTCTTTCTCATGACATGTTGTTCTCTTTGTCCAGCCAAAGCGGGTGAATAAGTTCTAATACACTGTTTCTTTCTCCCGACGACTGCTTAAAAAGTGTAGTATCAAATAAAGTTTTGTGTTAGAGAAGACGGAGTTTCGTGTGTTCGTCAACTTTTCTCACGACGTGGTTATAACAGGGTCCGACTATGGAGGTGCCCGTGGTGTAATTGTTATCGTCGTAAGAGATGGACACGGCGACACGAGTTCAAATCCTGGACGAGACTGATTGCATTTCACGTAGCACTAATACCCTTGGGAAAGGTATGAATCCAATTATTCTCCCTCCAGCTATGGGTAAATAGTAGGACAGACTAGGTTCCTCAGCCTTGGTGAGGCAACTAGTCTAGGAGAAGGAAAACTCTGAATTCAAACCTGTTAAACTCCGCTTAAAAATTGAGCTTGTGTCATATAATATATATAACAGGGTCCGACTAGTACTAAGACGTAGCTATACAGACATTGACACGTTGTAGCACATGGTGCTACAACTGTTCATTTGGTGTGCATCGGTAAAATGTACTATTCAGTGTATAACTTTACAACGTCTTTTTTGAGATCTGTTATGGTACAAACGTCTATTTCGTTTCGTTATGGTACACATATCAACCTTCGTGGAGTACTTTTTTAATGTCAAAGCAATCCTCGTTGAAAGACAGTAGTGATACTGTTAACGTATAACAGGAGGTAGCAAGAGAGTTAATATCTTTTCTATGGGCATTAGTCTGAAAGTAAATGCTGCTTGAGTTTGAACTTACAACAATATAGCAGTCTGGCACGTTAGTCATAATGCCTCGAGGCCTCCCTCAGTTATACTTCTACAATACGGAAAATATTTTGATCTTTTATAATTCCTAATAACATTTGATAATAAAAATACAATAAGGTTTTTAAACATCAAATGGCTATTGCATCGTGGTGTAATGGTTAAAGCGATGAACTGCGGAATCGTAGTACGCGAGTTCGTACTCCAGTCGCGCTATTACGTTCACTTTCGGGCAAATACCCTTGGGAAAGGTATGAACCCCCTTATTCTCCCTCCAACTATGGGTAAATAGTAGGACGGACTAGGTTCTTCAGCCTTGGTGAGGCAACTAGTCTAGGAGAAGGAAAACTCTGAATTCAAAACCTGTTAAACTCCGCTTAAAAATTGACCTTGTGTCATATCCTGCCCGAGCGGAGGGGTTGGTAAATAGTATCAAATGGCTAGAGGTAAAGATTAAAATAGAAATCAAGGAGGCCCAAAAGAAAAAAAAAGTTGTGAACCACTGGACAAGACGATTCATGAACCTGTAAAATAAGAAAACCGGGAATAAAGAAAAAGGCGAGTCTCCGTGGCGTAGTGACTAAAGTATTGGACTGCGACATCGTGATGAGCGAGTTCGAAATCCACGCACACAATTACGTTCACTTTTAGACAATTACTTTTGGGAAAGTTATGAACCCTCCCTTATTCCCCAGCCAGCGATGGGTACCACCTCTGTTTTTTTTTTACAGCGATGGCTTTGGCATCAAATAACCCATGAAGGTTGATATTCAAATAAACCAAACCTTTCTAACTCCGGGATTTCTTTCTTTTTTTAATTAAATATTTTATTGAATGAGAACATCAACATTATATAGATTATATCTTCATTAGATCACTAAACACCATTATTGTTTTTCATTTATTAGAAAACGGATACTCCATGTAGGTGGAAGTCCCCGTGGTGTATTGGTGAATGTTCTGATTGCGACAGCGTGGTGAGTTCGAACTCCAGTTGTGCTATTATGTTCACTTTCGCACTAATATTTTAAGGGAAGGTATGAACTTTCTATTCCGTATAGGTTAGATAATACCACTGCTGTTTTTCTACGTAGATAGCTTTGGCATTAAATAACCCACGAAGCTTGATATGCAATTAAACAAAGAAACCAAAGAAGTCCAAAAATAAGAGGCCACCTCGGGGCAAAAAGCTATATTCTAAAATCAAACATTTTTTGGTTGCAGAGTATCAATGCTGTAGTGTTTGGTAATAAATAATGCCTAATAATATCCGTTTTGATTGTGTAATGTTCCGCTAAAAACGATAAAATCTTGGTATCCTTGGTTTTGAATGAAGTGAACGCGTTATCTTAGTGAATTGCTGGATAGTACTTACTGATGAGCGATAGTGAATATGTATTATTGGTTGGTCAGTTTTATGGCATATCAACCCTTATTTGTTTATTTAAAGCTGAAGTCAGGTTTTGTTTTTATTTTTCAAGGAAATCATATGGTTTCTAATGATTTATTATAATAATCTTTCATAAAAAATAGATTAAAGCAAATGTTTTAATACAAATGATTTATACGTAATTATATGGTTACAAGTAATCATTCCTATTTAATACTAGAATGATATTGTACATTTTCTTTTTTTAAGTAGAGGAATTATATTGCAAATCAAATTAACACGACCAGAAAATCCGTCAAACACTTTCGTGCGACATATGGAACCACTGAGCAGCAGTTTCGACATTATTAGGTCTCATCAGCAGCGTATACCATGATGTCCTCCATTGGAGATCGAAACAGCAACCACAGAATGCAGAACTGAAAGTCTGCCACGGAGTCATTGGTCCACATCACGCAAAAGCGATGCCAAATTAACCAGCCATTGCAATTGCGCGGCCAATTAACCTGTTGCGTCTTGTAAGTCATATGCATACTCTTACAGAGGACACAGTCACCTCCAGGTCCAAGTCTTCCCAAGAGGATTGGAGATACGCATCCACATAACCTCATAGGCAAAGAGAATAAATGTTCATTTAAAATGTTGTTTACACGTAAATACAGTTTCAAGCATTTCTATCTAATACGAATAATTTGTACACAATTATGTTGTTCCAAGTATTTCTATCTAATAGATTTATTCCGTTATATAGTTTCTATCTATTAGATTTATACCGTTATACGGTTTCAAGTATTCCTGCTAAATACTAATAATCTTCTATTAGATTTATACCGTTATACGGTTTCAAGTATTCCTGCTAAATACTGATAATCTTCTATTAGATTTATACCGTTATACGGTTTCAAGTATTCCTGCTAAATACTAATAATCTTCTATTAGATTTATACCGTTATACGGTTTCAAGTATTCCTGTTAAATACTAATAATCTTCTATTAGATTTATATCATTATACGGTTTCAAGTTTTCCTGCTAAATACTAATAATCTTCTATTAGATTTATACCATTATATGGTTTCAAGTTTTCCTGCTAAATACTAATAATCTTCTCGCAGATATATATGACCCATAGATAAAGCAGTAACTAGTATTATTACTCTGAGTAAGAGTGGACCAAGGGATAATGGCAAAGAAAAGGTGACTCAGAACTCTGTAAGTGAGACCGCGCCACCGGATGCTATTGAGTATCATATAGAGGACACTTTTCTAGGGAGGCTCTTACCTCGCTGTAGAAAACTCAATCGGCGTATTCTAAGATCGGCTGAGAGAGCAAGTATACTTATTATATAATTCTATTAGTAAATACAATTGAAACTGTCAAATTTTCATCTAACAATGAGAAAAGTAATAACAGATGTAGCACAATTGCAAAGCGTACGTCCGTCGAAAAGAAGCAAATTAAGATAGAGATGAAACTTTGGCACATACCGTAATTAGTTATATGTAACATGCATTCGTTTATATTACGCATCTTTAACTTCCGGCTACGAAATTCTGGAAAAGAAACTCTCCTGTATAAAACGCATCAACTTTTTGGAATTTCCAGTTGTTGAATTTAACATTTTTCAAATTTTCATCCGGTTGGTTGGTTGGTTGGATTTTATGGCATATAAACCTTTGTAGGTTGATATGCCAAATCCATTTTGTAGGTTGATAACGCCAAATCCATTTAATACAAATAATCAGTTCTTTTTCAAACAATTCTGCTTAGCATGTGTACACAGTTTAATTGTCAAAAACATTTCTATTTCAAGCTATTCCGTTCACTCGAACAGTTCTAATTCAAACAATTCAGTTTAGCGTAAGTACAATTTCAATGTCAAAAACAGTTCATTTTCAATCAATTGAGCTTAGCTTAAGTACACGGTTTAGTTCTATTTGATCCATAGATCACGTGCTACCACCCCAGGCCAGTGTGAACCTGGAAGCGATGGCAATGAAAGGTTACACCGCATTGCTTAAAGCTCCAGCGATACTAGAACCTCACCATCAGATTGGTTTCATATCCAGGACACTTGTTGGGGGTGGGTTCTTACCCCTCTGCTGAGGTGCAGTCGGTGTACGGTATATTATACAGCTCCAGCCGACTGGGTAATTTTCATCCGGTATGTATCGACGAAAAATAAGTATTTATATAGTTTATATAATGTTTCGAAACGCAAAATTTTCTCAGCATTGAGAGCAAAAGCAAGGATATATTCATAATTTTAGTAACTTTCGGCGAAAATAAATTCAAAAAAGAAGAAATGTACCATAGTCTTATATGGATATGTGAAACGTACATAGACAGTTCGTAACATATATACATAGAACATAGGAATCTCGAAATACACAAAAACACTTACGACTTCTTAGTTCAGATACGAAACTTTTTATTACCTTTGAGTTTAAAGGTTCTTCGACATAAGGAGAGAGATACACATTCTTTCTATTCTGGCTTTTTCATCTGCCCCCACCCCACCCCCATCTCGTGCGACACCTGCCCAAGGCCTCCACGAGCCAGCGAAAGTCAACCGTCTTCTCCCGAGGCAGGACTCAACTTAACTTACTTTCTTCAAAATGCCCCAATTCCTTCGCGTGCGCGCTTCCGGTGCATGACGTCATTCACATCCACTGGTCAACCTTTCTATCGGATTTTTATTTTGACATCTATGAACGGCACATCCTCCCTGCACGCGCGTTAATACCTGCACTCAAGTTTGCACCTAACTAACCCATGTGCTGAGCCGAAAGGTTCTAAGCCTAACTAAACCCAAAGGCATAAAACGAAATCCCTCTGCCATTTATATTACAGAAACAAATTATAAGCAAAAAAAGAAAAAAAAAACAACATTCAAGTAGTTATTTCTCTGTAGCCGTATAAAAAAGAAGTGTTCGTAACACATGAGTTTGTTTGTTTGTTTCAGTCATGACGTCCCGAATATAGAGACGCAAGTAGTGGAAAAAAACGTAATTTTTAGTTATTGTTTATAATACGCACCCTTAGCTTTTCGGCTTAAGAATCTAGAAAAAAGTGTGTATCATTTACGGATAATTACTTAATATAGAAGTTTACCAAGAGACAATCATAACTCTGATTCTACTTTGTGTCTGAGATTGACGTGTTTTTCGCAACAATGACCTGGGAGTGATCATATTTACCAACCCCTCCGCTCGGCAGGATATGACACAAGCTCAATTTTTTAACCGGAGTTTAACAGGTTTTAATTCAGAGTTTTCCTTCTCCTAGACTAGTTGCCTCACCAAGGCTGAAGAACCTAGTCTGCCCTACTATTTACCCATAGCTGGAGGGAGAATATTTGAATTCATACCTTTCCCAATGGTATTAGTGCTATGTGAAATGCAATCAGTCAGGTCCAGGATTTGAACTCGTGTCGTCGTGCCCATATCCTGCGATGATAACCATTACACCACGGGCAATAATGACCTGGGAGTGATGGCAATAATGAAGTATTCTACATTCCCCAAAGCTCCAGCATTACTAGATCCTCACCATCAGATTGTTTAGCGTCATATCCAGCACACTCGTTGGGGAAGTTTTAACCCACTGCAGTCATTATTAGTGCCCGTGTGAGATCCAGGATTTCGAATTTTAAGGCTGAAAAGAAAGAACTCTTCCAGATCGGTGCTATACAATCTTCCTATCTACAATTCTTTACCCCTGTCCTATTTAGTATTATAACAGTATACACAGTTATTAATTATCATTGTGTAGGATGTAATGGCAACGGAAAAGAGGCTGGGAAAATAATCCCTTAGAAAAAAAGAACTATTTCTTCCAGATCGGTGCTATACAATCTTCCTATCGACAATTCTTTACCCCTCTCCTATTTAGTATTATAACAGTATACACAGTTATTAACTATCATTGTGTGGCAACGGAAAAGAGGCTGGGAAAATAATCCCTTAGAAAAAAAGAACTATTTCTGAAAATCGTTTTTACATTGTTTTTTGAGAGGTTTTTGCACATCAAATATTTCTTTCTATAAAAATAATTTGCAAACAGATCGATTTGACCAACTGATCAAACCCTAACAGGTACTACCTCTCCGAATTATAGCCCCGTCGGCTGGGGCTGTAGAATACACCGACTGCATCTCTGTAGAGAGTTAAGAACCCTTCCTAATGAGTATCATGTATATGACACGAAACTATCTGATAGTGAGGCTCCAGTAATGCTGGAGCTGTGGGGAATGTGGAGTACCCTTTCATTGCCATCACTCCCAGGTTCACTCTGGCCCGGAGTGGTAGCACGTGATAAGGTCCTATCTATGAGTCAAATAGAACTGTTTAACATTTTACGGTTTGCAAACAAATGACTTATTCTAAATTGAATCATTTAAAATAGAACTGTTTGTTCATTTAACTGTATGTAGGGAAATGACTGATGTTTAATTGAATTGTTAATGATACATAATATTTGAGACCATTTAACTTTGTTAACTTAAGCTGAATTGAATTATTAGAAATAGAACTGTCTGGTTATTTAACTGTGTGTATCTAAAAAATGTTTAGCAATATATTTAATATATATGTAAAAATAGAACTTGGCATTAAATGACCAATATAAAACCAAACCAAACCAGGACCTCTTCAAATTAGAGTAAATCAGGGAGAAATGACAATAAAGGGGTACTGTACCCTTCCCCCAGATCTCCAGAGCCTCGCCATCAGATGCAGCTTAGTGTTATACTTAGGTCATCTATTTTTTGTGGAGTCTTCACTCTCTGCAAGGAATACAGTGAGCGTATTCAAAGCCCAACCGACATCTATTTTTAATCGTTTCACAGTCGTGTTTCTCCATTTATGTAACATCCATGTACTCCTAATTTGAATCCCCTGAATTCCTACGTTGAAGGCGTACTCAAGAGGGTGTTGTTAAGAGGGCTATCTGCGAGCGATCTCACAATACTAAGGACTCGTTTCAAGCTGCAGTTGCGGACGTGATGACTGACATGAACGAGAATTCCTTGATCATTCTTATGGGGTTTCAAGGCTGTCCTTGGGGATTATGGTAGTTTTATTGAATAACTACTTTTTTCTTTCTTTTTTTTTAATACTTACTACATAGGAAAACTACATATGCATCTCCCTCTCTCTCTTTCTCTTTCTCTCTCTCTCTCTCTCTCTCTCTCTCTCTCATTCCATACATCAGTCCATTTTATCTATCTATCTATCTATCTCTCAAAAATAAGTAAATAACGCACTATTTTTATTGGCCTGTACTTTTGCTCGCTAGCAAAGTTGGAGAACACAGACTTTACCCTTTTTTGTGTGATTTTATCATCGTGGGTGTCGCTTTTACTGTTGACATTCACATAAATGGTGGTTTTGGTGTGTCCTAGGTATTGGCTTAAATACCGAAGGTCTTTTTCTCTATTTAGATGCGGTAGGGAGGGAGCTAGAGAAGACATTGATAAGGACACCAGACAATCCCTTCACTATAATGTCAAACCTTTGTTCACTTAAACTTGTGCAAAGGTTCAATGTTTTTTTGCTTTGTTATTTTTTGCGCGAGGGTGGGGGCGGAGAGAGGGTACGAAAGACTAAAATGCTCTTTCACAATTTCTTCTCAACCAAGAGGAAAAATATCCATCCAACGAGCATATTATACGAATAGATAGATAGATAGATAGATATAAACATTGAATCAGATAGATAGATAAATAGATAGGAAGGAATACTAAATCAGAAAGATAGATATGAACACTGAATCAGATAGATAGATATAAACATTGAATCAGATAGATAGATAGATAGATAGATAGACTGGTGTATGTTTAGAGATATGGACAGGGAGATAGAAACACAGAATTAGATAGATTTCGATTTCGTTTCGTTTCTTTGTTTAATGGCATATCAACTTTCATGTAAGACGCACGGGTGTAGAAGAAACACCCCAATTTTAGCAGGGCAAATCAAGAAAAAATGCTAATACTAAACGTGATGAAATCAATATAATGAATATTTTCAATTATAACTCTTTTAAGCTGCGTAATAGCCTTTTAAATAATGACAATAGGTATATGAAAGTTATTCAAAAGTCAAAGCAAATAGGAATTGCCAGGTAGCTAATTTCGGCTGATTATCGAGTATTTTAAACCTACATATGGCATATAAGACACAGGGGAATTTTAAAAGATATTTTTAGTTTAAAAAATGCGCTTTATATGCTGTCAAATACGGTAATTGGACAGCGAATTTTCTTTACTCTTTTTTAATCGTAAACCACTGGGGTAGTCATTTCTACGAGAGTAAAGACAGTGCATACCAGACAAATTAATAAAGGATAAGCTCTCGATAAGACATTAGCATTTCTCATAAGAAAGCCTGATTGATCTAATGAACTGTTCAACGAGATGAGCCATCTATGCTTTACAGAAAGTCAAATCAAAATAACAACTTATGCCTGTATACAACTTTGCATATATTTATTGTTAGTGCTTTCTGTATATATATATATATATATATATATATATATATATATACATATATATATATATATATATATATATATATATATATAATGTTTTTCGCCCAATGAGAGAAAAGTAAATATTTAAAAATAAATAGGTTCGCAAATGAATTTCAATGTAGTATTTTAGGGTTTTATTTTCTCATCTCGACACGTATTTCGGAAGTCGTGGTACTTTTCAATACCATACTGAAATTCATTTGCGAACCTACATATATATATATATATATACTTGTTGAAGGAAAAATTCTGAATTTAAAACCTGGAAGTATTACTTGGGAGAATCTGTGGAATATTGGTGAACCATTCTTCTGTTGCCAGGTTATCCAAAAAATATAACAGGTTGTACACAGACCACTACAATAAACAAATCACCTGCATAAATAATCTCACATCTTTAACTGGACTGTTGGGCTCTTATATGTTATGAGAGACGAAATATATATATATATATATATATATATATATATATATATATATATGATGTGGGCACAAAAAACGTATTTCTGAAGGATTTTCTTTTCAATTTTTCAGTTAAGCTGATTTGAATTCAACGTATTCTTTCTCAAAGACCGGTTGGTGTAGCAAGACTAAAGAGCCCAATCTATCCTACTATGAATGACAACTGAGAGAAGATGGATTCATACCTTTCCCAAGAGCAGAATGAAACTCGCTCAGAATTTTAACTCGTACTGCTGATTTTTGAAAAAATGGAGCTAGTTCTAAACAGACCTTCAATACTATAAACAAATCACCGATGTAGGTAGCCTGTGTAGGGATTCTGGGGCTCTCATACTCAGAGATCGATGGAAAATTCCAATATATATATATATATATATATATGTGTGTGTGTGTGTGTGTGTGTGCGCGCGCGTACGCGTATAAACTCACACAAAACGCATTTCTTCAGGAAAGCAGAAATAGCCTACTATAGATACATACAGATATATATTGCCTGTCTTGTACTTCGTTTCCCACCTTCTGTTCATCGTCGGCATCTGCTCGGCTGGTTGGGGTCCAACAGAAAGAAAAAAATGTTCTTCCGATTAATTTCTCTTGGTTGCCAGCCTCGGTCGGAAAGCACATCTTCACATCTGAAGCACTAAATCACTAGTCAGAAATAGAACTCCCGCCACCTACGCCATCTAGCGGCGACCACCATCGTTACAATCGCCACGATCTCTGCCATTTCTACCATCCTCCACCCTGACCATCGTCTTCATCCCCCTCGCCGCAAATAATGATATCCTCAACCAATCAACCTATATTCACCTTCGTCGACATGGCTAATACCATTCCATAGATTTTTTCTAAATAAATTTCATACATATATATATGTGTGTGTGTGTGTGTGTGTGTGTGTGTGTGTGTGTGTGTGTGTGTGTGTGTGTTGAATAACTGGTTCGGTTTTCATTTTACCTCGAACATTTATCCGCCAACACGTATAAAATTAGGTTCGATCCTTCGAAGCTGTTTATTGTGGCTTTCTATGCTTTCCACTCGGCTCTGGATTTCTTTCTAATTAACATACAACGAAAGAAAGAAAGAAAATACGAAAGAAAAAAAAAAGAAAGAAAGAAAAAAGGAAAAAGATAGGATGAATGTATTAAAAAAAAGAAGATAAAGAATAAATGCTAACGTTACCCGAATAAAAAAAAGAAAAGGAGTAAAAAGAAAAATGAAAGGGAGAAAAAGAACGAAAGAAAAAAAGAAATATTGAAATACGGAGTTAAGAAGGAGAAAAGCAGAAGGAATTAAAAAAGTAAGGAAAAGTAAAAGAAAGGGTGTGAAGAAAAACGAAGGAAATAGAGAAGAAAGAGAAAAGAAAAAATGGTAGGAAATAAAAAGAACAGAACAAAAAAAAAAGAATGTTTAAGAAAAATGATCGAAAAAAGGACGGAGAGAAGACCTAAAAATGTAATAAAAGAAAGGAAGGAAAAAGATTAAAAGTAAAAATGAAGGTAAAAGTTAATGAAAGGAGTGAAAAAAAAAAGGAATAAAAGGAGAAAGAAAGAAAAAAAAACAGAATGAAAAGAAAGGGTGCAAGTGAAAAAGATTTGAATGAAAAGCAAAAAAGAAAAGAGAGTTTTTTTAAAAAAAAACGGTCGGAATTTAAAAAAAAAAAAAAAAAAAAAAAGAAGGGAAAAGAAGTAAGAAAGTTTAAATAGAAAAGAAAGAAGGAAGAAATATAAAGAACAAAGAAAAAATGAAAGGACACAAAGGACGGAAGGAGAAAAAAGTAAGAAAGAAAGATGGAATAAAAAGGAGGAAGGAAAGAAGGAAAAAGAAAGAGGGAAGTGACAGAAGTAAGAAGAAAGGATAGAATAAAGGGGAAAAAATGAACGAAATTTTGGCTGGAAATGGGGAAAAACGATAAAAAACAGAGAGGAAAGAAGACAAAGGACGGAATAAAAAAAAGACAAAAGAAAGGAAGGAAAAAGAAAGGATGGGGGAAAAGAAAAAAAATGAAAAGAAAGGATGCGAGTAAAAAGTTTTTAATGAAAAAAAGAAAAGAAAAAAAGAAAAAAAGAAAAAGGAAGAACAAAAGTTTAAATAAAGAGAATGAAGGAAAAAAGAAAGAGTAGAAAGAAAAGAGTAAGAAAGATTGATTAAAAAAAGAAACGGAAGAAAGGGAAAAGAAATTAAGATAAAGTTAAGGAGAAAATAAGAAAGAGTGGAACAAAAGGAAAGAAGAAAAAAGGAAATGAAGGTTGGAATGAAAAAAAGGAGAAACGGATGAAAAAAAAACCAAACAAGATAAAGGATGACGCCTCAAAATTATCTGTCTATCATAAACTGCATACTTTCACCTTAACCGTCTATCATAAACTGCATACTTTCATCTTATCCGTCTATCATAAACTGCATACTTTCATCTTATCCGTCTATCATAAACTGCATACTTTCATCTTATCCATCTATCATAAACTGCATACTTTCATCTTATCCGTCTATCATAAACTGCATACTTTCATCTTATCCGTCTATCATAAACTGCATACTTTCATCTTATCCGTCTATCATAAACTGCATACTTTCATCTTATCCGTCTATCATAAACTGCATACTTTCATCTTATCCGTCTATTATAAACTGCATACTTTCATCTTATCCGTCTATCATAAACTGCATACTTTCATCTTATCCGTCTATCATAAACTGCATACTTTCATCTTATCCGTCTATCATAAACTGCATACTTTCATCTTATCCGTCTATCATAAACTGCATACTTTCATCTTATCCGTCTATCATAAACTGCATACTTTCATCTTATCCGTCTATCATAAACTGCATACTTTCATCTTATCCGTCTATCATAAACTGCATACTTTCATCTTATCCGTCTATCATAAACTGCATACTTTCATCTTATCCGTCTATCATAAACGGCATACTTTCATCTTATCTGTCTATTATAAACTGCATACTTTCATCTTATCCGTCTATCATAAACTGCATACTTTCATCTTATCCGTCTATCATAAACTGCATACTTTCATCTTATCCGTCTATCATAAACGGCATACTTTCATCTTATCCGTCTATCATAAACTGCATACTTTCATCTTATCCGTCTATCATAAACTGCATACTTTCATCTTATCCGTCTATCATAAACTGCATACTTTCATCTTATCCGTCTATCATAAACTGCATACTTTCATCTTATCCGTCTATCATAAACGGCATACTTTCATCTTATCTGTCTATTATAAACTGCATACTTTCATCTTATCCGTCTATCATAAACTGCATACTTTCATCTTATCCGTCTATCATAAACTGCATACTTTCATCTTATCCGTCTATCATAAACTGCATACTTTCATCTTATCCGTCTATTATAAAATGCATACTTTCATCTTATCCGTCTATCATAAACTGCATACTTTCATCTTATCCGTCTATCATAAACTGCATACTTTCATCTTATCCGTCTATCATAAACTGCATACTTTCATCTTATCCGTCTATTATAAACTGCATACTTTCATCTTATCCGTCTATCATAAACTGTATACTTTCATCTTAACCGTCTATCATAAACTGCATACTTTCATCTTATCCGTCTATCATAAACTGTATACTTTCATCTTAACCGCTCAATCCCAGGTCGAGTCATACAAAAAAAATGTGATTTGATATTTCCTGGTTTAACACTCAGCATTTTAAGGTACGTATCAAGAGTAAAGTGGAGCAATCCAGGAGAAGGAATAGCGCTCTCCCCTACACTTCGGAGTAGAAACTATTTTCAGATTATTACTTCTCTTTTATAATTCAAAACTTTCATTGGGAAAAAACCGAATATTATCAAATTGTCAGTGGCTAAATATGGATAGTTTTGAGTACTATTTATCATCATCGAATGGCAGAAATAGATTTTGTAATATCCTAGTGAAAAAATACGAAAGTATTTCAAATTGAATGTAGATAGGTATGTATTTACCCAACACGAGCAGCATGTATTTGTGCACATTTTGGACACTAAGATAGCCGAAGACGCTTATTAAGCCTGGGCTTAAAAAGTCGTAGATTCTAGCTAAGAGGAAAACTTAGCTAGAACAACAATGAAGTTGTTCTTGGAAGGAAGCTGTTGGAACATGCATTTTGTAAGTGGAAGATTAAGAAAGAATTGATGCTGTTCACTGGAGACAATAAAACAACCTTGTTACCATTCACGTTACAATGATCAGAATACAAGCCTAGTTGTGCACTCCTTGGTTGCAGCTAACAACAACGGTAAAATACACCGATTTGCCCATTATAGACCGTCCCGAAACTTCGGCCAGTCTCAACACTTAAAATTCAATACGCTTGACACAAAATACCCTAATTCGGTCGGGCAGAAGTAGGTTTTCATTAGAAACCATGCAAAAAAACAACAACTGTCTTTCTTTTTCTTCGGGTTGCTTAATTGATTGGTTGGTTGATTTTTTTATGGCATATCTACCTTTGTAGGTTATTTAACGCCAAATCCATTATTATCCAAATAGTTTAGCATGAGTACGCAGTTTAATTGTCAAAAACATTTCTATTACAAGCTATTCAGTTTATTCAAACAATTCTAATTCAGCTAATTCAATTGAGTATAAGTACAGATTTTGTTTATACACAGTTAAATGTCCACATAGTTCTATGTCAAACAATTTAGTAGCATTTCACTTCAAACAATTCAGTTTCGAATAGGTATGCAGTTAGTTCTATCTAACCCATGAATAAGGTCCTATCAAGTGCTACCATTCCAGGCCAGAGTGGACCTGGGAGCAATGGCAATGAAGGAGTGGTCCGCATTCCCCAAAGCTCCAACATCCCTGGAACCTCACCATCAGATTGTTTAGTGTCATATCTAAGACACTCGTTAAGGGGAGGGGGTCTTACCCCTCTGCAGAGGTGCAGTCGGTGTATTCAACAGCCCCAGCCAACTGGGCAACTTTTTCTTCGAGCAACTTTTTCTTCGGGCAACTCGGGTCGTGCCATTGCAAGATAGACTAGCAACCTTTCACCAGTGAGTTCGAGTCTCATTAGGTGCCCCATTCATACGGACTTGTACCTCATCTCAGCAAAAAGCTTATTAAATTACTACTACTGTATTTCTTTTTCTAAATATATGATACTCTAAAAAGGTGATGCATAATCTAATTTATGCGACTATCTTTGTCCATTGGATGCCAAATTACAAAGTAGATATTTAGCTTTGTGAAACAACCTGATCTCTTACTGAAAAGATTAAGATCAGGAAATTTTACGATATAAAATAATTCTTTCAAGCACAACTTAAACTCTTTAAAAACCACAATTACAAGCAAAATTTCTCTTTAATAGGAATCTCCGGGGCGTACTGGCTTACGTTCAGGAAGCAAGATCACGTTTCAATTGCGCTATTACGTTCACTTTCGGACAAATTCACCTGAGATAGGTATGAAACTCATTATAAGCTCAGCTATGCGTTAAATAGTGTCACTACTATCCTTCTAAAAGGATGGTTTTGGCATTAAATAACCCACAAAGGTTGATATGCCATTAAACGAAGAAACCAATATTTGTCTTTCTACTCCCAAATTTATTTGGATAGCCACGTATTATTTGCGTACTCTTTATTTCTATATAACGTTTTGTGATTTATATATATATATATATATATATATATATATATATATATATATATATATATATATATATTACCTAAAAGTGCTCAATACACTAATTAGAGCAAAACTAGAATACCGAAAAGTGCCAGAAACTACCTATCTGGGTTTCACTTAACGGATCTTCCGGATAATTCTGACTAAGGATGGTTGGTCCAAACGACATTTTATTATTAAAGTGACCACTTAGAAAAATTTAGCATAAAAAGACATTCTATTTGCCAAGTTGCCAGGCTTTTTATGCCTGCAAGCATTTAATATTTCAGATCTCTGATTGAGCAATTTAATGGAGTTATAATAAGAAGCAATAGCTAACTTTTCCTCTATACATAGGAGGCATATCAATCACCGGCCTCATAGTTTCGACAATTTTTTTTATTATTTCCCATTTTAATTTTGATTTTACACATATTGATAAAATAGTCCTATCTATAATCTTTTTTTAAAGCTCTTTGGGTAGAGCCCAAGTACATTTTTTTTTACCGTCATTATGATTATTATTATTAGGTTCGTTATTATGCACCTCAACTTTATATATTTTACCGGGCCAATGGCCTAATGGGTAGAGTGTTCGTCAATGGTCCGGGAGACCGGGTTTCAATCCCAAGTCGAATCATACCAAAGACTCAAAAAGTGGTACTTGATGCCACCTTGCTTAGCACTCAGCGTAATGAGGTGAGGATCAAGGGTAAAGTGAAGCAATCCAGGGAATGGAGTAGCGCTCTCCCCTACACCTCGGTGTAGTAGCTATTGAAAAGGGAGCCCTCGGGTCACCCTCGTCTAAAGTCGCCAACTTTACTTACTTTTAATTTTTTATATATTATACATTCATATTGATATCTGCCTTTAAGGGAACATACGACCTTATTAATAAAATTACATCAAAGGAACTCAATATGTTGCCTATTATAGAGTTTTTTAGTATTGCTTTCATTAAGTTGGCAACAGTAGGTATGCAACTATAGTTGAATTTAACTGTATTTTTGTTAACTATTCTATATAGTTTATTTGATGGGGGAAATTCTTTTTAAATTACTTAAAAAATTCCTTACTTGATTTATTAGCTACGGCCATATCATATGGTGGCGTAAACCATAGAATTTTCTTTGACCTATTCTTCTCCCTACCACGTTCATTAGATGTTTTATCTGTGGTTTTTATTCAATAAGATTTTATTTTATTATTTCCTAAGGAAAATATTTTGCTGATGAAGTCAGTCTTGGCCAACTTCCCGCTTATACAAAAGAAAGAAAGAAAGAAAGAATTGGTTGAATGAAAACGATCATCTGGGAAAAAAAAAGAAAAACAGACAGAGGTGTGTGAGTTCTAAAGAAATGAGAAGGAAAAGTAGATCATGAAAGAAGCAGGCAATGAAGGAAGAAATGAAGAAAGGAAATAAGGAATTTAAAAGATCGGTCGTAAAGATAGAAAACTGGATGTTCAACAAAGACTAAAGAAAACAGGACTTCAATATATATATATATATATATATATATATATATATATATATATATATATATATATATATAATTAAAAAAGAAGAAAGAAAAATGAGAGATAAAAAAGAAGTAATAGAAAGGAAAAGCAAATGGGCTGTTGAAATCAAGAATAAAAAAAGATGAAAAAGAAAAAAAAGTGGTTGATATAAATGAAAATGTTAAAAAGAAAAATCCTAACAACAAAGACGCCAACTTAAACTGGTGAAGAAAAGGAGTATACGAATATATCAAAAGATCGTATCAGAAATATCATCCAAGTGTGATATTAATTATTTCAGATTTGGCGGGAAGCCCAGACGCCATTTTGTTTTCAACTGGCTACGTACGACAGAGAATGTCAAAAATGACTCGTAAAGAAAAATCAAACGTGTTACTTTTAACCTAATTATTCTAACATCAAGAAGCAATATGCCCACGTAGAAAAAAGGCGAGTGGAATTGCTTACATACTCACTGATCTATATTCATATAAAGAAATATAAACTATGGAACGAAAGGCAAGATGTATAGAAGGACAAGAGAAACTCTTTGATGTCGTCATATTTTTTATACTCAAGAATAGAAACGGAAATGAAATACGCAACTATATTTTTTTATTTTTTTTATTTTTTTCGGAAAGTCCTGTCCGATTTTAGTATAAGTAAATTATCTTCTAACATATTATTCTAATAGTAGTTGTATAAAAAGAATTCATATTCCTAATGATTAACGCATCCTCTTTGTCAAATTTCTATCATTTCTTTTCGGTTATATTTCCCTAATCCTGAATAGGACAAAAAGGAGTGATGCATTTACTTTTTTGTATGAGTTCAAGTCTGATCATCATGCCTTTTATGTAGTTGCCAATATCAACAGATCATGGGGTAAAGAACCCACTTGTGATCGGATAGTACGACACTGGTTTCAGAAGTTCCGTTGTGGGGATACGAATCTTAAAGATAAAAAGAGTAGAAATGCAGGTCTAGTTAAGCGAAATGCGAACGTCTCTGGTTAATTGATGAGGCCCAGTTTTACTTCATGTTGCCAGGATGACACTGCAGAAGCTCACTGATTTGGGATATGCGACTCTACCTCATCCACTATGTGAGAATTAATTTTTATTTATTGCGGACTTTTTGTCCTCATGTTGGTAGTTTTTTTGTGTTGTTTCTTCTTTCACAGATTAAGAAGCCTCATCTCAAAATGATTCCAATTAAAGACAAGTACTCATCCACTATATTTTCCTAATCTTTTACCCACAGACTCCCATTTTTTTCAAATATCTGAAAACATTTTCCATCCCAAAGAAGTAGAAACTGGATTTAAAGATTTCTTAGCATCAAAACCTTTTAGACTTTTATCGTAATGACATAGATAAGCCTGTGAATCGATGGCAGAAATATGTAGATATTCTGGGATCATATATTGACTGATCAAAACATTATTTAAATTCATTGCTTCTATTCAGTTTATTCTAAAATCGGACGTTATTTTCCGAACAGCCTAATACATTTCTTCACCTTTACTCACTCCCATCAAATCTCATACACACACACGTGAAATAATTCTTTAGCGTTTCCATTTTTGCAATAAAAATCATTATGAATAATTTCCTTGTTATGCCTTTTTGTTCTGCGGCTATAGCTGAGATTTGATCGGTTTATTTTAAGACATACGGCCATACACCTCCTTTTGAAAGTTCGCTTTTACAAAAAAACTTACATTAATAAAGGTTGGGTACCTTCCACGGTGTTACGATTAGCAAGATATAATTACGCAGTTTGATTCGCGCTGGGTGCTCGAAACTTTGGTGTGCCAAACTAAGCTAAGCTAAGCGCTCAGCTAAGTTTGGCACAACGAAGTCTTCGGTTTTTGTCTGTCTCGTGCGATTCCATGGAGTTGCGTTTAATCTCGGCACAGTGTTATACGGGTGCCCAGCAGTTGCCATTGCTGCATGTCTCGCCTCTTCTAGACATCGATGTAGTTCAATGGAAGGGCAAGGTGTTTTGCATCAGTGTCGCCGCGGGAGTTACTAGAACGAGGCTGAAGATATAGTCACATTGCCTTACTAATACACTGCAATACACTGGCCCGCTGGTTAGGAGTTTCAGGGTTTTCCTTATCCCATACTAGTTGCTTTTTGCAAGTCTATAGCACCCAATCCACCATATCATTAACTCTTTGCTGAAGAGGATGATTATTTCATGCCTTTCCTAAGAATGCAAAGTGAGATGCAAACAGCCTTCTCTAGAATTTGAAGAATGTTCGCCGACTCCATTTTCTACGATGATGACTAGTATCCTACTCCATCAGAACAGGTTCCTCTTTTTTTTTTATTTCTTTATTTAATGGTGTATCAACCATCATGGGTTATTTAATTCCAAAGCATTCCTTGTAGAAAGACAGAAGTGGTACTATTTAACCAACAGCTATGGGGGATAAGAGTGTTCATGCCTTTGCCATAGGGTATTTGTTCGAAAGTGAACGTAATTACCCGATTGGTGTTCGAACCTGCATACTAAGATGTCGCAGTCCACCATGTTAGCCATTATGCCACAAGGAATCTCCTCTTGCAAACTGCATTGGTGTTAAACGAAGAAACATTTTGGATTCCTTTAACCAGCATTACACATTGCATAACGAATATAGACGTTTGGTTAATCATTTGGAGGTTGCAGGTTCAATCCTGACTATAGGTAAAAATAACAAAGAATACTTACTATAACTTAACACTTATATTCGTTTATGGTTTACGGAATCAGAACAATCTCCCCCTGTTGATTATATAAAGGGTTCGGTTCGAAGTTCTGTGTAGAGCCCCGAGTTCGACAAGAAACATCTAAATAAAACCGAAGGACGCATCGGCCGAAATGTTATGAATATAACAATAAAGATGAAGACAATATTCTAAATGATAAATTTATATATATATATATATATATATGGGTAGAATGTTCAATAATGGTCCGGGAGACCTAGGTCCGATCCCAGGTCGCATCATACCAAAGACTTTTAAAATGGTACTTGATACCTCTTTCCTTAACACTCAGTAATATAAGGTACGTATCAAGGGTAAAGTGATGCAATCCAGGGAAAGGAGTAGCGCCTTCTCCTACACTTCGGTGTAGTAGCTATTGAAAAGGGAACCATCTGGTCACCCTCGACTATATTAACTTTCCTAGACACAAGAAATAACATTTTATGCTCACTGTATATCCACACTAAGAGGTGCTTTTAGTGTGACTTGATCACTGAAGTTAAGCCTCAATGAGTCTGTTCCGTACTTACACGAGTGTTCACTTTGCAACAGCAGCAACTGTATATGCGAACTGCTGATATTTAACTTAGTTTTGTCTAGCACTGGTCCATGGTAATGCGGCTCCTAATATTCAGAACGCGAAGAATGGCCTGCAAGATAGCATCGCTCTAAGGCGGATGCACTACTTAATACTGAGCATATAACTTTGTATCTGATAAGGACGCAATTCTGTGTCACTCAGTGAGGATCGAACTCATGATCCTGAGAATGATCTTTAGGGTTGTTTGCTAACTATCGTTTTGTAGTAGGTGCTTCTCTGGATATTAAGCTAATCTCCGTAGCTTCGAAGCTTTAACACACACACACACACACACACACACACACACACACACACACACATATATATATATATATATATATATATATATATATATACCAGCCAATAGAGCTTTCGCTATTGGTCCGGGAGACTAGGGTTCAATCCCAGGTCGAGTTATGCCAAAGACTTAAAAGATGGTACTTGATGTCACCTTGCTTCACACTCAGCATCATAAGGTACGGATCCAGAGTAAAGTAGGGTAATCCAGGAAAAGTATTTCCGCCCTCCCCTACATCACGGTGTAGTAGCTATTGAAAAAGAAGCCTTCGGATCGCCCTCGACTATGGTCGGCTAACTTACTTATAAATATATATGATTTGACTCCTACAGTCGAGAACTTTTCGAAAAGTATTTAAACACAGCTGAAGAAGTCATTTAGACCTTCGCCTAGATGAGCGTGAAAATACGAAATTCGGGGTTATACCTGAGTTGAGGAGATTTTACCCCCTTTTCTAAACAAATTGTTTTTTTCATCACTTACTATCAATGAAAGTAGTTTGTTTATGATAATTTTTGGTTCATATATATATATATATATATACGTGAAAAGTCGAATGTTTAAATCGTTATGCTTTAAAATTCAAGTTTCATTCCTACGTGGAGCTAATCCCATGACATTTATATTCCTTTGAGTCTTGAAATGTAAGCAGTCATGAAATAAACATTCTCTGATGATGGATGAAGGTCGAAACTAGTCGAGATTGATATATATATATATATATATATATATATATAAAAGAATTTTATACCAACGTTTATGCGTCTATTATCTCGTTCAAATTCTCTCCATCTTTCTCAATACATATATATATAGAGAGAGAGGGAGTGAGAGGGAGAGGGAGAGAGAGAGACTTCATATCCGTGTATACAAGCTCATCTGAAGATCGTGTATGCGAAACTCAAAGTCGTGAGTAATTTTATACAGTTCTGCTTTATCTTACAGCTGAGATATCGTGATATTTCTGTGTGTTTTTTGCATAAAGCACAATATTTTACGGATTTAGACCGTTCTTAGCGGTAAATGCACACACACACACACACACACACACACATATATATATATATATATATATATATATTTAATGTTCTTTTAAATATTCTTACTAATCACATGGTACATCGACTCTCAGCCAATATCTTTCAAAACGATTTCAAAATATACATCGTTCCATATTTAAGACCCCCTTCTTGTCAACAAATAAATCAATACAGACAACAATATCCATATCTCATTATTATTCTTGACAATGACCAGAAAATGGTCGAAAACTCTTGGATTCGAAGAGAAAGACAATGGAGATTTCTTACACTTTTAAAACTTCTTTTATACATTCCCTTGAAAGAAAACTAGAAATGTTTACTAGAAACTGACTAATATGACATCTACTATCCTTCTTATTCAATTAGACTTGTTTGCAAAATACGAGAAACGTATTGAACCTGTTGGATTCCCATTGTAACAGTTTCATAAGGATATTGATTCTTGTATTTAGGAAGGAATCAAAGATTCTAATTTGTAATTCGCGTTTATCGAGAAACTGGAATATCAAAAAATGTCGTTCAGCACAACCACAGACCCCCAGATATTACAATTAAGTCGCAAATTGGGCTATGAATTATTTAATTCTGTAAGGACATTTTAAGTGGCTTTATAAAACTCTTGCTATGAGGTGCCGTTTTAGCAGAGTTACGGTTAGATATAAGGAGGGAGTCCTCGCCGTATAGTGACTAACATGATACTCGTAGTAACTCCAGTCGGGCTATTACGTTCACTTCCTCACTAATAACCTTGGAAATTATATGAACATCTTTATCCCCACCTATCGGTTAAATTTTAACTCTACTGTTCTTCTACAAGAATGGCTTTGGCATTGAATAAACCATGAAGGTTGATATGCCATTAAGCAAAGAAACCGAACACTTAGGACAATGATAAAAAATAAAAACAAAGGGAAAATAACTCGTATGCATGCATGTCGGATTGTTAGAAATCGTTTTTGAGTTGTATTGTAAATAGGAACCCCTTCCATCTAAAACCATAGGAAAATTTTTTGTCAGAGATCGTTTTTGTGTTGTATTGAAAATAGGAACCCCATCCATCTAAAACCATACAAAAATTATTTGTCAGAGATCGTTTTTGTGTTGTATTGTAAATAGGAACCCCATCCATCTAAAACCATAGAAAAATTATTTGTCAGAGATCGTTTTTGTGTTGTATTGTAAATAGGAACCCCATCCATCTAAAGCCATACAAAAATTATTTGTCAGAGATCGTTTTTGTGTTGTATTGTAAATAGGAACCCCATCCATCTAAAACCATAGGAAAATTATTTGTCAGAGATCGTTTTTGTGTTGTATTGTAAATAGGAATCCTATCCATCTAAAACCATAGGAAAATTATTTGTCAGAGATCGTTTTTGTGTTGTATTGTAAATAGGAACCCCATCCATCTAAAACCATAGAAAAATTATTTGTCAGAGATCGTTTTTGTGTTGTATTGTAAATAGGAACCCCATCCATCTAAAACCATAGAAAAATTATTTGTCAGAGATCGTTTTTGTGTTGTATTGTAAATAGGAACCCCATCCATCTAAAACCATAGAAAAATTATTTGTCAGAGATCGTTTTTGTGTTGTATTGTAAATAGGAACCCCATCCATCTAAAACCATACAAAAATTATTTGTCAGAGATCGTTTTTGTGTTGTATTGTAAGTAGGAACCCCATCCATCTAAAACCATACAAAAATTATTTGTCAGAGATCGTTTTTGTGTTGTATTGTAAATAGGAACCCCATCCATCTAAAACCATAGGAAAATATTTTGTCAGAGATCGTTTTTGTGTTGTATTGTAAATAGGAACCCCATCCATCTAAAACCATAGGAAAATTATTTGTCAGAGATCGTTTTTGTGTTGTATTGTAAATAGGAACCCCATCCATCTAAAACCATAGGAAAATTTTTTGTCAGAGATCGTTTTTGTGTTGTATTGTAAATAGGAACCCCATCCATCTAAAACCATAGGAAAATTTTTTTTCAAATCTAAGAAATTTTCTGCGTTGGGAAAAGTCTTCTGAATATTAAACAACCAATATTAGTTGTGAAGGAATATTTTCTTTCTTTTTTTTAACTTTTAAAAACTTTCTAGACGAGACCAATCTGGTTCAGTCAGATTGGGTTAGACAGGACCCATCTGGCTCAGATGTGCAGGTAAGTTTACAGAAATGTAAGATTAAACGTTTAGTTATATTTACAAGTAAAAAGAATAGCTGTTTTTGTCTATTTTATGCTAAAATATTCATGTTCAGAAGGTTGATATGCCATTAAATCAAGAAATCAAACGGAAGCAAACATTTATACGAGGGTTATTCAAAAAGTTCTTAACCTCACCAAAAGAACACAAAAAAAACCCACCCTCTAAAAAAAGGAGTATAGCTGAACATTTTTGTATAAGAGGTACAACAGCCAAAACGTTCATAACAAGCTCTTCTTTCTGGGCGTGGCTTAGAACTTTTTGAACGACCTTGAGACGACCACCTCTGATACGTGGTGTATGTCAGTCGCATAGTATCATTTTGTAAAATAATAATTAAATATACCATTAACGGATGTGCCTTTTTAAGCAAGCAATACTTTTATAGTATCTGGAATAAATTTGGTAAACAAGAGATTTAATCTTATGGGAAACGTATGGCCCAATTTCTATGTTGCCTTTAAAGTCTTCCCAGCGATTGAGCGAGTATGATTTGTGATAGCGAGATTGTTAGCGAGCAGCTTACATACTTACATACATACATACAGATATGGTAGATGGATAGATTGAAAGATAGATATTAACATACAGATATACATGGATAATTATAGTCAAAGATAGGATAGCTAACATGAATAGACTGATAAAGTGAATAGGAAGTTTTATTTATATATATATATATATATATATATATATATATATATATATATATATATATATATATATATATATATATATATATATATATATATATATATATATATATATATATATATATATATATATATATATATATACGAACACACTGAGATAGATAGATAGATAGATAGATAGATATGGGTCTTGATTCGTGTGTTACTTACCACTACTGTCCGTGGTGTAGTGGTTATCGTCGTAGGAAATGGACACGGTGACACGAGTTCAAATTCTGGACGAGGCTGATTGTATTTCACAGAGGGAAAGGTATGAATCCAATAATTCTCCCACCAGCTATGGGTAAGTAGTACGACAGACTGGGTTCTTCAGCCTTGGTAAAGCAACTAGTCTAGGAGAAGGAAAACTCTGAATTCAAACCGGTTAAACTCCACTTAAAAATTGACCTTGTGTCACACCCTGCCCGAGCGGTGGGGTTGGTAAATATAGTTACTTATCACAACAAAATGATTTCATGTCAAATATGACTCGGTGGGAAGTTGCATAAATCCATCCATTCATCTATCTATACATACATACATACATACATACTCACGAACACACGAAGATAGATAGATAGATAGATACGTATAGTCAAAGATAGATGGAGAATTAAGATATGAACAAACAAATAAAGTGAGCTGAAACTTTGAGAAATAGATATACATACATACTTCATACGAACTTCGATTCTTGCATTGCTACCCACTAATATGACTTCATTTAAAATTTGACTTGATGTGAAGTCTGGTAAATCCATCCATCCATACATGATAGTTGTCTGAATTTCTGTGACGAAGCTTGATTATTTTTATCACTTAGGGTTTTCAGACTGTTGTCTTCATCTTTATGGTTATATTCACAACGTTTCGGCCGACATGTCCTCCGGCCTTCTTCAAGTGTTTCTTGTCGAACTTGGGAGTCTACGCGGAACTTCGGACCTCGTCCTTTATTTATCATATTTACCAACCCCTCCACTCGGGTAGGATATGACACAAGGTCAATTTTTAAGAGGAGTTTAACAGGTTTGAATTCAGAGTTTTCCTTCTCCTAGACTAGTTGCTTCACCAAGGCTGAAGAACCCAGTTTGCCCTACTATTTACCCATAGCTGCAGGGAGAATAATTGGATTCATACCTTTCCCAAGGGTATTAGTGCTATGTGAAATGCAATCAGTTTCGTCCCGGATTTGAACTCGTTCGCCATGTCCATTTCCTACGACGATAACCATTACACCACGGGCACCTCGTCCTTTATTTATTCTGCATGGGGTCGCTTGCTCTGATTCTATTAACCATAACCGGTTCAAGTGTTAAATATTCCAGCAGGATACACAGCGTAACGTTTATAGGCGTTGGTCCCCTAAGCTTCTAAGAGAAAATCATCTGGAGGTTGTAGGTTCAATCCTGACTGCAGATAAGTAACAATGCATGAATACTTAACACTTGTACCTGGTTATGGTTAACGGAATCAAAGCAAGTGACACTCGTGGATTAAATAAAGGACGTGGTTCGAAGTTCTGTGTAAGTTCAACAAGGAACACCAGAAGTAGGCCGGAGGACATATCGGCCGAAACGTTGTGAATATAACAATAAAGATGAAGACAGCAGTCCGAAAACCCTGAATGATAAACGTACATGATGATAGTCACCTCGAATTTAGCTATGCCTATAGCATGATATAATTTTGTAAAAGATTAATTAACCATGTCGTTAAGAGATGTGGCTTTTTAGCTGACAAGATCTATGGCACAAATTTGTCAAGCAAAAGATTTAATCCTATTAAAATCTATGGGAGAACAGTGTTACACAGTTCCTATGTATTTCATGACAACCACATCTTATGGGAAACTATGGGAAACCAGTGTTACATAATTATCTATGTATTTTAAGATAAGGATAAAAATGGCTATCACTTGTCAAAATGTGGTTGTCTTCATATCTATGTATTTTAAGACATGAAAACAACCACATCTTGACAGGTGATAGACATTTTTACTACTAAAGTTACAACTCAAACATCCTGATTAATAACTAATTCAACATGTGAAAAATATACAAGATGCGCAAGATGATAACGTAGTAATACATTTGGTTGTTGTTGGATTATAGTGACAGACACTTGTTCGACATTTATACAACTCACTGCCTCAACATGGCTACAACCAAATGACAAGCATAGCAAGATAATTGTTTACTATGCAAACTACAGGTTTTATTTCAGAGTATCTTCTCTTAAACTTTTCCTATCAAAGGATACCTATAAGTTAGTTGAGGTTTGATATTGGAGTTTCCTTCTTTAGTTTTTATTTTTAACTTCTCCGAAGAGTTAACTTCTTCAACAAGGATCATCTTTTCCACGGTTTAATCGTTAGACTGAAGTCTCCTCTATCCCACTTTTGATATATATATATATATATATATATATATATATATATATATACATAGACAAGTACGTGTTTACTGATGTACGTACATTCTTTTATATGCACGAATATTTTCTCGATGAACAGAAAAAATTTAATTTCCATGCATGTTCTTCCCAAACTTTGTGTTAGTGACAAATGGTTAATATTCAAGAAGATGAAAATCCCATTTTTATTATGTCCTGATTTTCGTAAAAACACTCAGAATAATCACAAATTAGACAATCGCTGATGTTGTTACATAGATACTTACATCACATACATACATACATACATCACATGTACTCATATAGGCATCGCATACATATATCCCATACTTCATATACACAAATACAAAAAAAAGAATAAGCTTACTTTTTATGTATATTTACGCAATTTTATTATCCGTTACACTAGTGTTGCAAATATATTTTCAGTCGCAGAATTTCAGTGTTGTGGAGTTTGGTAATAAATAATATATAATATCGGTTTTGATTGTATAAATGATATGAACACACTACGATAGATAGATAGATAAATAGATAGATAGATAGATAGATAGATATTAACAGACCCAGATAGACAGAAAAAGACCGACAGACAGATAGATAGATAGACAAACTGAGATAGCTAGCTACATACATACATACAGGCATACATACATATATACATGCATACATATGAACGAACCGAGATAGATAGATAGATAGATAGATAGATATTAACAGACCCAGATAGATAGAAAAAGACCGACAGATAGATAGACAAACTGAGAGAGCTAGCTACATACATACATACATACATACATATGAATGAACCGAGATAGATAGATAGATAGATAGATATGTGATAGCTGTTACTGCTGATTCTAATATGGCCATAGCATTATACCATTTTATAAATGAATAATCAACTATGCTATGAACGGATGTTGCTTTTTAAGCTAGCTGATCTTTTTAAGTTTCTGGCACAAATTTGACGCACGAGAGAGAGAGTTAGACATACAGGAAACTCTAGGAAACTTATATTTCAGAATTACAGTTTTGTAGCGTTACGAGAGACCAAGAAACAAATACGAGGTTAAGAGATGACGACGAGTTCATATTAGGAAAGGAAAAATCAGGCACGTGATCACAGAAAAATCCCACTCTATTTATTACCGACGTTGAAACTTTTCTCTGAACTGGTCGCAAAAATAGGTAGACGTGAAGTGGTATTTCAAAGTCGATCAAAAAACGATTATTGACAAACGTAGCCAACCACCCAGTGGTTTGATTTGGTTTTATGGCATTGCAGGTTATTTAATACCAAATACTTTTTATGAATATATATCAAATATATATTATTTGGTTTGGTTGGGTTCTATGGCATATAAACTATTATAGGTTATTTAATGCCAAATCCTATTAACATATCTATTGGATATATAGGATTTGGTTTGATAGGGTTTTAAGGCATATCAACCATTGTAGGTTATTTAATACCCAAACCTATTCATTGATATATATCGAATATATATGATTTGTAAACATATTTTGTTGATAACATTTTTTAAAAGACCCTGAGCTTACTTTTTTGCACATACATAAATGGTTTCAAATATCGCTATGTAACAATTACAATTAAAGTCAGTCATTTGTTTATACACATTTAAATAATTATATATCATATGTAAGAGATTAATTTAACGGTAATTTCATTTTTAAATGAGTTAGAACTAATTTGTTTGCACGCTAGTATTGCTATTGCTTCTACACAGTTAAACGGTTTCTATCATTGCCGCCTAACACTTATAATTCTATTGAATATTTATCATTTGCTTGCAGACAGTAAAGTACTTACAAGTATTGCTATTTAACACAAATAATTCTATTCAACATTATTGCCGCCTAACACTTATAATTCTATTGAATATTAATCATTTGCTTGCAGACAGTGAAGTACTTACAAGTATTGCTATTTAACACAAATAATTCTATTCAACATTACTCTTTTTTTTTTGCCCACAGTTAAATGGTCCCAAATATTGCTATGTTTCACAAACAATTCAATTGAACATCAGTCATTTGTTTACACACAGTTAAATGATCAAACAGTTCTATTTCAAACAATTCGATTTATCATAAATCGTTTGTACTCATTTTAAATGTTAAACAGTTCTATTTGACTCATAGATTGGACTCTATCAGGTGCTACCACTTCGGGCCAGAGTGGACCTGTGAGTGATGGTAGTGAAGGAGTACTACGCATTCCACAAAACGCCAGCATTACTAGAGCCTAACCGTCAGATCGTTTAGTGACATATCCAGAACACTCGTTGGGGGGGAGGTCTTACCTCTCGGCAGAGATGCAGTCGGTGTATTCTACAGCCCCAGACAACTGGGCTACCACCCAATGGAGAAGTGGTATGACCAGCACCGAAATTTAGGTCATTACTTGTCAATCTCCCTGTAGCTAACTAATTTCAAGCTCCTACAAAAAATCACCAAGTCTCGTGTATGACTATCTCTCGCACTTACAGCGAAAAATCCTCGTGACTGACTTTTTGTTGCCGGAAACACTGCTGGGCACCGGGATAACAGGATGGGATTACTACATAACAATTTTAATGTACCTTTTAAGAACATCCGCCTGACTTGCATTGATTTCCAAGGGTATAACCGGAACTAGTTGTCTGAAATTCTGAGACGAAGCTTGATGATTTTATCATTTAGGGTTTTCAGACTATTGTCTTCATCTTTATGGTTATATTCACAACGTTTCGGCCGATATGTCCTCCGGCCTTCTTCAAGTGTTTCTTGTCGAACTCGGGAGTCTACGCGGAACTTCGAACCTCGTCCTTTATTCATTGTGCGTGGGGTCGCTTGCTCAAATTTCGTTAACCATAGCCCAGTTCAAGAGTTAAATATTCCAGTAGGATACACAGCGTAACAGTTATTGACGTTGGTCCCCTCAGCTTCTAAGTGAAAATCATCTGGAGGTTGCAGGTTAAATCCTGACTGCAAGCGAGTAACAATACAGGAATTCTTAACACTTGTACCCGGTTATGGTTAACGAAATCAGAACAGGCAACCCCCGTGGATTCAATATAGAACGTAGTTCGAAGTTCTGAGTAGGTTCCCGAGTTCGACAAACATCTGAAGAAGGTTGGAAGACATATCTGTCGAAACGTGGAAATAACAATAAAGATGAAGACAATAGTCCGAAAACACTTAATGATGAAAATGACTGGAACAGTTGTAACTGGCAAGTATTTGATGATCAATCTGCGTTTTTCTTCCCTGAGTACAGGAAGAATGTTTCATTCCAGTTCTACTTTGGTCGATCCTTCCACAGATACTGCAAGTTACTTCTCAGTGATCATCTTTCATAGGATGAAGATGAAATTCAGGGTCATTTCGAGCATTTTCCCCTAGATAAACCATTCTCTACCCACGAATTAACACAAGTATTAACCTAGGCTCTCAGTCGTTAGCTGTGGTATTTACTGCTTTAAATGAGACCTTTAAATAGTCCTTGTATCTTTATGAGGGGAGCCCTTTCTATTTACTTTCTCAATAAATATACAATATCACCCATAGATAAATACACCTCTAATAATTAAAAGAAAATAATAATAAAACATTAAATTTCCGCGAAGCCAAAGATACTTGATATTATCATTTCTGGTAGAATATTTAATAATCAAAAGAAATTTCATTAGACATTATTTATTACCAAACTCTTCAGTAGTGAAACTTTATCAGCAAAAAACAAAATTGCTACACCTCTGTTTTGGTTCTTTGTTTAATGGCAAATCAACCCTCGTGGATTATTTAAAGCGAAAGCCGTCCTCATAAAAAGACAGTGGTACTTTTTAACTTTTAGCTGGGGGGGGTATTAGGGGGTGGTCATACTTTTCCCAAGAATATTAGTCCGAAAGAAAAAGCGCCCTTAGAGCTCGAACTCGCTTACTTAGACGCTGCAATCTAACTCGTTATGTGACACTGTGTGAGTGGTCCGCCAAGCAGACGATCCCTTTGTTTGGCGCGGAACCAAACAAAGGGCTTGGACTCGAGATCTCCGACGAGATCGAAAGTGGTGGAGAGCGAGGTCCGAGAGAAGCCAGAGGGGCAGTTGGCAAAGGAACCCAGAGAGGGGCAGTTGGCAAAGGAACCCAGAGAAGACCAGTTGGCGAAGGGAGACGCAAACAGGCAGTCGACAACAGTCAGCAGAAGGAAGCAGTGAGGAAGACAGTCAAAGATGAGTTGGCATTCCTAGAGGCTTTTGTAGGAGTTTCGCGAAAAATACTCTACAAAATGCACGAAAAGCTGTACAAAAAAGTGTCACAAAACTACTCTTCTTGCACTAAGTCCATATTGTTCGTTTGTTCTTTTTCTCCCACTCCCTCGGTTGTATTTCTTGTGGCCGTAAAGAAATGTGTGATACCCCTGTCGGAACCTACTGGATGAATCATGGGCCATGAATAGCATTGGTTTTAAGAAGTTGATGTATTCGGGGCGGCCGAAGGGGTGTATCACAGTTAGCCATAGCGCCCGTTTTATTATTTTAAAGTTTTTATGATAATGTGCTCAATAACAAATGGAGATTATTAAAAATTTTAGGACTTAACTTGTTTATTACGGTTCAGTTTCTTTGTTATCAATCTTCGTGGGTTATTTAATGCCATAGCCATTATTGTAGAAAGACAGTTGTGGTATTATATAAACCATTGTAACCCCTCTGAAACCAAAGTTAAAATTATATAAATGTATATAAGGGGTTTACATATTTTTGGAATCTGACATATTTATATTTTGATTACATAATTTCAGTATAGTAGAGTTTTATCATTCATGATATCTAATAATATCCGTTTTGGTAATATAATGTCCGCTTTCATTTTTTAATCGCATATCACCCCTTGTAGAAAAACAGTAATGACGAATAGCTGATGAGATAAGGGGGTTCATACCTTTCCCAAAGGTGTTAGTCCGAAAGTGAACGTAATAGCGAGACTGGAGATCGAACTCGTTTACTGCGATATCACAGTCAAGGACATTAGCCACAAAGCCACAGGGACTTCTTCTTGAATAATGTTTGACTAAAAAGTAAAATCTTTGATTTAGAAGAAAATTAACCTTTTATAAATGATCTTTAAAGATATAATTATATGTGGATTATATATATATATATATATATATATATATATATATACAGAGAGAGAGGGGGGAATGGTGTTTGACGTCGAGTAAAATGGACAGAAGAAGATAAGAAAAGACAGAAGAAATTAAGGAGTTGGTGAGTTCTATTCTTTCAACCGTGCAATTCGATTATTTAGTCATTCGATTATTCGTTAATCGATTATTCGGTCATTCACTTTTAACGGACAAAACAGTTACAAAGAAACTGAACGAAGTTATGAAAAAATCCTAAATTATGAATTCCGGATTGAAAATCTGCCCGGACAAGCATCAATTAATATTATCCTGTCAATTTCGAATTCCGCCATTTTTATTTATTTATTTACTTTATGCTACTTTTTGACTGATCGGTTTTGGCGTTCAGTTCGGCTTGAACTTTTCTCTTCTGCCACGTACTTTAATTTGATTGGCTTGTTAATGCCTTTCAACTTTTAGCCAAATAACTAATTATCAAATCAGAACATTTCAATCAATTTTTCATTTTCTCTCGTTCCTTCTCTTTTTCTAATTGCTAGTTCTCTTTATTTTTTCTGTTTTCTAATCAACTTTCTTTCTTTCTTTCTTAACTTCATTTTCTTTTCTTTTTTATTACCAATTTCTTTATTTCTTTCCATTTACTCTTTCTTTCTTACACATGAATTGCTTTTCTTTTTTAATTTCCTGTTTTATATCTTTTTTTTCTATTTTACATGTTCCTTAATCATCAGTTTTTTTCCTTCCTCTTTCAAGTTATTTCTTTCTTTCCTTCCTTCTTTGTATCTTCCGTTCGTTCTATATCTTTTTTATTTCTCACTTTCCTTCTTAGATATTTGGTTAATTTCTTATTTCTTTCTTTTCTTTTCTTTTTTCGCAGCCACTAGTTTTCTTTCTTTCTTTCTTTCTTTCTTTCTTTCTTTCTTTTTTTGTCTCATTCTTCTCCATGTTTACTTTCTTTTCTTTCTTTCTCCCTACTTGATTTTCCCTCTTTCTTTCTTTCTTTCTCTACTGTTTTCTTTTCTTTTATTCAATCATCTATATTTTTTCCTTAATGAATTTGGCATAAATGTATTTTTCTTTTTTTAATATTTGTTCGGCTGTGTAACGAACTCGCTCTAACCTCATTGCCAAACAATCACATTGATTTCGCTTTTTTAAATATACTCTATATTTTTAGTACCGGTCATGAACTAACTGTTTGCAAACTACTTCTTACAACTTATTTTCAGTAAATTTTATCCTCGGTAGTGCGCACTAATGTGACCCTTTATCAGACTTGGCTCGGCTTTGTACATATTCTTACTGATACAGAAATGCTGTGCAAACCTCTGAACTTCGTGTAGATGATCAGTCTATACTCATTTGAAACGAAACAGAATTGTACAAGAGCAGCAACTTTCTTATTCAAGAAACCTGGTTTCGCGCTATTTTTCTTGTTTCTTAAACTAAAACTTCATTTTACGGGTAAAATCTGAAAATGTGGAAGACATTTGAAAAATACGATTGCACAGATTCAAACTATATTCTTAGTTTGTTGGAGCTTCTATGAAACTCTTTGGGATAAATACCAAAAATAGTATTTTGAAGAAAAATTAACGTTTTATCCATTGTTTTTTTCTCGGTAAATACAGCTTCCATTTTGATACTTTTTGAACACACCGCATAATTTGATGAAAATTGACGTTTCATTCATTGTTCATTTTTATCTCGATAAATACAGAAATACCTCTTCAGTTTCGATACTTTTTGGACACTGCTCGAGTATATATATATATATATATATATATATATATATATATATATATATATATGTATATATATATATATATATATGTATATATATATATATATATATATATATATATATATATATATATATATATATATATATATATATATATATATATATATATATATATATATATATATATATATATATATATATATATATATATATATATATATATATATATATATATATATATATATATATATATATATATATATATATATATATATATATATATATATATATATATATATATATATATATATATATATATATATATATATATACGGATACCGTACATTGGCATAATAATTAGAGTGTTCGCTAATGGCCGGGAGGCCTGGGTTCAATCTCCAGGTCGAGTCATACCAAAGACTCAAAAAATGGTAATTGATGCCTCCTTGCTTAACACTCAGCATTATAAGGTATGGATCAAGGGTAAAGAAGAGAAATCCAGGGAAAAGAGTAGCGCCCCCTACACCTTGGTGTAGTAGCTATTGAAAAGGGAGCCTTCGGGTCACCCTCGACAATGTTCGCCGACAACTTTACTTATATATACATATATCCGTCGATTACAATAAATAAATACTTGTAGAACAACATTTCCGCTTAAACAATCCCGATTTTAAGACCGCTGCAGAATTCACTATCAAGGAAATAATCGAAAAAACACAATAGAGAATATCACGAGGCTTGTAGAAACGCACGAAGATAAATGTATAAAAAGTCTCCAAACACTCATTCCAAATGGCTTTTACATCATATTAAATCACCCACAAAATACCCGCTTTGAAACAGATAATGGTTGACGCATAAATACCTGAATAAACAAATGCGCTTAAAAAAAGGAGGTGTCCGTGGTGTAATTGTTATCGTCGCAGGAAATGGACACGGCGACACGAGTTCAAATCCTGGACGAGACTGATTGCATTCCACATAGCACTAATACCCTTGGGAAAGGTATGAATCCAATCATTCTTCCTCCAGCTATGGGTAAATAGTAATACAGACTAGGTTCATCAGCCTTGGTGAGGCAACTAGTCTAGGAGAAGGAAAACTCTGAATTCAAACCTGTTAAACTTCGCTTAAAAAATTGACCTTGCGTCGTATCCTTCCCGAGCGGAGGGATTGGGTAAATATGATAAACAAATGCGCTTATCACCCTGACAAAACAGTCACAGCTAATTTGAAACACGTTACGCCCGTGGTTAACAAATATCTTCCGAGCGTAGAACTCACTACCAGATGTTTACGATAGTTGAGACCAAAAAATGGACAGTTCAAGACACTTGTACATAAATAATAATTTTCATTCAACGAATAGATATGCTACGTTACCAGTTCCTTTTTCGTCCCTTCTTATTTGATATATCAACACTTTTAAAGACTATTTTAAAAACTTGAAAAAACTTTCTTTCCCAAAATCTTTTCTCTTGTCGATGACATTAGGTTAAAAACAACAAAAAAAAAAATACAGAAATGTTCCTATTTGTCTTCGTTTTTATTCATCTCCGTCTCTGTATCTCTCTCTCTCTCTCTCTCTCTATATATATATATATATTGATATACCGATCTCTCCGAACGAGCAGGATGCGACAGAAAGTTCTATTTTTCGCAGAATTTAACAGGATTGAATTTAGAGCTTTCCTTCAACTAGGCTGGTTGCCATACCAAGATCAAAGACCTCCAGTCTACCATACTATTTATTTATAGATGGAGGGAGAGTTGAATTGATACCGTTCCCAATGGTGTTGGCGTTATATATATATATATATATATAGCCCAGTCAGCTGGGGCTGTAGAATACATCGACAGATTCCATGCAGAAGGGGTATGACCTCCCCCCAACGAGTGACCTGGATATGAAACAAGATCATCTAATAGCAAGGCTCCATACCTGGAGATCTGCGGATATGGAGTACCCTTTCATTAACATTGCTCCAAGGTCAGCTCTGACCCGGAGTGGTACCATCTGAGATGGCCCTTTCTTTGTGTCAAATAGAACTGTTCGACCATTTAAACTGTGTGTAAATAAATGACTGTTTAATCTAATTGTTATTGATACGTAGCAATACTTGGAGCAATTCAACTGTGTGTTTACGAATTAGTAATGTTGAAAAGAATTATTAGTGTTGATTAGCAATACTTGAAAGTCTTTAACCGTGTGCCTAAATTTTAACCTTTAATTGTTAGTGTTACATGACGATGCTTGAAACACTTTAACTGTATGCAAATAAAACTATTTATGTTTGCAATATTTGAAACCACTTAAGAGACTTCAAGCAAAAGATTAATAGATAATAGAACTATTCATGTTAAAATATTTGGAACCATTTAACTGGGGGGGTTCTGACTATTGTCTTCATCTTTATTGTTATTTCAACAACGTTTCGGTCGATATGTCCTCCGGCATTCTTCAAGTGTTTGTCGAACGCTGGAACCTTCACGGAACTTCGAACTGTTCTGATTCCGTTAGCCATAACCGGGTACCAGTGTTAAGATTCCTGTATTATTACTCGTCTGTAATGATGATGGAACCAGCAACCTCCAGACGATTGTCTCCTTAGAAGCTTAGGGAACCAACGCCTATAACCGTTACGCCATGTATCCTGCGGGACAATTCAGAGTGAATTTTCGGGACTTATAAACTTAATGTTCTTATTTGACTAGAATTACTACTATTATGTATGATTTTTTACCTGTGCTCATATTCAGATTTTTTTTCTCATCTAACCATCTTAATTATCGGCTCCCATATTGTATTCAACTCTATACTTGGTCTACTCAGCAGGTCATTGTAACCCAACATATTTGCTGATCCATCTGAAGGTTGCCGGTTCAATCCTCACTACATGCGAGTAACAGTACAGGAATACTTAACACTTGTACCCGGTTATGGCTAACGGAATCAGAACAGGCGATCCCCGTGGATTCAATAAAGGACGTAGTTCGAAGTTCCGTGAAGGTTCCCGAGTTCGGCAAACACCTGAAGAAGGCCGGAGAACATATCGGTCGAAACGTTGTGGAAATAACAATAAAGATGAAGACGATAGTCCGAAAACCCTTAATGATAAAAATCAACAAACTTCGTCTCAGAAATTTGGACAACCCATTTAACTGAGTGCAAACAATAGTAATACTTGCGTGTAAACAAATTAGCTCTGACTCATTTAAAAATAAGATTACCTACAAACTATAGACTTTTAAGTCATATGTATAACAATTTAACTGGATGCAAATAAATGAACTCTGGTTTGTTTAAAAAATGTTATCTACAAACTATGCGTTAGAAATCATATATAATGTGTATAGAAAGGATTTGGCATTAAATAACCGAAAATGGTTGATATACCATAAAACCCAACGAAATATATATATATATATATATATATATATATATATATATATATATATATATATATATATATATGCGCGCATGTGTGTGTACGCATGCGTGATGACGTCCATTGTAAGTTCACTCAATGGCATCTCATTGCCGGAAAGGTGAATAATTTTTCACTAATTCGTATTAATGTCCTGTTCGCCAAAATGCATCAAGATCATACAGCAATCTTTTTGAGATATTCAAAATGTATGGATACTTTCCGGAAACTTCTGGGATTAGTATGAACCGTGATAGATAGATAGATAGATAGATAGATACTTGCTTACTTGCTTTTACGTCATATCTAGTTGTGTTATTTTAATGCCGAAATCAGTCTTTTTTCGAGCAATTATATGATTTCCAGTAACTATACCCATCAAGCAATAATCATTTTTATTAATACATATCTTGCACACAATAATATAGTTTCAAATATTCCTATCCAATACTTATAATTTGTAAGCAATCATATCGTTTCAAATGACGATTCCTATCTAATAATAATAATTACCATTATTTGCTCATAATTATATATATCCAATTAGCTATTACAATCAAATTGCAATATCAATGTTGTAAGAGCCAATGTATTAATAAAGCTAAATTAACTTTAACAATTCATAATTAGTTTTACTATTAATGTTTTATGAATAAATGAAGTTCGAAATCATTTAAACATTATCTCACGCAGATTTATTTGACCTATAGACAGGATGGTGTCCGTGGTGTAATGGTTATCGTCCTTGGAAATGGACACGGTGACACGAGTTCAAATCCTGGATCAGACTGATTGCATTTCACATAGCACTAATACCCTTGGGAAAGGTATGAATCCGATCATTCTTCCTCCAGCTATGGGTAAATAGTAGGGCAGACTAGGTTCTTCAGCCTTGTCGAGGCAACTAGTCTAGGAGAAGGAAAACTCTGAATTCAAACCTTAAACCGCTTAAAAAATTTACCTTGTGTCATATCCTGCCCGAGCAGAGGGGTTGGGTAAATATGATAGACAGGATCTTAACAGATACTACTTCTTTAAGTTAAATAATGGCAAAAAGGGGGTGTTTCTATACTCCCCAGAGCTCCAGAACAAGAGACTTACCATCAGTTGCTGTTTCGTGTCATATACAATAATTTTGCTCTTAATATATATATATATATATATATATATCCCTTGGTTCCTTAGTTTAACGGCATATCAACCTTCGTGGGTTACTTAGTACCAAATCTTTCCTTGTGGAAGAAGAGTAGTGATATATGTCAGTAAGTTAGCCGACAGTAATCGAGGGACCAGAAGGCTCCTTCTCAATAGCTACTACAACGAAGTGTTGGTGAGGGCGCTACTTCTTTTTCTAGATTAATCCACTTACCCTAGATCCGTATCTTATAATGCTGCATGTTAAGCAGGAAGCAATCAAGTACAATTTTTTGAGTCTTTGCTATGACTCGACTATTGGCATAAACTCTAATTACAGTCTCTGGTCAGATGCGGGTGAATATCCATTAATAAAATCTTATGTCGCTATTTCTTTTAAGTATATCACTTTCTTCTTCTTCTTCTTCTTCTTCTTCTTCTTCTTCTTCTTCTTCTTCTTCTTCTTCTTCTTCACTCAATATTCACATGAGTGAAGGCGCACTTTTGAATAACGCTTAAAAGCGTAGGAAATAAATGGAAGTTCAAATACTGGATACTGCTGTTTGTGTTTCACTTCTCGATAATGCTATTGAGAAAAGCATGAAACCATCTGATCTCGCTCAAGCTAAGAGTTGACTGTTCGAGCTGGACCGACCAGTAGTTTGGCAAACCGGTTTAAAAGGAAAATGCTGAATTCAGATTACCTCTACCAATGTGTCGGCATGACAGGGTAACTTGATATATTGCGTCAGTCAAGAGTCATTCCTATCTACTGGTACCGTGTAACCCAGTTGTTATATAATTAAGGAATGATTTTTTATATTAATCATTTTTCGTTATCATATTTTATCATTCAGTTTGGTAAGGCTCTGAACTACTCGGGTCTCTTAGTCCAGGCGCATAGTTATTTGGTGCAGTCTAACGCTCGCGCGGAAAGGATATGACAATCTCCATTTGTCATGATAAACCCCCAGACAAGAAACGGGGCTGGAGTGTGGATGACGTCATGCCCAGAAGAGATGGTCCTGGGAATTTGAGGATTTTGAAAAGACAGAAGTTGAGATTCGACCGTTGAAGCGCAGTTGAGTTTTCTACCGTTGAGGCGTGCGGTTGAGTTTTTCAGATCTCGACCGGCAGAGATGAGTTGAGATCTTAAACATCACAAGACGTGCCGTGCGTTGGGGTGGGGTCATCATAGTATGGTTCGCATAGGCTTTTAAGAATTGCGTCTCTCTCCTTGTGTCGCCATGGACCGAAGCCAGGAATTAATAAGCCCGTTCGTATCCGAAGCGGAAGAGTCTACCTGTATTCGTATATGTATTTGTATAACTGTTGTGATTGATATCATAATGGCTATACAACACAGTCGAGCCCCTCGCAAGTTTCTTGGAGAGGAGATGGACAATTCTAAGTAACCATCCCATTCTTAAAAGGCTATGGAACGATAACATATAACAACATCAGTAGAAGGCCGAAGAATGAATCAACCAACTAGTTGTGCTAACAGGTATACGAATAAGGAGTTTCATTGTCCGAACTATACTTTAAAATGCTTATGATACTTCTCAAAGATATAGACAATATGAAATCGAAATGGTTTTCAGGGTATCAGTCCCTCTCAATTATAGATTACATGACCTTTCATATCTTTCATGGAGGAATATCCATACACCCCACGTACATATACTGTGTTCAAAACGGTAAAAGGTCGTAAATATATCTACTCTATAGAAAATGCTTCGATGTACACAGTTACCGAACATAAGATATTCCTTTAACTACAATCCATATTTTCGTGTCCTCTGAAAATCCCTGGATAAAGGTTAAGTTAGTGAACGAGGCTGTCTGCTTGTCGTCATGAGCAAACTTGTAAACAAAACAGAGGAAACTGTTTATAATTTTGAGAAAGGTCATTAATATTCATATAATTGTCCGGAAGTGAACTCATTTCTTAATTCTTATTTGTTTGTTTTTTAGAGGGGTGTTCTTTTTTTATTGATTACAGGACGTTTCGACCAGCAAAATATCCGTCCTTCTTTCAGTTGTCAGTTGCACCCCCGATAGGAAAGAAGCACATGTACTGGTTTCTTTCTTAGATAGATAGATAGATAGATAGATAGATAGATCAGAATAGAACAAAACAGAATAGAATAGAACGAGATAGATAGATAGATAGATAGATAGATAGATAGATAAGAATAGAACAGAATAGAATATAATTATATAGATCGATAGATAAGAATAGAATAGTTAGTATTAAACCTGAAAACCTAATAGTGTTTTATTTGCTGTATTCGGTGTTTCTTTATTTAAAAAAAACCCAAAAAATACAAAAAAAAAAAACGAGCTATTGTTTGTTTGTTTTTTATTGCTTTTATTTTTATTATTATTTTTGTACCCATAGAAAATTATAAAGGAATCATTTGTGGTTCCTTTAAGGTCGAACGACCTTTTTCTTTAAATTTGCATGACAGAAACTATTTTCGTCTTCTTTCAATTTATTCTTAGGTGAAAAATACAAGAAAACTTCCGCCTTTTCTACTCTGCCTTTACATACCATGAACTTTTTTTTCAGTTAGCGTAATGATTTCAGAAGAAAGAAACAGATCGCAATAGTTTGTTTGTTGTTTTTAAATAAATCTTTGTAGTCAGTGACAAAGAAAGATTATCACATCAAGTACTTTCTATAGACTGCCTGCCGTACAAAATCTTACATCAATTTTACTGGGTAGTTGACAGCAGTAAGCATAATAGACTGGGGCGATGTTGAAATGTGCATTTTTTTATAAAGAAAGAATGAGAAAAAGAAAAAACTGTCAGTGAAAAAAAAAAAACCCTGAAAGTATTACATCAAGAACGTAATAGATAGATAGATAGATAGATAGATAGATAGATATTGACAAACTAGACAGATAGATTGAGAGAGAGATAGAGGGGAGGAAAGCGATAAATAGAGACTGTGATAGATAGATAGATAGATAGATAGATAGATAGATAGATAGATAAAAGAAGAAGAAGAAGAAGAAGAAGAAGAAGAAGAAGAAGAAGAAGAAGAAGAAGAAGAAGAAGAAGAAGGTTAGTCTTTCACTGAGGTTAATTTATAGAACAGAGGGGAATAAAAAGAAAAAGGAGAGACGAGATATACATTGTAAAGATTAAAGAGTTGTAACAAAGAAGAGAAATATTATCAGGGTGAAAAGAAAAAGATTGAAAATCTCAGACTGAGTTAAATCTATTATGGATAAGAAAGAAAGAAAGAAAGAAAGAAAGAAAGAAAGATAGAATGTATGAAGCAGAAAGATGAAAAATTATGGAGACCGGGTGAGTTGAGGAGTAAAAATGAAAGAGGGAGAAAAAATAAATAAAAAGGAAAAAAGAAAGATGAAGTTAGAAAAGACTTGACGAAACTAAAGGAGAAATAAAAAGATATTGAGAAAGATACAAAGAAAGAAGTAGATAAAGCAATAGATAGATAGATAGAGAGATAGAGAGAGAGGGGGGCATTAGAGAGAGAGGGGGAGGAGATCGATTGAGACGAAGAAGGCTAAGAAATTAAGAAATTATAAAAAGAAAGATACGAGGAAATAGAAAGATTTTCGCGCCAGGATCAGGTCATAAAATCGATTAAAATGGAAGAAAAGAATAGAATGACAGGAAAAATTATGCAATCTTTAAATTATTCGTTGACATCGAGATAGGAAAATAAATTTTTTTAAAAAGCGTAAAATCTTTAAACAAATTAATATGAAATATATAAGAGAATGAAACGAGAAGATGAAAAAACTAAATGATAATCTGTGACTCCTCCTCTCATCTTCTTTTCTTTCTTGTCTGGGGTTCCTCGTGGTGTTATGGTTAAAGCGATGCACTGCGGAATCGTAGTACGCGAGTTCGTACTCCAGTCGCGCTATTACGTTCACTTTCGGGCAAATACCCTTAGGAAAGGTATGAACCCCCTTATTCTCCCTCCAGCTATGGGTAAATAGTAGGACGGACTAGGTTCTTCAGCCTTGGTGAGGCAACTAGTCTAGGAGAAGGAAAACTCTGAATTCAAACCTGTTAAACTCCGCTTAAAAATTGACCTTGTGTCATATCCTGCCCGAGCGGAGGGGTTGGTAAATAGTACCTACGTCTGTCGACTGGAGTTGCAGAATACGCCGACTGCACATCGGCAGAAGGGTAAGTTTCCCATGGCTCAATGAGTGGACTGGATATGACACTAAGCTGAATCTGATCGCGAGACTCATGTCCCGGAGCTTTGGGGAATGTGTGTAACACTTGATTGCCATTACTCCCACCTTAACTTTGACCCTGGGTGGTAATACCTGTTAGGATACAACCTATAGGTCAAATAGATTTGTTTAATCATTTATTATTCTAGAAACCATTTAACAAATGATTAATATTAAATTAAATTATCATTATTTGATAGAAATACTTGAAACCATTTAAGTGTGCCCATGTAGATAGTTGTATTCGGATTCGGACACAGAGCCAGACAATAATAATCGAAATCATTTAACTTTGTGCAAAAAAATTGCAAAAAAATTGAGGTCTGGGTTAAAAAAATAATGTTACCTACAAACTATTTACTTAAAAAAGATATACGTATGAAAAGGATTTAGAATAAAATAACCCTCAAGGGTTTATATGCCATTAAACAAAATTATCTAAGTTTTAAATATATATATATATATATATATATATATATGTGTGTGTGTGTGTGTATATATATATATATATATATATATATATATATATATATATATATATATATATATATATATATGAAAAAGAGAGTTTGAGAATTAGATTGACCTGTTTTGCTTACAGACTTGCGTATATTGGAATGAATTCATCACTAAAAATGAATTTCATCGTAAGAATTCGTTTTTTGGTGATAGATAGATAAATAGATAGATAGATAGATAGATAGATAGATAGATAGATATGAACTCGCTAAGATAGATAGATAGATAGATAGATAGATACGGCAAATAAAACATTTTCCGGTTTCATACTATCTATCAATCTATCGTGTGTGTGTGTGTGTGTTATTTTTAAAGAGAAACATGATATTTTTTATAACTGTATAGGGTAATTTTAATCATTTGTTTTTGTTCATCTCACTCAAAATATACCCCACACTCACACGCATGTCTATGTTAAATTAAATTAATTAAAACTGTTTCAGTTCATTTGAAACAAACCGCTGAACGCATCTAAGAGATTGCCTACTCTATGTGCCTCAGCATCAGGTGGCAATGAGTTCATAAAACGATCACATATTGGATACTAACAAATTTAACGAATTTGATATATGGATATAGTTATTTGGCTTAATGGTATATCAACCCTTACGGGTGCCTGTGGTGGAATGGTTATCGTCATAGGAAATGGACACGGCGACACGAGTTCAAATCCTGGACGAGGCTGATTGCATTTCACATAGCACTAATACCCTTGGGAAAGGTATGAATCCAATTATTCTCCCTCCAGCTATGGGTAAATAGTAGGGCAGACTAGGTTCTTCAGCCTTGGTGAGGCAACTAGTCTAGAAGGAAAACTCTGAATTCAAACCTGTTAAACTCCGCTTAAAAATTGACCTTGTGTCATATCCTGCCCGAGCGGAGGGGTTGGTAAATATGATCAATCAACACTTACCAAATCCTGTTTATATATATGGGGAAGTTTGAAAGCGGATAGTGCGTTGAGAACTTTATTTTTTAACGAGTCAGAGCTCATTTGTTTACACATAGCCAAATGGTTTAAAGCATTGCTAACACCAATAATTCTATTGCTCAGTCGACTGGGCTGTAGAATACAACGACTGATTCTCTACAAAGGGTTAAAACACCCCCCTCAACCAGGGTCCTGGATATGACATTAAACAATCTGATGGGGAGGTTCCAGTAATGTTGTATCTTAGAGGAATGCAGAGTACCCTTCATTGACATCACTCCCAGTTCCACTCTGGCTCTGAGTGGTAGCACCTGATAGGGACCTAGCTATGGGTCAAATAGAACTAAACTGTGTACTTATACAAAACTGAACTGTTTGAAATAGAATTATTTTGAAATTTAAACTGCGTACTTATGGTTAAAGTGAATTGTTTAAAATTGAACTGTTTTTTAATGCTAAACTGAATTGTTTGAAATAGAACTGTTTTGACATTTAACTGAGTGTAAACAAAAAATATACTTATATTAAACTGAATTGTTTGAAATATAACTGTTTAGATGTATAAAAATGGATTTGGCATTAAATAACCTTCAATGGTTGATATTCCATAAAACCCAACCAAATCAATAATTCTATTTAATGTTAAACATTTGTCTGCACACAGTTAAATGGGTCCATGTATTGCCAATACTAATAATTCTATTTTATCTTTATTATATGTCTATGCTACGTTACTGAATAATTTTTGTCGTTTCTTTTCCTACATATCAACACTTTTAAAAGCTTTTAAAAAAAAACTTTTGTTCACAACAAACTTTATCTTGAAGATGAACTATGGTCAGAACTAATTAAGAACAATCAAAAATTTTAAATGTTTGAATGTGCGGAGGGGTTGGGTAAATATGATAAAAATAACATTCATTATATATATCATCATCATCATCATGTCGTGCTGCTAGCACGGATTTCACTGACTCTCTGTCGTCATATCCATCGCTTATAACAGGTCTTCTAGACTACATCCTGTGTCCGTACAGAGCTGTTGTAGATAAGTTGTAGTTGATCGTCCCACACTTGAACGTCCGTGTGAAGAGGTCCATAGAAGAACGGTGCTTATGAGTTCGTCTTATATCTTCAGCAGTGTCCTGCGTGTCTTGTTCGTCTTATTTGGATAGTTTTAGAGATAGGAGGTAGGTGGCCGTCACACAAGTTAAAACTTCTGAACCCATGAGAAGCAGTATGGTGGATGTGAAGTATGACGGATGTACCCAACGACGGGTCAACAGCACGCTTCACCTGATGCTGGGCCGAAGAACTCCGTAGGTCAACGGCCAGGAACAAATAGTTCAGTAAGGAAGCTACTGTTACACAACTATAAGGATGGCGTCTATTGATGAGATAAAAATACAACCATCGAAAAATTACCATGACCCTCACTTACTATATATATGTATATATATAAATAAACACGCATATATATATATATATATATTGATGGATACTGACATTACAACACTCTGAAAGATCAGGGTGCAGTATGTGCATGGGGTGCGAAGACTGTTGATTCACATTTTATTTTGGAACCCATGCTTGTATTGATATATATGAGTGATCCATTATATGTAATATGTATATGTGATCCATTGTATGTGATATGTATATGTGATCCATTATATGTGATATATATATGTATATATATAAAGGATCCATTATTTGTGATACGTATAATTGATCCATTATATGTTATGTGTATATGTGATCCATTACAGCAATCCAGCAGCATAAGTCATATAAGATATTGGTAAATTGGGTAAATTGAAACACATTCAAGTTGTTATAATTTTATTTCCGTCTGTGTGAATAATAATAATAATAATAATAATAATAATAATAATAATAATCTAATGCAAAATTGCACAAAAAGGAACACAAGTGTAATCATGACTGGGTAGGAAAGGTGATTTACGGGAAATTGTGCAAGAGACTAAAAATTGCTTATTCTGACAACTGGTGTTTGCATAAATCGGAATTTGTCCAAGAAAATGAGAGGCATAAAATAGAAAAATATACGATGAAACTCGGTAAAAACTTGTCATAATGTGGATTTTGCCAGACATATTGAGTGAAAATAAAAGAGAGCGAAAAACTGGATGAATTCTAAGACTTTGCCCGAGAGTGGAAAAGGCTGTGGTAAATGAGAGAGACAGTGATACCAATCGTAATTGAAGCACTTGGAGTGGTTCTCATAAGCTTGATAAAGAAACTGAGGGAAATGGAAACAAGAGGAATTGTCGAAACCATCCAGACCACAGCACTGTTAAAATCAGTTAGAATACGAAGAAAAGTCCTGGAGATATGAGGAGACTTGTTGTCACTCAGACTTAAGTGAAAAAAATACCTGTTAAAACTGGTGTGAAAAGGTCAATAATAATAATAATAGAGAGAAACAGAATCTCTCCTAATAGCAGCACAAAACAACACCATAAGAACCCGTCATATCAAAGCGAGAATAGATAAGACTCAACAAAATAGGAAATGTAGGCTATGTGGTGACAGAAACAAAACGATCAATCACATAATAAGCGAATGCAGCAAATTAGCACAGAAAGAGTATAAGACAAGACACGACTGGGTGGACAAGGTGATTCACTAGAAAATGTGCAAGAAATTGAAATTTGACAATACGAACAAATGGTATATGCACAACCCAGTACCTTTCCCAGAAAATGACATACAGTAACTCCTATGAGATTTTGACATACACACGGATCACGTAATCTCGGCCAGAAGACCAGACCTAATAATAATCAACAACAACAAAAAAAAAAAGAGAATTTGTAAAATTGTCGACTTTGCTGTCCCGGCTGACCACAGAATAAAACTGAAAGAATGTGAAAAGAAGGATAAGTACTGCGACCTTGCTAGAGAATTGAAAAAACTGTGGAACATGAAGGTGATGATTATACCAATTGTGACTGGTGCTTTTGGCGCAGTAACAAAAGGATTGTTAAAGGGAGAGGAGGACTTGGAGTTTGGCGGACTAGTGGAGACCATCCAAACGACAGCATTATTGAAAACGGCCAGAATACTGAGAAGAGTCCTGGAAACTTGAGGAGACTTGCTGTCTCTCAAACTCCAGTGAAAAACCATCTGCTAACGTTGATGTGAAAAACTCCAAAAGAGTAAATGATAGATAGATAGATTTAGGATATGGCTATTTGATTTCCCTTAGTATATTTGGTGGCTGACAGTTGGTATATGAGCCGAAATAAAATAAATAAATAAATAGATAAGCAGAATTTCGAATACTGATTTTCAAGGTAAGTGAGTTCTCAATTTAAAGATTAATCAATCCTATCATTTTACTAATTTTATTATTTAACTAAATGTTTTCTCACACCACAACCAACACCACATACACAAACCCCTCTCTCTCTCTCTCTCTCTCTCTCTCTCTCTCTCTCTCTCTCTCTCTCTCTCTCTCTCTCTCTCTCTTTTTTTTTTTTTTTTTATCTATCTTAATAGATATATGTGGACAAGATGGGATAGGTAAATGGGTTAGTAGGCAAAATGGACCGATGTAGATGTAAATGTAGATGTTTGAACAGGTAGACAGGAACACAGAATGAGATAGATAGATAGATAGATAGATAGATAGATAGATAGATAGATAGGGAAAATGGATCCATGTATGTACAGATGTTTAAACAGGTAGATAGGAGCACAAAATAAGATAGATAGATAGATAGATAGATAGATAGATAGATAGATAGATAGGTAAAATGGATCCATGTATGTACAGATGTTTAAACAGGCAGATAGGAGCACAAAATAAGATAGATAGATAGATAGATAGATAGATAGATAGATAGATAGATAGATAGATAGATAGGGAAAATGGATCCATGTATGTACAGATGTTTAAACAGGCAGATAGGAGCACAAAATAAGATAGATAGATAGATAGATAGATAGGGAAAATGGATCCATGTATGTACAGATGTTTAAACAGGCAGATAGGAGCACAAAATAAGATAGATAGATAGATAGATAGATAGATAGATAGATAGATAGGTAAAATGGATCCATGTATGTACAGATGTTTAAACAGGCAGATAGGAGCACAAAATAAGATAGATAGATAGATAGATAGATAGATAGATAGATAGATAGATAGATAGATAGGGAAAATGGATCCATGTATGTACAGATGTTTAAACAGGCAGATAGGAGCACAAAATAAGATAGATAGATAGATAGATAGATAGGGAAAATGGATCCATGTATGTACAGATGTTTAAACAGGCAGATAGGAGCACAAAATAAGATAGATAGATAGATAGATAGATAGATAGATAGATAGATAGATAGATAGATAGATAGATAGATAGATAGGGAAAATGGATCCATGTATGTACAGATGTTTAAACAGGTAGATAGGAGCACAAAATAAGATAGATAGATAGATAGATAGATAGATAGATAGATAGATAGGTAAAATGGATCCATGTATGTACAGATGTTTAAACAGGCAGATAGGAGCACAAAATAAGATAGATAGATAGATAGATAGATAGATAGATAGATAGATAGATAGATAGCTAGATAGATAGATAGGGAAAATGGATCCATGTATGTACAGATGTTTAAACAGGCAGATAGGAGCACAAAATAAGATAGATAGATAGATAGATAGATAGGGAAAATGGATCCATGTATGTACAGATGTTTAAACAGGCAGATAGGAGCACAAAATAAGATAGATAGATAGATAGATAGATAGATAGATAGATAGATAGATAGGTAAAATGGATCCATGTATGTACAGATGTTTAAACAGGCAGATAGGAGCACAAAATAAGATAGATAGATAGATAGATAGATAGATAGATAGATAGATAGATAGATAGATAGATAGGGAAAATGGATCCATGTATGTACAGATGTTTAAACAGGCAGATAGGAGCACAAAATAAGATAGATAGATAGATAGATAGATAGATAGGGAAAATGGATCCATGTATGTACAGATGTTTAAACAGGCAGATAGGAGCACAAAATAAGATAGATAGATAGATAGATTGAGAGATAGAGAGATAAGCGCCAAGAAAGGGAGATACAACTAGATAAATCATGCCTGTATTGATATAAATTCATTAAGTTAAATATGAAATCGAGCAGACGGAAATTGGCACACGACCATAGAGAGACTGAGATAACTAGATAAATAATGAAAGACAATATATCAGATGTACACAATGCCACACCCAGTGTCACATAGGGTGGGGCACTCAATAACAATTTTATGTAAACATTTATTATAAATAAAAAAAAGCACAAAAAACCAAATGTAACTTGGTAAAATCACAATTATTGACCGCCCTATTACTTCAACCCCAACTTCTATATGTATAAAGTTCGAATATGAGTACTCTTGCTCGCCGGCATTCGTTTGCTCGTGATCTTGTATATGTGAGTTTGTATGTGTAAGTGTGTGTGTGTGTGTGTGTGAGAGAGAGAGAGAGAGAGAGAGAGAGAGAGAGTTTTTAAGTGCATATTTACAAACATGTGTTTGTGTGTGCGTATGACATGTATGTATGTATGTATGTGTGTGTGTGTGTGTGAGAGAGAGAGAGAGAGTTTTTGAGTGCATATTTACGAACATGTGTTTGTGTGTGCGTGTGACGTGTATGTGTGTGTGTGTGTGTGTGAGAGAGAGAGAGAGAGAGAGAGAGTTTGAGTGCATATTTACCAACATGTGTTTATGTGTGCGTGTGACGTATATGTATGTATGTATGTATGTGTGTGTATGTGTGTGAGAGAGAGAGAGAGAGAGAGAGAGAGTTTGAGTGCATATTTACGAACATGTATTTATGTGTACGTGTGACTTGTATGTATGTATGTGTATGTGTGTGAGAGAGATAGAGAGAGAGTTTGTGTGTGAGTGTATGTGCGTAAGAGAGAGTTTGTGTATGTAAGAGTTTATGCATATGGGTGAATGTGTGCGAGCATGTGAGTGTTTATGTATATGTATGTGTGTGTTGGGGAAGTACGTGTGTATTTGTGAGTGTGTTTGTGAGAGTATGTATTTTGATGTGTGTATTTAAGCATGTGTGAATGACTATATATATGTGTGTGTGTGTGTGTGAGAGAGAGAGAGAGGGGGGGGAGATCTTGTGTGTAAGAGTTTGTATGTATGTATGAGTGTGTGCATTTGCATGTGTGTGTGTATATGTGAGAGAGAGTGAGAGAGTGAGAGACAGAGAGACAGAGAGAAAGAAAGAGTTTGTGTGTGTACCTGTATGCCCCTGTGTGCATGTGTATGTGTTTGTGTGTGTGTGTGTGTGTGTGTGTGTGTGTGTGTGTGTGTGTGTGTGTGTGTGTGTGTGTGTGTGTGTGAGAGAGAGAGAGAGAGAGAGAGAGAGTTGAAAATGATAATTTTACACTTATATGAATACATAGACGACATTTATTCCTTGGGGCCTCTGTCTTGTCGATTCGCTTTTTTTAACAGAATGTCAACTTCGTAAAAGATATTTGATCAACAATTCAGTGATTTAAGACTTTATAATATAACAAGACCTGAAAGAAAGCACCAATTGAAAAAAATAGAAAAAAGGGAAAAAAAAAGGAAAGAACAGTAAAAAAAAAAAAACCAAAAAATCTCATTCTACTTTTTTCCTGTTTTTCCACGTAAAATACCCTAAATTAATTATGTAAGAGCTCGTCTTCATTTTGAATATTTCAAACGTTCCACCGTTTCTTTTAGCCCATTTTCTATTCATAAGTTCTTTTGCAATCATCGCGTTAAAAAAGTTCTTTAGTGATTGTTATAAAAGCCTCAGAGATTGAGAACTCTTACCACAATAATAATAATAATGATAATAAAAAGCAATGAGGTTAGACGTGCCTTTCTCTATGCGAGAACACGCATGCTCGTTTATTTGCGCATGCGTGTTTCTGTCCATGCTCTATGCATTCATTCAACTGGTTTTATTCACCTCCCCACGTATTTATTCAATGGTTGCGAAAAAATCAAGAAAAAAAAATGGAATTTTAAAAATGTAAAAAGACAGAAAAAAAAAAAGAAAAAAAAAAGAACGTATCATGCGAGCAAGCTTTTAACTGTCTTAAATCTATTTTCGTTGGGATCGTTTAGTATAAATCGAACATTTATGGTTATTGTAACTACACGTTTAGGGATTGAGAAAAAAATCTTTGCTCAGCTGGTAACAACGTTTTTGTTTTCCGTCATCTATATTACAAAGATCAGATTTTTCTTGGTTTGTATGTTACAAATAACAAGTGATACAACACAGTAAACGTTTTGCTAGTGCAATGGCAATAAAATGCTTCAAATTAGAGAAGAAAACAAATTCCTAACAAATTTGAATAATAATAATAATAATGATGATGATGATGTTGATAATGATAATAATGATAATACCGCGCACAATTTCCAGAAGAACAGAAAGGATGTCGCAATGGAACAAGAACTGATGACCTACCATATAAAGATAAGCACACCCTGAAGAAGATAAAAATCAAGCGGAAAAATATAAGCCATGACATGGATAGGCAACAAAAAAGCCTATGATATGGTCCGGCAAATTTAGAAGATAGAAAGTCCGTAGATCTTCAAAATATCAGAGAAAGTCATAAACTTCATTACAAGGGCGATGAAAAACTGTAAAGCGGGAATCAGCAGCAAAAAAAAAAAACCCCAAGAAGTTAAAATTCTGCGAGGCTTCTTTTAGTGAGACTCACTCTCACCATTAATAGTTTTATATCAACAATACCCAATAATTATATACTAAAAAATGCACAGGAAGATACAAATTCACAAAGTCACGGAAAAGATGAATCATCCTATGTATCTGCATGATGTTGAGATATTTGCAAAAAAAAAGTCCTAGAAACCATTATACAAACAATTAGAATACAGCTTAGATAAAGGAAGAGAATTTGGGGTCGGAAAAAATGTGCCATGTTCATCATGAAAAATATAAACAAAGAAAGAAAAAGAACTACCCAATCAGGAAGGAATCAATCGGAGAAGAAGAAAACGACGGCTAACTGTAAATAATAATAAGCGGACGCCATCAAAGAAACAGAGATGGAAGGAAAAAAAGAGAAAAGAGTATTTAAGAAAAACAAGAAAACTTCTCGAAACCAAACTCTACGGCAGAAATCAAATCTAAGAAATTACTTTGGCAGTTTCTCTTATAAGATAATCTGGAACCTTCTTAAACTAGACAAGGGAAGAACTCAGATGGATCAAAGAACAAGAAAATTGATAACAATGCACAAGGCTTTACACCATCAAGCGGATACCGATAGACTCATTTGTTTAATTTTTTTAATCACAAAAGTTTATTTTTCTCGTTCACTTAATTACCTGTTTGTTGTTATTTGCTCATATTGGTTGCCATACCAAAAGGTTGAAGAACCCAGTCAGCGCAGGAGAATAATTGGATTCATACCATTCCCAAGAGTATTCATCATCATCATCATCTTGTCGCGCCATCAGCACGGATATCCCTGACCCTCTCCCGCCACCCCCACTATCGTCCATCGCTTCGGACAGGTCCTCAAATTCTCATCCCGTATCGGCACAGAGCTGTTGTATGTAGGTACTAGCTGGTCGTCCTGCCTTTGCTGGTCCACAGAAGTACTTCACTTATAAGTTCGTTCCTACTTCTCCAGCAGTGTGCCGCATGTCTGGTTCGTCTAACTTGGATAGTTTTCGTGATGGTTGGTAAGCGGCTGTACAGCAGCTGCTTTAAGAGGTGCAGCCTACAGGATTGTTTGATATTGCCCGCAGCGTTCTTGTGTAGTTGCTGTCGAGCTTTTTTTCCATACGTTTAGTTAGCGTCCATGTAGTGCATCCATACAGCAGTATCGACACGACCGCTGCTTGGAAAAATCTGCCTTTCATTTTATCGGTCAGGTATGACTTCCACATGATCGATAGACTATCGATAGTTGTCCATACCTTTGCTAGTCGCGTGTTGACGTCCGTCTCGGTTGATGAGACACTGGTGAAATGCAAATAACCTCATCCAGGATTTGAACCCAGTCCACCGTATCCATTTTCTACTCCGATAACCATTACACCACAAGCACCTCCTGTAAATATAGTATGTGTATGGGGAGGTGAATATTCCTCCGTGAGAGATATAAAAGGTCATGTAATCTATAATGATGACAGAATGATACCCAGAAAACAATTTTGATTTTACATCGTCTATATCTTTGAGAAGTATCATAAGCTTTTTAAAATACTGGCCGAACAATGAAACTCCTCATTCAACCTGTTAGTTCAACGTGTTGGTTGATCCATTCTTCGGTCTTCTACATATGTTGTTATATGTTATTGTCCTTGAAAGTTTTCAGGTCTTTGAGTCACCATGCCAAGCAATTCCCCTTCATGACGTCTCTCAAGGCAATGGGAGGGTTACTTGGCAATGCCCATCTCCTCTCCTAGTAACACACAAGAGGTTTTACTAGGTTACAGCGTGCCAGTAGCAAGTAACGACTCCTGACCTGACTTAAAACACCACTTTTGCTCCCTGACTTGACTCAATGCAGCAATTTATCCTGCCATGTTAGTCATGGAGAGGGATCTGAATACGGAGTTCCTTCAAGACTGTTTACCTACCAACAAGTCATGAGAGCCAGGTCTGCCTTACTATTTACTATTAGTTGTAGGGAGACGAAACGGGTTTATACTTTTTATTTTGATTACATATGTATGATCTCATTGGTCTATTGGGTAGAGTGTTCGCCAATGGACCGGGAGACATGGGTTCAATCCCAGTTCGAGTCACACCAAAGACTTTAAAAATGGTACTTGATACCTGCTTGCTTAACACTCAGCAATATAAGGTACGTATCAAGGGTAAAGTGGAGCAATCCAGGGAAAGGAGTAGCGCCCTCCCCTACACCTCGGTGTAGTAGCTATTGAAAAGGGAGCCTTCTGGTCGCCCTCGACTAAAGGGAGACAACTTTACTTACTTTATTATATTGAAGAAGAAATTTTCGTAATCTTTATTCTGTCTTGCTCTTAATCAGTTTCGTTTATGGTCCCTATATATCAGATTATTCCATTCACTAAAAGACCACCCTATCGGCGGGGCTTAGAATACGCCAACTTCCAAAAGGGTAATATCCTACCAAAAAAAAGAGCGCTTTGTCTATGACACTTCATCCAATGAAGAGACTCTCGTTATGGAGCTTTAGGGGGTGAGGATTAACCTTTCCTTGCCATTATTTCCTGGTTCACTCTAATCTTGTTAGGTTCTCATTTATGGGTGAAATACTTCTTTCCGGAAAATATTATAATTAGAGATTAATGCTTGAAACCATATAAATGAGTACAAACAAATTATAATTAAAGAAGCTGTTACTTGAAACCATATAATTGTACATGAATTAATTGTATTATTATTTACAAATGATGATCATTAGTTGTTTGAAACCATATAACTGAGTACAAACAAATTATCATTATATAAGAAGTTACTTGAAACCCTATAATTGTCCAAGAATTATTAATAATTTTGATTACAAATGATGATAATTCATTACTCTAAACTATATAATTGCTTGAAAAAAGATAGACTTCAGCATTAACATTTCTGTTAATACCCTTGGGAAAGGTATGAATCCAATTATTCTCCCTCCAGCTATTGGTAAATAGTAGGGCAGACTAGGTTCTTCAGCCTTAGTAAGGCAACTAGTCTAGGAGAAGCAAATCTCTGAATTCAAACCTGTTAAACTCCGTTTAAAAATTGACCTTGTGTCATATCCTGCTCGAGAGGAGGTGTTGGGTAAATAGGATTGACATTTCTCTTTCTTCATTTTTAATGGCATATAAATTTTTGTGAGTTATTTAATGCCGAAACCATTATTGTAGAACAGCAATGGTGCTATTCAACCCATAAATGGAAGAACAAGGGGGTTCAAACTTTTCTCAGGAGTATTACTCCGAAAATGAGCGTAATTAGGCAACTTGAGTCCGAACCCGCTTCCTTCGATGCTGCAGTTCAGTACTTTTGCCACTTCGCCATAGTCTCTCTCTCTCTCTCTCTCTCTCTCTCTCTCTCTCTCTCTCTCTCACACACACACACACACACATACACATACATACTTCGGCATCACATAATGCGGCAATGGTTTTTAAGCCGTAAAAAATCCTTTAAAGAATATGATATTTTCACGATGGTTTGAACTAATGTCTCAAAAGCACCCCTGTGACATCCATGATACCTTTTAAATGTATTTACCCAATTCCTCAGCCACGATAACGGACTTTGGCATGAAATAACTCAGCAATGGTTGATATGCTAAAAAAAAAAAAAAAAAAGCAAACAACCAACCAAAACAAACTTTCTCCAAAAGGACCGATTCTTCCTTTTCAGACATTCCACACATCAGAATACCAATAATCACTTAGAGTCCTGCGTAAAAAAATTCACGATATACTACGGTGGTTCAATAAGAAATGTGAATTCGTGAAGTTGTTAAAACGAACCTCTCCGTACACATTACACATTCTTCTGTAAATTTCACATGGTTTGCACTTCTCAGCCACCAAAACATTGATGATAGACCTCTGTTCAAGCCTGGAGCACTCTGGTTGATTTGCTTCCACTTTGAATCGTTTCAATGCAAATACTCTTCCGAGATTAAGATATTCTTTGTTATAAACATAATTCCAAACATTGCGGAGATTACATTTATACACAAAAATTCTGAAAAATAATCTTTTTGCTTTTTTCACAAAAACCCCCTTATTTATCAAATGGCCTTCGTAGATAGATAGATAGATAGATATTAACAGACTTTCAAAGATAGATAGATAGATTACTCTTATTTATTAAATGATCCACATATATTCACAATGTTATGATGCAATTACATATTTGAAATAATTGAAAGAATATTATGGAAGAAAAACTTCCAACATGTTAATAGAAAAGTAGTTATTTATTAAGTTTAGTGTGGCACAAGCCCAGAAGTAAGAGCACTCGCTAACAGTGGTCAGCTCACTTAACTCGTAAACCAATACACCAATAAGAATTTGAACCATTTTCTTAGTTTACCTTAGTCTGGCACAATATCAGAATTACAAGCCACCATAGAGAAATCGAACTCAGTAACAATGGTTTTATAGCCTAGCTCGCTAAATATTACCACATGCTAGACGTCCTAAAACAAAGCATAGCTTAGATTTGGCACAAGACTTAAAGTATGGAGCACTTTAAATAAGATTGAATGTATCTTCCCAATAATTTTAAGCAAGTAAGCACTTCATTATCACAAACAGATCTATTAGACACATAAATAAAACTCCTTCACGAATGAATTAGAGTCTCATTAGGTGCCCTTTTCATACAGCCTTGTGCCACATCTAAGCAGAAAGCTTCATAAATTACTAAATGAGACTCTAACGGGTACAAGCATTTCGGATCTGTTATGGAAAAGAAAGGGGGATATCGTGCTACTATTTTTGGGAAAGGAAGGACTCCAATTATTCTCCCTCCAGCATAAGTGCTGGATCCTCACCATCGGATTCAGTGTCGTATTCAGAACACTCCATTTTTATCTTTTTAGAGAGAGAGAGAGAGAGAGAGAGAGAGAGAGAGAGAGAGAGAGAGAGAAGGTTCTTGTCCTACTGTAGGAGATACAAGTAACATATATTCTAGGGCCTAGTCATAATAAAAAGGGGAAATCCATCATAGAATGATAATAATGATATTGCAAACACTGAAAGTACCGGTTCACGCTAAATAACTGAAGTTAAACAACGATGGACCTGTTCAGTAATTAGATGGGTTACCATTTAGTTTCAACATGTACAATAAGCTGAACTAATCAAAGCTTAATAAATAACAACAAATATCAATTAGAGATGTTATTACTTTCTACATAGATGGCATTGTTATACATTGCGATATCGTCTGCAATATTCCCACTGATAGCAGTCCAGGGGCGAATCTATTCAAAAGCTAAAGTTTCAGTACCCCTAATCCCGGTGGGGGACCTAGAAGTTAATTTACTACAACATTGCTTAAAAAGTTTGGGTCTTCTGCATGAGAAAGAGCGTCTAGGAAATTATATAAATGCAATTCAATATAAAATAATTGTTGAATAAAAAATAAAAAGGTTATTAAAAATGCGAATCTTCCAATAACAGTTTAAGCCAAAGCCTCACCACCAACACCACCACAACCCCAATAATAAAAGGTAGATCTATCACAGTTTTACTGCCTCTGGCTATTTTATATCTGTCTCTCTGTGTCTGCTTCTCTCTCCTCTCTCTCTCACTCTCTCTCTCTCTCTCACACACACACACACACACAAACATGTACACATGCAGACACATACACACACATTTCTTTCTCCCTCACACTTTTTCTTTCTCTATCGCACACACACACACACACACACACACTTCTTTCTCTCACTTTCTCTCTCTTTTTCTTTCTCTCTTTTCCTCTTTCACACACACACACACACACACACACACACACACACACACACACACACACACACACACACACACACACTTCTTTCTTCCCCTATCTATCTATCTATCTATCTAGTAGCACGAGCAATCCTGACTAACAAAGCATCACATATAAACCTTGTTTAGATTCAGTAGATGAAATTACTCAATTGAACATTGAAAATCTTATATAAATGATTTATCTCTGTCTTGTCTTTATTTTCATTGAAAATAAATCTATTTAATTTATTTATCAGAATTCTAGCAAGATGTAGCGAGAAGTTCCGTGTCTGTACGCATGCGCGTAAGATGGAAATGTAAAAAAAGACATCTTTTTTCGTCGTCTTTTATTGGAATTTTGTTAGATTTTAGATTTTATAATTGATATGAGATTGTAACTAATTACAAATTAGACAGAAGTGTAAACCTAAGGACCAACAAATATTATAAATCTATATATGAATCAAATTCGCATTATGTCTGTATACATATTATATGTATGTGCGTATGTATGAGAGAGGGAGAGAAAGGTGGAGAAGGAGAAAGATGGACAGTAACCCAGAAAAAAACAGAACATCATAGCGAGATTTTTACGGGAACAATGCAATATGTTCTAATTTAAAGAATAAAACAATTTACTGTGTAATTTGTAGAGGAATTATTTTTGTGTCCGATGGTGGAGATGGTGGGGAGTTGCAGGTTCGTGCAAAGCGTAATTTTTCATTTATCCAGATTTTGAACCGAATTCTCGATATAACGGAGATAACTATCAAATGTTAATAAGAATCCATCACTATTTCCTAAATCGAAGCATCAATATCCGCACGGACCGTTATTACAGGCGAGGGGAACCCAACGATTCTGCGGTTCGTCCAGTATATAATGAATATAAGAACTATGTTATGCAGATGACTAAATATGATAAGAACTGTTGACAAACAGAAGCAGTCGAGCTGAAATCGATATTTAAGCAGGCCACGTTAGATAGATAGATAGATAGATAGATAGATAAACAGATATAGACCGAGAGAGAGAGAGAGAGAGAGAGAGAGAGAGAGAGAGAGAGAGAGAGAGAAGAGAGGGAGAGATGACAAAAAGGAAGAAGAGGGAAAAGGAGAAAGGAAAGAAAATTAAGACAGATGGGATGTTCAGACTTATTGACACAGCGAAAGTTCTTCCAATAGACGAAGCGTTAAGGAAATGATAATATTATAAATTGCTAATCTAGAAAGGGCAGGGTTCTCTAGAAGAAGCTCTTACCAAGAATTGAAAGCCCACTATTAAAGGCAAATACGTATTGCATCACAGCAACCTGCACAAGCCTCGAAGATTGGAAAAGGCCAAGAAATGTAGGTACACAGATAGATAGATCGGACAGAATTAGAGAGATAAATAGAAATAGACGAACAAGTTGCTAGTAACTGAATTTTTATCGGAAATATTTACCGAATAATATTCGGTAGGTGAGTATTGACATTCACCAATGAATCAAGTGCATTGACAGAGAAAGAGATTTTGTTGGAAAATGTTGAAAAAATAACAACAAACTTGATGAAAAAAGGCATTTGTTTTACTCGTTTTTACTGTACGGAAGTGTTCTAAAACGTATGCAGATAGATAGATAGATAGATAGATAGATAGATGTGAAAAGAATTAGATTATAGTGAAAAGTTTCCTGCATCTTTTAATAAAAAAAAAATTATCTTCGGTATATGTGATGAGCAAACGCAAGTAAATAAAATATTGTTGACTAATTTAACAATTTCAAATAGATGTTCCTATTTGCTTCTCTCTCACACCACACACACACACACACACTCACACACACACACACACATATATATATATATATATATATATATATATATATATACTCACTCACTCACTCACTCATACACATACACACACACTCACTCACTTACTCACACACACATACACACACATACTAACTCACTCACTCATTCACTTACTCACACACACACACACACATATTCACTTACTTATTCACTCACTTACTCATACACATACACACACACTCACTCATACATACACACATACACACACACATTCTCACTTACTCATACACACACACACACTCACTCATACACATACATTCACACACACACACACACACACACATACTCACTCACTCACTTACTCACACACACACACACACACATACTCACTTACTCACACACACACACACACACACACACACATACTCACTTACTCACACACACACACACACACACATACACACACACACACACTCACTCACACTCACACGCACTTACTCATTCACACTGCCTGAAAGAGAATTTACAACCTATGAATCTATTCGAACTCCCACAGAGCCTGATTTGACATTATAGTTGGGTAGTGGCATGCACAAATCGAGATTTATGCGTGATCGTCTCAAAAAATGCTTGATCTCCTCGGCATTCCCCCTTTCGAACGCCTCAGGCGCTCACTGAGAGAATTATATACGAGGGGTATTCAAAAAGTATCGAGTCTGAGACAATTTATAAAAAAAGATAGACTATGAAATATTAATTTTTTTCTTTCCAAAATCGTCCTCTTTGGCATTCAGCATACTCATTCCATCGAGTTCCCCATTGGTTGAAGCACCTCTGAAATTATAAAGACAAGCCGAGCCGTCGTATTTCTTTTAATGCACTCCGCATCCTCAGATCCTATCTTTGTCGAATTTATGTGTGTGCATGTGCACACACACACACACACACACACACACGTACACACACACGTACACACTTATATATATATATATATATATATATATATATATATATATATTTAACCCATACCTGGGGGGGATAAGGAGGTTCATACCTTTCCCAAGGGTGTTTGTCTGAAAATGAACGTAATAGCGCGACTGGAGTTCGAACTCAGTTACTTGGAGGCTGCAGTCCAGTACTTTAGCCACAGCGCCTCATTTTATCCTAAGTTAATTCAGTGCAAATGTTACCAACTCGCCAACATAAATTGCTTTCTGTAATTTGAAGTCATATGAAACTGATCCGTCTGAAGTAAATATCAACAAAATCCATTCTGACCTTTGCAAACTGCAAGACAACTAAAACTAAAAACATGAATTTATGAAGTCAACATTTCTGTTCGGAGAAATATTCTTCACACGGAATATGGTAGCCATTTAAAAGTACTTTTAGTCGAACGGTCAATCTTGTTTTGTTTTTTGGGGGGGTGGGGGGAATTTTTGTTTGTTTGTTTGTTCATTCTTTTTCTTACATGGCGATGTTCTCTAGATTTTAAAATGTTCACTGGGAAATAAAAAAAAAATAGAATAAAAGACTGAACACACCGCTTGATCACCATCCTTCAGCGATGGAAATGCTTAAAGTGACGTCCAAGAAAACCTCCTGAGGTGTCGAATGAGAATTCAAGTATTATCGAAAGTAGCTTCTTTTTTTTTTTTTTCTTTTTACTCAGAATTCTTTATTTTATCAGTTGAATACATTTGACTTGGTATGATTTATTTGTTTGACGGCATATCAACTCCTTATGGATTATTTAATAGTGAAATTAGATTTTATCCGTCTGAATTTTTTAGATGAGGCTTGATGAGTGATATTTTAATATTTTGTATGCGATTTTTCGGACTGTTGTCCTCGTCTTATTGTTGTTAGTTGTAACATAACGTTTCGGCTGCTGTATCCTCCGGCCTTCCTAGAGAAATCATTTTTAAAGTCAAAATTTAAAATTGATTTCCCTGGTTGAATCATTTTTATGTCCAGATAAACAAGGGACACCTGAAGAAGGCCGGAGAATGCAGCGACCGAATAGTTGTGACACAACTAACAACAATAAAAATGAGAACAACAGTTCGAAAAATCACGCCCAGAAATTAGATTAATTTGTACATGTTTGATTGTAATCATAACGATTTATATTTATTAAACATTCCGTTACAATCTTTTTTAATTGCATTTTTCATCTATCTATAATTATTTTGCTTTCACATAGTTATAGTTTCAAGTATTCTTATCTAATACTAATGATTTATACACAATTATATAGTTTCAATTAATAATTCCGATTTAATAATAATTTTTTTTTTGGCACACAGTTCCATGATTTCGAGTTCTCCCAATAAATAAAGATAATTTTTAAACAGATCAATTTGGTCCATAAATGGGACCTTTACAGCTCCTCCTACACTGGGCCAGAGTAGGCTTGGGGTTATTGGCAACAAAGGGATGATTCCACATCCCTCAGGTTCCCGATAAGCGATATTTTCTAAGCGTTGGGCGGCGGAATTATAACAATCTCCCCCAGTAGATCGAATAAAAGGTTTCGAAATTTCGAAAAGGTGATTAACTTCATAGAACAGACACAGGGAGAAGGTCGGAGGGTAAAACGGCCGACTTCTAGTGATTATAACCATCAAGTAGAGTACATCAGTTAAGTACACCAAGTTGAGTACATACTTCTTCATTATTATGCAAGGGTCATTCAATAAATTAGAGAAATTTTTTGAAAAAAGCAAAATCAGTTTTTTGCTGTTTTTCGGAATTTTTTTCCCCAAAATGTAAACTCTGCATTCTTTGGAATTGGTTTATAGCAAAAAATATTCTAATCTCTCGAAAATATTTGTTTTGAGGCTATTCAAAATGGTGGCAAATCAAAAACAGTGCTTCAAGATTGAACCGAGCTACGTCATCAAATTTTTAGTAGATTAGATATGCATTCTATGTGAAATTTATAGAATAATGTGTGATGTGTACGAAGAAGCATGTTTTAGTAAAAAAAAAAAGTTTATAAATGGAAAAAACATGGATTTACCACTGGACAATCCGTGGAGTGGAAACACACTGACTCTCCGATAAAGAAAACGTTCTCGGTGCAGAGGTCAGTAAAAAAAAAGATGGATGCATGCTGACAGTCTTCTGGAACATAAAAAAGTAAAGTTGGCGACTGTAGACAAGGGCGACCAGAAGGCCCCCTTTTCAATAGCTACTACACCGAGGTGTAGGGGAGGGCGCTACTCCTTTCCCTGGATTGCTCCACTTTACCCTTGATCCATACCTAATAATGCTGAGTGTTAAGAAAGTCTTTGATATGACGCGACCTGGGATTGAACCCAGGTTTCCCGCACCATTGGCGAAAGGACCCATATCTATGTATTTCCTTGAAAAAGGTGAAGCTGTAAACGGTGTTTCCTGTGACTCAAAATGAGACTAAAAAAGATATCAAGCTGGAAAATGCCAGGCCGTGATGGAATACATGGTTTCTGGTTCCAGAGATTCACCTCCATTCACGACAGACTAGCACTAGAAACGAACAGATGCCTACAAGCACACGTACCCGAATGGATGACCAAAGGAAATATCACATTGATCCAAAAGCACCCAAGCAAAGGAACCGCCCCAAACAACTACAGACGCATAACCTGACTACCGATGATGTGGAAAATATTGACAGCACAAATAAGGGAAGAGATTTACTACTCGCTAACAAGCCGCGGATTATTTCCTGAGGAACAGAAAGGATGTTGCAAAGGATCCAGAGGCACAGTAAAGTTACCTTTCATGGATCAACACATCTTAAATGAGAGCAAGACCAGACGGAAAAATCTAGCTATGGCCTGGATTGACTAGAAAAAGGCATATGACATGGTTCCGCAAAGCTGGATAATAAACTGCCGAAAAATGTACAAAATATCACATGAAGTAAACTTTATCGAGAAAACCAACAAAACCTGGAGAGTGGAATTGACAGCAGAAGGAAGAAGCTTAGCTGAAGCAAAGATCCAAAGAGGTATATTTCAAGGAGATTGCACGATCATACTATTCATAATTGCGATGATGCCACTTAATCACATACTAAGAAAATGCACAGCCGGATACAAACTTCGTAAATCGCAGGAAAATATCAATCACCTAATGTGCATGGATGACATTAAACTATTCGCAAAAAAATGAAAAAGAACTGGAAACTCTAATACACGAAGTTAGAATATACAGTCAGGACATAGGGATGGAATTTGGCATAGAAAAATGTGCCATGCTAGTAATGAAAAGTGGCAAACGACATCTAACTGGCGGAATGGAACTACCAAATCGAGACAAGATTAGAACGCTTGAAGAAAAGGAAACGTAAAAATACTTGGGCATCTTGGAGGCTGACACCATGAAACAAGTGGAGATGAAAGAAAAAATTAAGAAAGAATATCTCACGAAAACTAGAAACCTACTCGAGACAAAACTATGTAGCAGAAACCTAATCAAAGGAATAAATACTTGGGCTGTACCCCTCGTTAGATATTCGGAAGCATTTTTGGAGTGAACCAGAGAAGACCTTAAGCAAATGGACAAAAGAACAAGGAAACTAATGACCATGCATAAGGCATCACATCCCAGAGACGGCGTTGACAGACTATATGTATCAAGAAAGGAGGGAGAAAGAGGATTTGCCAGCATTGAAGACAGCGTTGGCGCATCGATATAACGACTCGAGGACTACGTAGAAAAACATAAAGGAGGACTGATTACAGCCATCAGAAACGATACTGACAACACGATGGACAACAGAATGACAATAACTAGGAAATAAAAATGGGAAGAAAAACAACTCTATGGACATTTTAAACGACTAATAAACAACATCTCACACCAGAAAACCTGGATCTGGCTAAGAAAAGGAAACTTTAAGAAAGAAACAGAATCTCTTCTAATAGGAGAACAAAACAACGCCATAAGAACCAATCATATCAAAGCAAGAATAGATAAGAAGCAACAAAATAGCAAATGTAGGCTATGTGGTGATAGAGACGAAACGATCACTCACATAATAAGCGAATGCAGCAAATTATCACAGAAGGAGTATAAGACTAGATACGACTGAGTGGGCAAGGTGATCCACTGGGAGATGTGTAATGAATTGAAATTTAACCATACGAACAAATAGTATATGCACAACCCAGCATCTGTCCTAGAAAATGACACATACAAACGGATCACCTAATCTCGGCCAGAAGACCAGACCTCATAATAATCAACAAAAAAAAGGGAATTTGCAAAATTATGAACTTTGCTGCGTCCGGCTGACCATAGAATAAAACTGAAAGAAAGTGAAAAGAAGGATAAGTACCTGGACCTTGCTAGGGAATTGAAAAAAAATATGGAACATGAAATTGACGTTTATACCAATTGTAATTGGTACTCTTGGTACAATCATCAATGGATGGGTAAAAGGACTTGAAGACTTGGAAATAAGAGAACGAGAGGAGACCATCCAGACTACAGCATTGCGGAGATCGGCCAGAATACTGAGAAGAGTCCTGGTGGTTGGTTTCTTTGTTTAATGGCATATCAAACATTGTAGGTTATTTAATGCCAACGTTATTCTCCTAGAAGAACAGTAGTGGTACTATTTAATCCATAGCTGGGAGGATAAGGGGGTTCATACCTTTCCCAAGGGTATTTGCCCGAAAGTGAACGTAATAGCACGACTGGAGTACGAACTTGCGTACTACGATTCCGCAGTCCGTCGCTTTAACCATTACACCACGATGACCCCCCCCCACTTCCTGGAGACCTGAGGAGACATGTTGTCACTCAGACTCCAGTGAAAGACTATTAGCTAATGCTGGTGTGAAAAACTCTCAAGGAGAACATCATCATGATAAAAAAAATTTGAATTTTGAATCATATATGTATAACCGTTTTGTGGGCAAACAAAAGATTGATATTAAATGAAATTGTTAGTGTTAAATAGCAATATTCAAAACTATTTAACTGTGGGGGAACAAAGGATTCTGACTTGTTAAAAAATGATACCAACAAACTATTTGTTTACAAATCATATTCAGTATATATGTATAAACAGGATTTGACATTAGATAACCTATAAGGGTATATTCTATAAAATCAAATCAACCCAAATCATATATATCTAATATATATGTATGATGAGGATTTGACTTTAAATAACCGACAAGTTTGATATGCCATAAAATCAAATCAACCTAAATCATATATATTTAATATGTATGTATAATGAGGATTTGACATTAAATAACCAACAAGGGTTGTTATGTCATAAAATCAAACCAAACCAAATTATATATATTTAATATATATGTATAATGAGGTTTTAACATAAAATAACCAACAAGGGTTGATATGTCATGAAAAGAAACCATCCTTTTTCATCAAAGCCAAACTATATATATATATATATATATATATGAGTGTGTGTGTGTGTGTGTGTGTGTGTGTGTGTGTGTGTTTTTGTGTGTGTGTGTTTGTATGTTTGTGTGTGTCCAAGGATTTTTTAATAAATAAAGAGAATTTAAAAAAACAAACAATTGAACTTTCTTTTTCACAATTTTTTTCTATAACTGCAAACTCAACATTGTTTTGAATTGGTTTAAAGTTACAATTATTTCAATCTCACACACACACACACACACACACACACACACACACACATATATATATATAAGCTGGTTGAGTGCAGTCAAAGGTGACTCTAAGGCTCCCTTTTCAATAGCTACTACATCAAGATGTAGGTAAGACCACTACTCCTTTCCCTCGATTGCTTCACCTACCCTTGATCTGTTCCTTATAATGCTGTGTTAAACAGGTACCCATCAAGTACCATTTTTGTGTCTTTGGTATGACTCGACTTTGGATTGAACCCCGGTCTCTAGGACCATGGATGAACACTCGACCCTTGTTCTAATTGATTTGAGGCTATTGAAAATGGCGGCAAATCAAACCGATTACTCCAGTTTTGAACAGATGTCTGCTATCAAATTTTTGATATCTGAGTAGTTAAAATTATGTAAAATTTACTGAACAATATGTGATAAATTATATGATAATATATAAATTATATGATAATATATAAATTATATGATAATATATGATAAACATGTTTTATTTCAAAAAATATTTACAAATGAAGTAAATTGTTTAAAGAATGTCAAAAAAGCATTCAAGATTGAAAACAGGTCAGGTAGTTTAACAATGATGAACACTGAGGATTCACTTAATGTGCTGCTCATTTTGGCTGTAATAAGAGTCACAATAGAGGACACACTTCTGAATAACCGGAAATTTCTATGGATACAAGACATACAATTTTGCAAGATGAGATTGAGTTCCCAAAATGTTGATACCAAAGCCACAAAGAAAGGAGAGTGAAGTTGTCACAGTCAATTATGTTGGGAACAGCTTCCACATCCTCCTTACTGTCCAGATCGCCACCCACTCTCTGATATTCAATTTTTCGGCCCCAAAGAATTTCCGCACGGAACACAGTTTTCAAGCGATGATGAACTAAAAAGCTCCATGTTCAAATGGCTAAAGCCTTCGTCCAATGATTTCTATTCTGAAGGATTACAAAAGCTTGTTTTATGGGGAAAACGTGTTTTAAAAAACTGAAGATAATATTAAAAATATAGTAAAAATATTTTCTTCTTTTAGTCGTTTTATTGCAATATTTAACTTATCGATTGAATGATAATAGTATATATATATATATATATATATATATATATATATATATATATATATGTGTGTGTGTGTGTGTGTGTGTGTGTGTGTGTGTGTGTACTAAACCAGTAAAAATTATGGAATTATTAGCACACACTAAAAGGATGTTCATCAAGTTCTTATTTTTATTTAGCACTAAATAAACTAATAGATAAGACGTAAAACATTTTTTCTTTATAAACAGAATAAACTGGTTTCAAAAAATAATCCTTAAACAAAATAGGTGAAATTATTTCGATTGATGTCATATTTTTCAAGTCACTCAGAGAAAAATATGGAATAACCAAATATTGAGGAAATAATTATGGAAATCATCGACAAAAGATTTAAATTAATGTTTATGCTTCTTCACGAGTTTTTATAGCAGCCTTAATTTTTCAGGCATTTATTTATGCAATTATGTTTAACATGATTCCAACTTTCTTTCAGGTGTTTGTTTACAAATCATATTCAGTATATATCTATAAACAGGATTCGACATTAAATAACCTATAAGTGTTGATATTCTATAAAATCAAATCAATCCAAATCATATATATCTAATATATATGTATAATGAGGATTTGACGTTAAATAACCTACAAGGTTTGATATGCCATAAAATCAAACCAAACCAAAACAAATCATATATATTTAATATATATGCATAATGAGGATTATTATTTATGCAATAATGTTTAACATATGATTCCAACTTTCTTAAATGGCAGTAATTTTATCATCTTTAATGAATGAAGCCTTCTCATAAAACATTTTTTTTTCAATTTACAAGCAAAATTTCCAATTGGATTTCGATCCGGACTGTTTGCAGGCCCTATCATTAATTTTACATGTCTTTCCGGAAGAAAAGCTTTAATCCTTTTTGCTCTTGGGAATGATGTATCATCGTCCTGAAAAATTAGTTTGTCATCGTGAAATCAATTTTCTGTCGATGGAATGAGGATTTCGCTATACACGTGCATATTGGTCGTTAAAGTAATGATTACCATCTTCCCATGTCCTTTAAATAATATGTAACCCCATGAATGACTTGGGAAATTTATTTTGCTTCCGGTTATTATCGTTGTTTCATTTGAACGGCACCAGTGAAAAGTTCTAGTGTAATCGACTTGATCAATGCAGATTCTTGATTCGTCACAGAATATGTTTTTATGTGATAGTTTCTTTTTAGCCAACTTTAACCTCATTTTCATTTGATTTTTGTGTCACTGCTGGTTTTCGTTTGGCCTTTTTTTTTTAATGTAAAATCCCAATTCATTTTGCCGATTTCTCACAATTCTTTCACGAATATTCACACCGGTTTTCACAAATCTGTTTTTCACTTGTTTTGCTGTACAGTTCCTATTTTCAAGGTATATCACTTTAGGTTCGTTCACCAATTGGATAGAAATGTTTTGCATCTTATATGATATTAGTTAACTTTCGGCTAAATAAAAAAAAACAACAAAAGGAACATCATCTAAAATATGCTAATTTCACAATCATTTTTACAAGGCTACTATATATATATATATATATATATATATATATATATATATATATATTAACCTTGGAAAAATTGTGAATGCATAGATAGATAGATAGATAATGAACAGAATGAGATAGATAATAACAAGACAATGATATGACTACAGTAAGATATAAAGATACTGAGATAGATAGATAGATAGATAGATGCGCTATATGATAGACAGCAAAAAGAAAGAAGGAAAGAAAGAAATGAGTACTGTACAAAGAATAGATCGATTATGACTACTCTACTATATATATATATATATATATATAAGTAAGTAAAGTTGGTGACCATAATCGAGGGTAACCAGAAGGCTCCCTTTTCAATAGCTACTATATCGAGGTATAGGTGAGGGTGCTACCTCATTCCCTGGATTGCTTCGCTTTACCCTTGATCCTTACCTTATAATGCTGAGTGTTAAAAAAGGCAGCATCAAGTGCCATTTTTTGAGTCTTTGGTATGACTCGACTTGGGATTGAATCCTGCACTATTGGTGAACACTCTACTCATTAGGCTAATATATATATATATATATATATATATATATATATATATATATATATATATATAACCAAATACAGATTTCATGATTTTAGTCATCCCGTAGGTTTCAACAATCTATAACAATTAAAAGCTCCACGTTTTTTGTTGTTGTTTTTTTTTTGTTGTTGTTGTTTTTTTGTTTTGCTTTTTTTCTTCATAATCTTCTTGTTTTTGAAGGCATAAAGATTGAATCCCCCAACCAAGCTTTTGTAAGGCTCCAGTTGACGTAGTAAACTTTTACTTTCATGACGACACTGGATAGGATCTTTTATTTAAGCGTGTTTTGATTTAAAGATCTAATAATATTTCAATCTTCTTTTCATACTCAGTAAATCTTACACCCATCATTGCATCATTGACTTTTTTTTATACAGACCATTCCACTTCGGGTTTGTACGATTCTCATCTCAACACTTCCACGTACAGACTGATTGAAAAGTAACCCCCTATTTTAAAATTCTAATGATTTATGCCTTAACTATAATTTTACAAGATATAAATATTTGAAGGAAATGAAACATGAAGTTACTTTTCAGTCGTCCTGTATAATTCGACAACATAGTTTTATTAAGAATCTTGCCGTTTTAATAACAAGGGTTACAACCAGTAATTTTTTTTACTAAAATGTATTTGAATAATTTAAAGTTCTCAATACGTTTTACATTCAGTCACGTCTGAGAAATTCGTGTTACCTACTTCTTCCATTAAGAAAAAATATAAAGTGTCTATTTTAACCAATTAGCGTTAGGATTTTTTAAACATCAGAGTGCAAGAACCTTGAATGGAAATAAGAGACTCTTAAGATGAAATTTCAGTATTGATTCCTCTCTTCGTATTACTAATCGATCAGCTAATCAAAGGTAAAAGACTTTTTTTTTACATGCGATAAAACTGCCTACATTTCATTCACGGAACACCAACTTAGATCCTAAACAAGTACGTATATAGTTATTTAATAAACTTATCTTAGATTTGGTACAAGGCCCAAACACTGGGGGGTCTACTGAGACTCGAAGTCTCTAACGACGGTCTCTTAATCTAGCTTGCCAACCATTTCACTTCGTGAGGTGTCGTAGCAAATCATGCGTACTATATCCATTTTATTAATAAATTTTTGAGGTACAGTTTTTCTAGTGGATTTTTACGAAGCGTAACCTCGTACGACATAGACTCCAACAGAAGATTGTGTTGCTTATATCTTCAAAGTGGGGAGTGCCTGCTTTTCTTGATAATTGCTAAGCTTAGGAATAGGCAAAAATTGGAGAAATGAGAATAGCAAGATTGTGTAGCTCTAATCTTCAAGGTGTAGAGGGTCTATCTTGATATTTCCTAATCGTCAAACGACTAAGGGTCAAACTGGGAGACATGAGGATAGGAAGATTTTGTTTCACCAATCTCCATAAGTGGTTGTAGAGGTTTCTCTATAGTTCCAATGGTAATCATAAAATCAACATTTGATTAATGGATTGATTTTAACAGCAAGTTACGACGTCTAAAGTCATTTTATGCCAAATGGTTTGTGACTACGTGAGCACGACAGGACTTTAAGGTAAAGCTACACAAGTGACAAGCAGTTGAGGAAATAATCCAGGTTAAAAGTGCGGTAACGGTAACCTGAAGCCGAACTTCTTTTAAACCTTATTTTTCCGATGTGGGTAACATCTAGGGAAAGAGAAAAATTTTGCTAAACTACAATTTGATTTCTTAGATAAGATTTCTATTTTCTTCTTTTCCATCGGAAAAAATCAGGTGTAAAAAAGTTTGGCTTTTGGTTACCCTAACAGCGCTTTTAACTTGGATAGGGAAGCATTTGGACGGTATAAACCTTAAAACAAAGTAATGACAATGACTCAACGAAATGGTAAATATTGTTCTTTCTTATATCAAAATTAAATAGGGTCTTCGTCGTCTATTTTTAATTTACACTCCAAACCCAAAAGATCATTTTACCGATCCTGTATATATATATATATATATATATATATATATATATATATATATATATATATATATATATATAAAAGAAAAAAAAACTTAACAATCACTCATATTTTTGTGATAATATTTATTTCAACATACCCTTAATTTTTTGAATGTCACTACTGCATTTTCAGACAAAGAAATGATGAGAAATTCCTAATGAAAATTTAGAAAAATCCACAAAATTCCGGTTACCCTATCTTCCAAAACCAAAATTCACCTTTATATATATATAAACACCAGACAATTAGTTTTTCTTGTCTCGTTGACAAATGACATACAATTCATCTCGTAAGATGTATCAATTGTTGACTCCTTTTTCCTTTTCTTGCTCTGTATTTTGATTTATTATTATTTTACATTGAGCTTTCTATTGGATTTTGATTTACGTGGATATTGAAGAAAGAAAATCCTAAAATAGAATCGTTCCAACCATTGGTTGACTTGGCTTTTGGTAATATGTATATATATGTAAAATATATATTCCCACAATCCAACAGTAATATGTCCATGTGATTGATAAATTTAAAAGGAGAGTTCAATCCGCAGCAGTTCCAACTGTGAAAAAGACATGAGAACTTATATTAAAAAAATAGTGACAATTGAAAACCATGTACCCAAAGAGTTAAGTTGTATATTTTGGGGTACAGCAACCCGTTATTGGGTTGGGGTGGTCGATGTTTATGAACAGAAAAGAAAATCTTTCCTTCATTGAATGAAAAAGCTCATGACATCTTTTATGGGACTAGTTTCATACGAACTTGAAACGACCGAAAATAAATGAGTGATTTTTTCGTTGATATATATATATATATATATATATATATATATATATATATATATATATATAAACGTGTTTGTTGCATCCTTCCTGTGAGGGAAACAACGTATATTCCCTTCATCTCGTCATTTCTTCTAAATTGTCGATTGATTTATTTTAACGGAATTCCAACCCGTCTAGGCCAAAAAGTTAGGGAATCGTGTTCATTGTACATTCATATTTACATTTTTATGTAATTGTTTCCTAAGAGCACCTTACAAAACAGTAGATGCAGCTGTATAGCCACTTACCTCCCATCTCACAAGCCATCCAAATAAGACGAGCAAGACAGGCATTGCACTGCTATAATAGCAAGGACGAACTCATAAGGAGCTGGATGCTGCCAAGAGGAATTGAAAAGAGTGATAAGCGATAGGTACGGATGTCGAGAGAAAGTCAAGGGAATCTGTGCCGTCAGTACGCCTTGATAATGATGGTTTCTTAAAATTTTTTTGTACACCATTCTATCGAATATGAATAATTTTTAAATAGATAGGACCCTAACAGGTACTATTATTCTGGGTCAGCGTGAACGTATGAGTAAAAGAAATGAAGTGGTACTCCCTACTTCCCAGATCTCCGGAACTGAAGCCTCACCATCAGATGTAGTTTAGTGCCATACTCAGAACACCACTTTTGTTTGGGATAGGAGAGTGTATCCAGTGAGAATATTCTAAACCACCCCGACAGAGCCCCTTCACCTTCATAACATGACACTTTTTCGAATTGATTCGATTATTTGTTTTCATTTGTGCCATTTGATTCTATTTGTTTTACACAGTAAATATTTTTCTT
>OY757937.1:36597694-36647694 GCA_963585895.1 Sepioteuthis lessoniana
TGTGAAACTAATCCTATGTCATTCATACATTTTCAGCCTTGAAATATAAGCTGTCATGAAATAAATATCTATTGATAATAACCGGTAGATATTAGCATATATATATATATATAGTGTTAATTTAAAAAAAATTTTTTTTTAAATTTACTACATGTCTAACCGAAATTAAAATTAAAAACGGAAGTGGGCTTAATGAGGAGATAACTCTTCACCCCTCTTCTATCCCCTCACACTTTTTTCTGTGTCTATTCTAGTTTTTTTTATCTAAAAGATCTGAAGAAGTCCTGTTAATTTTTTTTCGTGTTTTTGAAAATTTCAAAAATGCGTAACAGGATGGAAATAAATTTATAATCCTATGTGACCGGTTTTGTTGTTTTTCTTTAAGTATATATATATATATATGTGTGTGTGCGTGTGTGTGTAAATATTTTTCTATCAATATATGTGTCTATACTTTCGTTCATTATATATATATATATATATATATATATATATATATATATATATATATATATATACGCAGGGTGCTTCGAAAAAAATCGATTTTATTTCATAATTTAATAACTTGACCAATTTTTGTTCAAACGATTTTAGATTTAACAGCATGTGTAGGAACAGCTCAAACAACCATTCTCAATGTTTTATGCCTTTTTTGTAAAAGGCATAAAACTTTGAGAATAGAAATTTTTGCAGTGTGTCAGGCAAAGAAATGTCATTTATTGGAAAAGGAAAAGCGTTTAAATATTAAACGTAAAATTCTGAGTTGTTGCTACACGTGCTGCTAAAACGTAAGATGATTTGAATGAGAATTGGCCCAGTTATTAGATTAGGAAATGATACCAATTTTTATGAAACACCCAGTACATCTCAAAGGAAGAGACTGTGATAGATAGATAGATAGATAGATAGATAGATAGATAGATAGATATTTGAAATGTTTGAGTTACGAATTTTGAAATATAAAAACCATGAACTTCTGTTTTCGCCTTGATACAGTGCTTAATATCGAAAGATAATCCCGATATGTTGTAAAACCTTAAAATCCCGATTGAACACCATCCATAAAAGAGGATTTTAATATTTTGGGTTCGTTTTTTTTTAATGGTTTTAAATGAACATTTTAAGCTTTACAAGATATACATTTCCAGGCATATAAGACGCACATTTAGCATAAAAATAAAATCGTACGGCATCCTATTGGCTGGTGTTAGGATTATCGAGTTATCTACTGAAGTTTGAAATCGACTGCTATGAAGCTTGCGACGGTTGCAGTGAGGGATTGTCCTTCAAATACCTTTGTAAACTATGCGTCTTATAGACCTTGATATATATATATATATATATATATATATATATATAACGTTACCGCACCGACACGACACAATCTTGACAATGATTACGTGTTACATTTCTCAAAGTACAAATAGTAGCACCTGATAGGGTCCTATCTATGGGTCAAAAAGTACTAAACTGTGTACTTATGTTAATCTGAATTGCTTGAAATAGAACTATTTTGACATTTAAACTGCATACTTCACTGGAACTGCGTACTTTCGGTAAACTGAATTGTTTAAAATAGAACTGTTTTGACATTTAACTGTGTGTAAATAAATACTATACTTATACTAAAATTAATTTCTTGAATAAGAAATGTTCGACTAAACTGAATAGTTTCAAATAGAAATGTTTTTGGCAATTAAACTGTGCACTTATGCTAAACTGAATTGTTTGAAATCGAACTGATTATTCGTATAAAAATGGATTTGGCATTAAATACCCTTCAAAGGTTGATATGCAATAAAACCTAACCAACCAAATCAAACCATCAAGGTACAAAGCGGATCCGTTGTTAGAATACAAAAAAATATTTTCTGACAGGAACATTTCACAGGAGTCGTCATCAAAAAGGGAGAGAGAAAGAGAGAGAGAGAGAGAGGGAGAGGGAGGGAGGGAGAGAGAGAGAGAGAGAGAAAGAGAGAGAAAGAGAGATCCAAAGATGTTGATAGTTACACAGAAACGCTAAAAGTTTCATCCGTGTGAGGCGACTGATCAAAACACCGGTTTCGTTTTCTTCGTCCGGAACAAACCCTACCATCAAAGGCTGATCGCCTCTCTGGACCCGAATCTCCCCAGCACGGCTTCAACCCTCTGCTTCCCCCCCCCCACCGACTGACTGAACTAACTACGGCTAAATTACCCTGCTAATATAATATATTGATTATCTCATCAACTAATGATGATGAGAACACGTGTCATTAAAAACTTTCCATAAACCCACCAGCCAAATCAGCCGTCATTGTATTCAATGTGTTTATTTTAAACTGTCCATCTGCCGCGGATTTTAAAACAACTCCCAATTTTAACATGAGTTTACATCAGGTCGTAGCATAAGCACGGGTATGACCTTTTCAATGCGACCTACACTTCAACTCAAAATTTCTAAACTAATTCATAATGTATTATTAAAAATAAAACGGTTAATTAATATGATTAGTTACCAACCTTAATTATATAACATATATCCCAACGCCTCCCAAGACTAAGATATGATGCAAGGTCAATCTTTAAACGGAGTCCAACAGGCTTGAAGTGTTTCAGTCTCCTAGACTGGTTATCACATCAAGGTTAAAGAACCCAGTATCTCCAACTATTTCACATAATTTGAGAAAGAATAGTTGGATTCATGCCTTTCTCAAGAGTATTAGCGGTACGTGAAATACAAATAGCCTCCTCCTGGATTTGAATTCGTGTTGTCGTGTCCATTTCCAACGACGATAACCATTATACTGTATATATATATATATATATATATATATATAAAGGTAAACGGACGAAAAATGTATACTTGGTGTAGTTGATGATATATCTTTTATTTATTTGTTTATTTTATTTCTGCCAACACGTTTCGACTTAAGGATTTGTCTGCACACGAAAGTATTCTATTAAAAATCATTTTAAGTATAGAAACAAAAATAAAATAATCATAATAGAAAAATTATTTTATTTTTGTTCCCATACTTGAAATGATTTTCGATAGAATGCTTTTGTGTACATGCAAATTTTGAAGTCGAAACGCGTTGGCAGAAATAGGATAAATAAATAATAAATATATCATCAACTACATCAAGTATAAATCTTTTGTCCATTTACCTTTTTCTACGTGTATTTAGTCCAATTCAGCTTATTCCCTCACACACACACACACACACACACACACACACACACACACACACATATTTATATATCTATGTACATATTTATGTATGTATGAGTACTTTTATTCGTCCAATGGCCCACAGTAAAAAAAGATATTTTCGCCAAAATGTATTAAATAATAAAAATATTTTTGTGGAAAACATTTTTCCAACAGACCTGATATTTTTTTATTTATCTACTTTTTTTCACTTTTGCTATATATATGTTACTGTTGTAAATTCACCTCAGGGGCAGCTAGGGAGGAAAAGAAAGTTGTGATCGACACAGTTTTTTGTTAATCGACCGCTATCATAGCCAGAAGGTAAGCCGATGGAGAGAGAAGAAGAGCTATTGGAAAAGACTCCCTGGGCCACCACTGAAATAGTACTCCGAAAAGACTTTCTATGAATAGTAATTCACCAACTGACATTTTACAATGACAAATCTCAATATGTTGGGAAGAGTCACGAAAGAGCCAAGCTGGCCCAGGGCTCTCAAATCTCTAGCTATCTCTCAAATAGTAAATCTATTCACCCTAGCAATTACCGCTTAATTACCTAGTTTTATGAACTATGTAAAGTGACAGTGACGAACTCGAAATAGGGCGTAGACCATTGAAATGAAACAATGCATATGCATGAGCGCACGTGTTTTTATTTATATGTATGCAAGTCTCTCTCTCTATATATATATATATATATATATATATATATATATATATAAATATGGATAAAACCCGACAGTATGAAAGTAGCAGAAAAAACATAATCCAAATAGGTGAATATATTATGATGTAAAGTCGACGTTAACGTTTCGGTTTCAGTAACCATCGTCAGGACTTGGATATGTGAACTATTTTGATATCCAAGTCTTGATGACGGTTACTGAAACCGAAACGTTAAAGTCGACTTTACATCGTAATATATTCACCTATTTGGATTATGTTTTTTCAGCTAACTTCGTATATATATATATATATATATATATATATATATATATAACAGTAAAAAGAAGAAATACGAAAAACAAACGATGTGTTCAGATGCTAACAATAAAAACAGTATAAAAACTAAAAAGGTTTACTCACTTTCTGATTGTTTTTACAAAATGTTTCATGAACCCTATCTGACGCAATCGTCAGACAGTATATATATATATATATATATATAATCCTGGCTTCTTGGTATATAGATTGTGGATTTGTTTTATTTTTTCTAATGGCCACTTTAATAATTAAATGATGTTAGAGCCTTCTCTCTTAAGTCAGAATCATCCTGAAGATCTGTTAGGTGATACCTGGGTAGGTAGTTTCTGGTTTTTCAAGGCATTCTAGTTTAGCACTTCTTAGTGTACTCAGCACTTTTAGGTATTAGCTAATGTAACTTTATTGTGTTTTTTTTTTCTTTTGGTTAGGCATTGCGGTACTGTTTGATTTCTTTCAGGCAGTACGGACGTTTTTCGTTTTTTTCTTATTTTTATAATTTTTCCAGATACCGGTTTTGAATATATTTTTAAATCTACAAATTGCATTATCTGTTTTTTACACGCCACCAATGTTATAGAAATAGTTATAAAAATAATATATATATATATATATATATATATACTGTCTGATGGTTGTGTCTTAGATATTTACCCGGCTACAACGTGTGATTGTGGCATAGAATTTAACAGCTTGCAAGGGTTACGAAACCACAAGGCACGCGCTGGTATAAATGACGTAATTCTCCTACCGGAGAATGTAAATCGAATGATGGGGTTATGAATCAGGAACGTCCGATGGCAAAAGGTGCTTGGTTGCGCCAGGAGTGGCAGTACAGCCTTGAGCTACCGAAACTGTATTATAATCCCTGATTGGCGGCTGATGAGGGCAGGGTATCGCACGTGCTTTCACACGTTGTATGGTGATGATGATATATATATATATATATATATATGTATATATATATATATATATATATACTGTCTGATGATTGTATAAGGTTGGCTTCAGGAAACGTGGGTGTGGTGAAAAGTTCATTGGCTGAAAAATTCACATGCAACGTCGATGGAAGAAGTGTATGGCCCGTAAGGGGGACGATGAAAAATAAACCTAATTAAGTCACATTCCATGAGTGTATATTTGTAAGTCTCTGAAACTTTCAGCCGTCTCTTGTATGTATAGATAAAGAAATATATATATATATATATATATATATATATATATATATAAAGAATTTAGTGTATTGACAAAAAACAATTTAATTATCTCTTATTTCATCCATGATTTCAGTCTGAAGCACTATAAATAGACAAATAAATAATCTTACAATAATGTTGAGATTCACTTTTACTTTCACAATCAAACGAATTTAAAATTTGAAATGATGAAGCAAAATCAAAAAAATATATATTCCGGCGAAGAATACTAGGTTTATATTTTTGTTTTTATATTAATCAAAACGCAGTAACAACTGTGAATCAAGCGTGCATAAAATGTGTGGCATATTTTTTTATATAGCCCTGTTTCAAATTTAGCATTTTACTTGTCGACAAGGAAAGCGAAATAAAAAAAAAGGTGAATAAATAATTCATGCTCGTCGTATCACACACACACACACACACACACACACACACACACACACACACATATATATGCATATATATGTATGTATGTAAGAGTTGTATACGATAAGTTTCCAGACTTTTTTCGTATGGGCATTTAAGATAGTTGTAGACTCTTGAACATTCAGTACGTTATTGCTATCCATCTTATGAGATGACTGACCAATTTTTCTGATTTCAGGTTCAAATCAACAGCTATAGCAGCAATTGGAATACACCCAACTAAAACCTGATTGTCACAGCTGGTGAATTTCAAAAATCCAATCTGACACTTTGGAAGAATGATATGCAATAAAATTCTGTTTTAAACTTGGAAAAAATGCCACAGAAACGTATGGAATGCTTCAGAATGCTTTTCAACCATCTTGTATGAATCGAACATCAGTTTTTGAGTGGCATAAGAGATTCAAGGAAGGCAGGAAGTCTGTGAGGGATGATGAGAGGTGTGGGAAGAGTAAAGAAGTCAATACACAACAGTTGATTGGCCAAAGGGTTAGGGTTACTATGTTGTGGTTTTAAGGGAGTTCAGGAAGAGATTCCTAGGGAAGAGACCAGCACTCTTCAAATCAGGTCAGTGGCATTTCTACCAGAACAATACACCAGTCCACAACTCCATCCTTGTCACAGACTATTTCACCAAGATGGGTATCAAGACAGCTCCTCACCCTTCCTATAGTCCAGATCTTGCTCCCTGTGACTTTTCGTTATTCCCTAAGCTCAGTGGCTGTCATTATGTGACAATTGAGGAGATGAAAGAGGCTGTGACGAAGGTCATTGACATGCTCACACAAGAGGACTTCCATGGGGCCTTCCAGAAGATGTTGGAACGGTACAACAAGTGCATTACAGCCGGAGGAGATTACTTTGAAGGGGACTAGAGTTTGATGTGTGTACTATCAATAAAAGTGCCCATACGAAAAAAGTTTGGAATTATTGTATGCACCTTTTATATCATCATCGTCATCATCATCAAGTCAAGCTGAAAGCATGGAATTTCCTGACTCTCTCTCTCTCTCTCTCTCTCTCTCTCTCTCTCTCTCTCTCTCTCTCTCTCTCACTTTCCACCACTCTATCTATTCCTATCATACATCACTCCTGACAGCTCTTCTAGACTGTATCCAGTGTCCACACAGAGCAGATTTATGTAAGTCTCGGCTGATCGGCCAATACTGGTGTGTCCATGAGTCGGAGTTCATAAATAACCTTTTATGAGTTCGTCCTTACTTCACCACCAGTGCTCAACCTGTCTTGTTCGTCCTACTTAGATGGTTTGTGAGATGAGAGGTTAGTAGCCGTACAGCTGCAGTTTTGTGGCTTGCTACTTCCAGAATTCAAAACACCTCACAGCACTGTTGTGTAGTTCCTATCAAGCTTTTTTTCCATGCGTTTTGTTAACGTCAAGGTAACACATCCATACAATAGTAATGATACAGCAAGAGAATGGAAGAAATACTGTTTTATTTTTTCTGAGAGAAATTTACGATCGATAACCTGCAACAGCCATTCAAGCCTTCGTTAAGTGTATGTTGTCTTAACTTTCAATCGATGAGATATTGCTGCTGAGGTATGTGAACTGGTCTTCTAATTTAAGAGGCTTGTCCTTGTTTAAAACGCATAAACTCTGTTTTATTTGTGATCACGTAGAAGCTAATGCCTCCTGTTTACGACTCCATGGCGACACCTACTTCGACATTGCCACTAGAGTTTTTCAACGAGATACATAATCGCCATGTATGTTCATACTCTGCCAAGATCCCACACACACACAAACACACACACACACACACACATATATATATATATATATATGAAAATTTCATTAAACATAATAGACATTTTATGTCTACATATTTTCTTCTGGATCCGTTCGAATTCCCGTATTACTTTTATCGTATTCGGGGGGAATTGATTTATGTATTGTCCATGGTTGTATGTATCCCTAGTACTTACTGCCCGACTTTGGGCCATCATCTGCCCGACTTTGGGCCATCATCTAAAACAAAAGTTACATCACTTTTGTAATAGATACTCCCCTGATGATGGCCCAAAGTCGGGCAGAAAGTACGGGGGATACATACAACTATGGACAATACATAAATCAATTCCCCCCGAATACGATAAAAGTAATACGGGAATTCAAACGGATCCAGAAGAAAATATGTAGACATAAAATATCTATTATGTTTAATGAAATTTGCATTAATGAAGAAATGCTGCCTAAATATACATATATATATATATATATATATATAATATATATTGTGTGTGTGTGCGTGTGTGTATTCCAATTTTCAAAGTAAATAATCCTGAAATAAACATATGATGACGACCCTAAATGAAAACTAGTCGGAATTATCAAATTCATAAACATTATTTACCAATGTTCGTATGTCTATGCTTTCATCTATATTCTCTCTTTCTCTTTCTCTCTCTATATATATGCAATGATGGGCTGAAAATTTCATAGGCTGAAAATTTCATATGATGACATCATAACTGCTGATGACATTTTTTACTCATGGGTTGGTTGGTTGTTTTGTTTTACGGCGTATCAACCCTTTTCGGGTCATTTAACGCTGAATTAAATTTCAAACAATTCAGTTTAGTATAAGGATAAGGTTTTTGTTTACAAACAGTTAAATGTCGAAACAGTTCGGTTGAACGTCCAAACAGTTCTATTTCCATCAATTTAGTTTAGCTTAAGAACATAGTTCAGTTCTATTTAAAAACAGTTCTATTTCAAAAAGTTCAGTTTAACATAAGTACGCAGTTTCAATGTCCAAAATAGTTCTATTTCAAGCAATTCAGTTTAGCATAAGTACGCAGTTTAGTATTATTTGGCCTTTTGATAGGACCCTATTAGGGGGCTACCACTCTGGACCAGGGTGGACCTAGGAGCGAGGTCAATGAAGTACTCCAGATTCCCCAAAGCTTCACCATCAGATTGTTTCGTGTTATATCCAGGGCACTCATTGGGGTAGTCTTACCCCTCTGCAGAAAAACGGTTGGTATATTCTATAACCCCAGCCAACGGAATAATTCACCAATGGGATCTAAACACTGCAACACTAAAGTGTGAGGACTGCAAGTGGAGTTTGGTCACATACCATGAGAGTATCTTGGTCAGCCTATGAATTTTTCAGCCGACCCTCGTATATATATACTATATATATCAGGGGCGGAGATGGGACTTGTGGTACTCGTGCCCGGCATGACCAATAACTCAGTCAATATTATTCAAAATGGATTAAAAATCATCCATTAATTTCAAGCAAACATACTTAATCTGATCTCAATTAAATTACGTATCTATTCAAGTTTCGATAACTAAGTAGCCAAAAGTTCATAAATATATCTGGGAATAATACAACGATGCTGTTTTGAACGGATGGTCTTTGTCCGGCCACCGTCAGATCCATTGAACATCCCATAAAATCGGCTATAATGTTGAACACGCGTAATCCGTGCCAGGCACAAGACCCTTATAATAACAGTAATGTTAGAGAAATCCGCTTTTGGCAGTAGCCAATAGCAAAAGCAACTCAAAATACCGTGCTAAAAAAAATTAACACAATGTGACTGCTGACCGCTGTCTTGGGAAGAGGGAGAGGGACCGAGAGAGAGAGAGAGATGGGGGGATAGCAGATTATAGCCGTCGCCGACGTCATCATCATCACTATGGTAAATGTTGGTTAAACGGCGTGTTTTAATTCGTTTTTTCACTAACAGATCTCTATTTCTTTAATGAATGTTGCATATATTACATTCTGTAACTAAAATTTGTTTATTTGAATATATTTTCAACAAATAATCTTTGTCATCAATTTCTTTATTCTAATAAACATATTTTTCTCGTCATAGTAATGAACATCTTCTCTTTTCTTCTATACTTTTGAAAGGAAAAAAATTATCTTATCTACTGTATTAACAAGACTACAAATTATATAGTATCTTGATTGTTTACAAAAAAACACCATGCAAGGTACGTTAGTCAATCTGTGCTATACAATGGAGAATCACGCAATAGCAACTATGATGACTTACTTTGGGTCCACGGACCACGGGTTGGGAACTGAAGTTGACAGAGGGCGGGGGGTGCACGAGTATCAAAAATAGGCTAGAGTCGCCACTGATATATACATATATATATATATATATATATATAAATTGTCATCCACATACAGACTGTTTCGTTGTATCACAACACTTCAGTGTGGCTAGACACGTAGGACGCTTGAAGCTGCGATCGAAACTCGCTCAACTTTACGTTTGACTTCGTACCAGACCGCTCGGCCAGGAAGCGTACCACGTCAGCTAGGGAATTAATAGGTATTAAGTAGTAGCATTCGTTTGTTTACATTTTATACCCTACCGGATACCAGGGTGCTCAATTCGTTCGAAGAGCTTTTGCATTATGCGAGCGGCAGCTGTAAATTCCTTCACCAGAGTGCTCAACCCCCATGGAGGAGCGTTGAACTGTGTGTTCAATCAGTGGAATAGAATACCCATTTTATGGAAGTTGACAATTCACTTCTTGATTTCACAACACTTGATTATGGGGTTTTAATAAGATTTTCGGTAAATGTGGCACAGTGTGTATAAAATGAGGAATCTTTCTATAACAAATTTCATGTGATTATATAAGGATTCACTTAAATCAGTTGATGATTTAATGAACTTATTATCGGACGTCGTTATACTCTTAACAGATATTAAAGATGAAGTATATTACAATAATTTACGTCGTATTTCTCTCTAAAATAAGTTTGAAAAACTGTTTATGGGCTCTCAGATCACTCATAGCGCCAACTTTTAATCAACCCAACAAATATCTAAAGATTTATGGACAGATTTTTATACTTATATTTAAAGAGAGATTTAGAGACAGGTTTATGTGCAAATATGTACAGAGAGATTTATACACAGATTTATATTCATCGACAATTTACATGCATATATATATATAAAAGACTTTCGTACATATATATACACACACACTCATATTTATACGCACGCACGCGCACACACACACACACACAGAGAAAGAGAGAGAGAGAGAGAGAGAGAGAAAGACACACACACACACACACACAGATATATATATATATATATATATCACTGTATGTTCATCTGTCTATTTATACATAAAGACTGGTATATATGTATATGTATGTTTATATATATATATATATATATTGAGAGAGAGAGAGAGAGAGGAAGACAGACAGACAGAGAGGTAGGATGAAGGGAAAAAACATTCTAATTGAAATAATTCTTTTTCCACACCCTCCTCACCCATTCTTCTCTTCTCACACTCTCTTCCTTTGCCTCGCCTCTTCCCACAAACGGACTGCGAAAATATGTGTATATATGTGTATATATGTAAAGATGCATGCTGTTATATGCGCAGATATACGTATATATATATAGGCACATACACAAACACACTAACATTTAAACGCACACAACACATACAAAATCCCCCTTCCAACATCACCAACACAAATTAACCATATTAATCTTTTTTAACAATCCTTTCTCTCTGATGAATGCATAAAACATGAAATCCAGGGTCATTGACACCACCATGTAATATATATATATATATATATATATATATATATATATATATATATATGTGTGTGTGTGTGTGTGTGTGTGTGTGTGTGTGTGTGTGTGTGTGTGTGTATCTGTCTGTCTGTCTATATATAGAGTGAGAGACAGGGAGACGGACAGACCGATAGACACACACACACACACATATATATATATATATATATATATATATATATATATATATATATATATATATATATATATATATACATATGTCTGTCTATCTAGAGACAGAGACAGGGAGACAGACACACACACACACTCACACACACGTACACACACACGCACACACACAAACACACATATATATATATATATAGTGACAAGCATAAGTATTGGATACATGTTATTTTCTGTTAAGTAATATCTCGTAAAGTTGTTTTAGTTGTATGTGGAAGGAAAATTAAAAACTCATGGTTGAATCCTTTTTTTTTATCAAAGTTCAAAATTACCCTATGCAAAAGTATTGGTTACATGACACTTTTTTCAAATTTCCAATCGAAAATGTGTATTTTAAAAGACTTTAAATATTCAAATTTTCATTGTATTGGAATGTTATCCTTGACCAATCAGAGAAGCACACAATTTTTTACAAGATGGTGCTACTAATCAAAGAAATGAATCTAGCACTAAGTACAGTAGGAAATATCATCAGAAAGTTTAAGTATGGCGACGGTATAGCACACGTTCCAAGAAATGAAAGACCGAGAAAAATAAATGAGTGAACCTCAAGGTGGATCAGCAGAAATGTGCAAATAAACGCCTTCATTACTCGTTCTGAAATTAAAACTGTTTTTGAGGGTGCTGGAATTAATGTAAGTAAGGATACCATTAGCAGAGCTCTATATCGTACAGGCTTTCATTCAAGATCACAAAGAAAAGTGGTTTTACTGAAAACCAAACATGTCAACGATCGATTAAAGTTTGTCGAAACTTATAAAAAGAAAAACATGAAGTTTTGGGAAAAGATAATCTGGTCGGATGGAACGAAAGCGACGAGTGTTTGGCGAAAAAATGGAATTGCCTTCAAGAAGCACAATACCATCCCCATTGTTAAGTTTGGGAGTGGTTCCATTACGATATGGGGGTGCTTTTCATCTAAGGGCGCTGGTGAGTTACAAGTTATCCATGGTAGAATTAATGGTAGCATGCACAGGGAGATTCTAGAGAAGAACCTTCAGAAATCTGCAACTTTTTTATGACATGGTTGGAATTTCGTGCTTCAATACGACGATGATCCCAAACATACTGCAAAACTTACAAAGGAATGGTTTGAAAATAATGGTATTAGTACTCTCAATTGACCAAGACAGTCTCCTGACGTGAATTCAATTGAGAATTTGTGGAATACTTTGAAGGTTAAAGTTCATAAACAGAATCACCAAAATATCAAGCAATTAGAAGAATTATGCGAGGAAGAATGGGGTAAGGTAACGCTGAATCAGTATGGAAAACTTGTGTCCAACTATAGAAAACGAATGAAAGCAGTGAAACAAAATAGAGGCTATGCAACAAAATATTAAATTGATGTATCCAAAATTTTTGCATAGGGTAATTTTGAACTTTGATAAAGAAATGGATTCAACCATGAGTTTTTAATTTTTCTTCTACATACAACTAAAATAACTTTACGAGATATTACTTACCAAATATCAGGCAAAATGGCGAACATAAACTAGAGTTATAACAGAAAATAACATGTATCCAATACTTATACGTCACACTATATATATATATATATATATATATATATATATATATATATATACAGTGACACGCATAAGTATTGGATACATGTTATGATATATATATATATATATATATATATATATATATATATATATATATATATATATATATATATAGCCTATAATCTAAAATATTTATATATATATATATATATATATATATATATATATATATATATATATATATATATACAGTGACACGCATAAGTATTGGATACATGTTATGATATATATATATATATATATATATATATATATATATATATATATATGCGCGCGTGCGTGTGTGTGTGTGTGTGCCTATCTGTTTGTCTCTGTCTCTCTATATATAAAGAGACACAGACAGACCGACGTTTCTACTGAAAAAAATCTGGATTTTTTTTCCTATTTGATTTTACTGATTTTATCCCCTAAATTCAGTTGATGATTTAGTCTACATTTTCTGATGGGAAAACATGGAAATACCAGATTCCTATAGACGCCATCCTTTGTTCCAATCTCGTGGTCTACTTCTGGTACCAAACTGAGACAAGTGGGCATAAGTCGAGTCAGCTGCAAAACTCCAACAGGAGATATATCCATTACTCAGCCATATCTTTTACATTCTTCTTGTACAGCTTTATGCTGTCCCTCTTTTACGTTTACCCAGTCTGCTGCAGGGGGAATGGAACAACTGTCGAATATATCGATAACATCTCTGTAGAGAGTTATGACCCCCCCTCCCTCACGAACGAGTGTCCTGATATATGACATTAAACGATCTGATGGTGAGGCTCCAGTAATGCTTAAGCTTTGAGGAATGTGTGGTACCTTTTCATTGCCATTGGTCCGAAGTCCACTGTTAACTGGATAACCCAGTCGGCTGCGGGTGTACAATACACCGACTGCTTCTCTGCAAGTGTCCCAGATATGATACTAAGCAATCTGATCCATCTCTGACTGTATCTCTGCAAGTGTCCTAGATATGACAATAAACAATCTGATGGTGAGGCTCCAGTACTGCTGGAGCTTTGGAGAATATGAGTTCCCTTTCATTGCCATCGTTCCCAGGTTCATTCCGATTAGGAGTTGTAGCCTTTGATAGGCTCCTATCTATGGGTCAAATAGAACTGACTGACATTTAAACTAAGACCAAACAAATGATTTATGCTAAATTGAATTGTTAGAAATAGAACAGTTTGATCATTCAACTCTGTGTGAACAAATGACGGATGTTTAATTGAATTGTTAATGGTACACAATACTACTTGAAACCATTTAACTGTGTGCAAACGAATGAGAAATGTTGAACGGAATTATTAATGTTACATTGGAATACTTGAAACAATCTATGTGCAAAAAAAAGTGAGCTCCGGTTCATTTAAAAATGTTATCGAGGAAATGTGCTATATTTGATATATATGTATAAACAGAATTTGGCATTAAATAACCTACAATGGTTGATATGCCATAAAACCTAGCCGAACCAAACCTCTTTACGTTCATGGGCTTCACTGGATGTCTTTCTTTAGACAAAACTGTTAATTTCAACGATGTGAATATTAATGGGAACTATAGAAAGAACCTGCGTCCTGTTTTGAACAAATCTTGGAAGTAGCATCCCAAAGAATAGCTGCTGTACGGCTATTTACTTCCGATTTCACAAGGCCTCCAAGTAAGATGAAAAAGACATGTTGGATAATACTGGATAAAACGTGAGCGATGCCAGTATTGGCCAACCAACGAAAATTTACATTTATTCGCTTTGTGCGAATATTGGATGACGTCTAGAGGAGTTGCTAAGAGCGATGGCCGATAGGGATGGATGGTGAAAGGAGGTCAAGGGAATCCATGCTATCAGCATGACTTGATGGTGATGAACTGACTACATAAGAAAGAAAGAAAGAAAGAAAGAAGAGAGATAGATAGATAGATAGATAGATAGATAGATAGATAGATAGATATGAGGCGAGAGAGAAGACACAAAGAAAGATAGATATGAACTAAAACAGAGAAGAATGGAGATAAATGGGAAGATAGAGTGAGAGAAAGAGAATGAAAGGGTGAGAGAACAAATTTTGATAGACAGGGAAACTGATATATGAACAAGGAAAGAAAGACAAAGGAAGAACAAGCTGATATATAAACAGATTCAGAGACAAACAAACAGACAGATAGATAGATTGATAAACAGAGAAGCAAACTGAGATATGAACAGACTAAGAAAAAGAGAAAGGGAAATAGAGAACAGATTCAGGTAAACAGATAGATATGAACGGCTATTAATAAATTGAGAGACAGAAAGAAAATTAGATAGATAGATAGATACAAACAAACAGACGGACAATGAGAGAAAGAGAGTCTAACTGGATTTAGTTTTATATTATATAAAAAGTCTCATGATACAAGTAAGATTAGTATTGCCAGAGTTGACAGTGAAAACTCCTGTTCAAACCAGATCACCAAAGTTAATCGATGATCAGCTTGATCAGTCCTAAGATTGGTAACAGTTTAGGAACAGCAGGTGCTGTAATTTTTGATTTTGTTTCCTTGTTTAATGTCATATCAACCTTCGTGGTTTATTTAATGGCAAGGTCATTCTTGTAGAACTGTAGTGGTACTATTTAACCTATAGCTGGAGGATAAAGAGGTTCATACCTTTCCCAAGAGTATTAGTCTGAAAGTGAATGTAATATTGCAACTGGAGTTCGAACTCGGTTCTGTACATTAACCATTACACTGTGGGGAATCTACCGTAATATTGCAACTGGAGTTCGAACTCGGTTCTGTACATTAACCATTACACTGTGGGGAATCTACCCACCCAGGCACTGAAAGCAAAGCTTGTTAGATTCTATCGATTGGAATATGCCAATGTCCATTAGCCTTGAAAATCAACATTCAAAATCAGTTTTTTAACCTTAACTCGAACACTTAAGTTCATGATCTCCTGGAGGTAGATAGATTGATAAATATTACATGGTTATTTTAAAGGGTTAAAGTTCGATCGATTGATAAATATTACGTGGTTATCTTAAAGGGTTAAAGTCCGATCGATTGATAAATATTACGTGGTTATCTTAAAGGTTTAAAGTTCGATCGATTGATAAATAATACGTGGTTATCTTAAAGGGTTAAAGTCCGATCGATTGATAAATAATACGTGGTTATCTTAAAGGGTTAAAGTCCGATCGATTGATAAATATTACGTAGTTATCTTAAAGGGTTAAAGTCAGATCGATTGATAAATATTACGTGGTTATCTTAAAGGTTTAAAGTTCGATCGATTGATAAATAATACGTGGTTATCTTAAAGGTTTAAAGTTCGATCGATTGATAAATATTACGTGGTTATCTTAAAGGGTTAAAGTCCGATCGATTGATAAATAATACGTGGTTATCTTAAAGGGTTAAAGTCCGATCGATTGATAAATATTACGTGGTTATCTTAAAGGTTTAAAGTTCGATCGATTGATAAATAATACGTGGTTATCTTAAAGGTTTAAAGTTCGATCGATTGATAAATATTACGTGGTTATCTTAAAGGGTTAAAGTCCGATCGATTGATAAATATTACGTGGTTATCTTAAATGGTTAAAGTCCGATCGATTGATAAATATTACGTGGTTATCTTAAAGGGTTAAAGTCAGATCCATTGATAAATATTTCGTGGTTATCTTAAAGGTTTAAATTTCGATCGATTGATAAATATTACGTGGTTATCTTAAAGGGTTAAAGTCAGATCGATTGATAAATATTACGTGGTTATCTTAAAGGTTTAAAGTTCGATCGATTGATAAATATTACGTGGTTATCTTAAAGGGTTAAAGTCCGATGGATTGAGAAATATTACGTGGTTATCTTAAAGGTTTAAAGTCCGATCGATTGATAAATATTACGTGGTTATCTTAAAGGGTTAAAGTCTGATCGATTGATAAATATTACGTGGTTATCTTAAAGGTTTAAATTTCGATCGATTGATAAATATTACGTGGTTATCTTAAAGGGTTAAAGTCCGATGGATTGATAAATATTACGTGGTTATCTTAAAGGGTTAAAGTCAGATCCATTGATAAATATTTCGTGGTTATCTTAAAGGTTTAAATTTCGATCGATTGATAAATATTACGTGGTTATCTTAAAGGGTTAAAGTCAGATCGATTGATAAATATTACGTGGTTATCTTAAAGGGTTAAAGTCCGATCGATTGATAAATATTACGTGGTTATCTTAAAGGTTTAAAGTTCGATCGATTGATAAATATTACGTGGTTATCTTAAAGGGTTAAAGTCCGATCGATTGATAAATATTACGTGGTTATCTTAAAGGGTTAAAGTCCGATCGATTGATAAATATTACGTGGTTATCTTAAAGGGTTAAAATCCGAAAGTAAATGCTATGGCTCGATTGAAGTTCGAACTTGTGTAGTTGTTTACTCTAAATCAACTACATCACAAGTGTATTTTTTTTAATATCATTTACTTGGATTGTTTATCTTCATCTTAGTTATTAGACATAAAACGTTTTGACTGATGCACCCTGCCGTCTTTTTCAGGTGTTGCCTCTGGTTCATCATTTTTTGCTTGGAATGTGCAGAAGAGAAAAAAAAAACGGGAAATTCCGAATCACATAGAAAAATCAGTTGAAGAAGGCGTACGATAGCCGAAAAGTATAACAACCAAAATGATCCTAGATATGTAAATGATATGAGCTCCTCATCTGAGAAATTTGGACATTCGGGGTATTCTAATTTTATTCTCCGTTTTATATATATATATATATATAAAACGGAGAATAAAATTAGAATATATATATATATATTAATGTACGAATATGAAAAAACACCTTCTGAAGCAGATTTTATTTATTGTTGTATTATTTGTCAACGTTAAACATTTTTTTTAACATTAAACATTTATCAGGGCATCCTTAACTTGGAACCATAACAGTTACTACCATTCCAGGTCTGAGTGAATTTGGAAGTAATGACAATGAAGGGGCACCCCACAATCCCCAGAGCTCCAGTGATGGAGCCTAAACATCAAATGCGCTTTAACATCAAAGTATGTATTATCTGTAATAATATAACGATAGATAGATAGATAGATAGATAATGTATATAGAATAGATAATAAACGTAAATATCATTTGATTTTTTTTTTATGTTGCTAAGAGCATGTATCAATATTTTTGATAAAAATGTGGCCCAGAACTATCAGATGACCGTTATGCACCAATATTTTGCAAACTGTGCGAAATGCAGTCATCGAGCCAACACGTACTATATCAAATATAGAAAGAAGAAATCTTTTAATGAAATGTTATAATGAATTCTTATCGGATTCTTAACTGATGATGTCGCCTCTTTTTTTATAAGAAGATAGTCAGCATTTTAATATATATATATATATATATATATATATATATATATATATATATATATATATATATAGTTAGAGGCCTACATTTTTTGTGAGGTACTTGAAGCTTGAACTGTTATGGGTTTGCAATTTTAAAAATCTTTTTATTCGAACAATTATTATTAACTAAACGGCTTTTCTCATTCAGTAGACCCAAACTTTTTAAGCAATGAGGAGTAAAATCTTTTCTGGGAATAGGGGCCCTGAAACTTAAGTTTCATTAGTTTCACAGAAGACACGTCCCAATATATATATATATATATATATATTATTATTATTATTATTAAAGTTGGTAAACCCATGGGTAGATAAACCCTAAAACATTACGTAAGATCTAAATCGGTCACAAAACCAGCAAAATCATACACGAATGTACAGAGTAAACATAACAAAGAAATGATCATAAAATGATGATTAGATATTCAAATTGCTTTAAGATATATATAAAATAACCCAGTCATGACTCAGAGTTTTGGGTAAGCGATCTTCAGGTGAGTATACATCTGAAGTGTCTGTGTGTGTATGAGTATTGGATATGAAGTGGTACTGAAAATTTCGGAAGATTTTACCCTGAAAAACAATGGCTAATTTCTAGTTTCCACCATCTTCTTCGAAGTTGCACACTGAAGGAGACGGTGATGACTTGGTTCTCTTCAAGAGTACTGTCGCTTCGTACCTATATTTTCCTTCTCTTTCTCTTTCTATCTATCGATAATATACATTTTTTAATCTTTATATCTAAGCTATAATTCTGTTGGTGTGAAAACGTAATAAAGTGCTCAATACATGAGATAGAGCTAATATTATGAAAATAATTCCTACATGGCCATGAAGGAATTATTTTCATAATATCAATAATATATATATATATATATATATATATATATATATATGTGTGTGTGTGTGTGTGTGTGTGTGTGTGTGTGTGTGTGTGTGTGTGTGTGTATAAAAAAGCATAAATATTAGCTAACCTTCCTTTGGTCATTTGTTTTATATGTTTCTTGCGTGGTCGGGTTGTAAATTGTAAAAGATAAAAATAATTATTAGATAGGAGTTTTGGGGGAGCAACAATTTTTTTAATATATACGTTAAGAATTGGGTTTCTCTAAAAATAGTTTTTGCTTTAATGTTATTTTTTTACTCGGTTACTAAAAATCAAATAAGAATTCACACACACACACACACACACACACACATATATATATATATATATATATTCTAGTTGCATGCATATAAAACCAGCATATCATAGCGAACGGTTTTATTAGAACAACTAAAATGTGCTAAATAGTCACAATAAACAGTGGTTACCTTTTTCACGCCGCTGGCGAGTATTGTATTTTGTTAATGTTATAAAGATTTTCATTTCATTTCCAGCCTCCGTTTTGATTATTTCTCGTTCAGTAACCTTTAATTAGGTTTCAACACAAACCTCTTTATTAGTAATACTTGCAATGATTCCTGACAACTATCAATTTTATTCCTGATTCAAATAGTAATATAATCAACAAAGTATTTACATTATATATATATATATATATATATATATATATATATATATATATATATATTCTAGTTGCATGCATATAAAATCAGCATATCATAGCGAACGGTTTTATTAGAACAAGTTATATATATATATATAGAGAGATAGAGAGAGAGAGAGAGAGAGAAAACGTAGTGGTGTAGAAAATGAACTCATCAAACCGAATTCAAATTCTGAATGAGTGTTTTCATTTCACTTTGCACTAATACTCTGAGGAAAGTTATGAATCAGTCTCTTCTCTCCTATACGGCTGAATAAAAGGATCGACTGTGTTCTTTATACTTACAATTGACAACCATTCTAGAAGGTGACAAAAGAATCTTAATTTAAACCTACAACTAGAATGACTGGGTAAACTTTTGCAGTTAAAGGACAAAAACCAGGAGTTTGAGTCCCTAAAGCAGTTCGACGTTACCTTCAATCTCGTTCAGGTAACTTCTGAGATAAATTGGGTTCCCTATCCGTGGCAGAAGAACCGGTCTGAGAGAAAGTAAAACTTTAGATTCAAACTAGGAACTTGAGTCCCTAAGACAGTACAACATTATCTTCAATCTCGTTCTAGCAACTTCTATGACGACACTGATGCCAAGACGTATCCTTACTTTAGACAAATATCACCTACAAGGAGACTATGTTTAAAATATCGGTGTCGTGGAGGAGAGAGACTTGCCGTAAGTACAAATGCTGGCTTTGTCAAAGCTTGTTCCGATCTATTGTCAAAGGTCTGCTGTCTCGCGAGACTGATAACTGTAAAATCACACACACACACACACACACACACATATATATATATATATATATATATATATATATATTGAATTGTTTTGTAGCAACAATTATTTTAATCTCTCTCGAAAAAAAAGGTTTTGAAGCCAGTCAAAATGGTGGAAAATCAAACACAGTGTCCCGGGCTTGAACTGCAGTCTGTCATCTAATTTTTTGGTGGTTGAGAAGTTCAAATCTTGTGAAATTTACAGAAGTATGTGTGATGTGTATAAAGAACCATGTTCTATTAAAAAATGTTTACAAATGTGTTTGCCACTTTGGATTATCGAAAAAACAGTCTATAGAGAGGAAACTTACAGAGCAAAAATAATTAGGCAGTAACAACATGATGCAAAAGAATATCATAAAAAATAATAATTTTTATACCATTAAAATAATATTAATGACTACACTCCCCACCCCTGTATATATGAATACAACTTTTATTTCTGTTTAGTTCACTAAGATGCATTTATTTTCATGAGTTCGTTATGTTGTATTTTGACCTTCGACCCGGCCAAAAATGCCATTCAAAGTGATGCTCCGGAAGGAAGTGACACATTCCAATGGCAGTTATGAGAGGAAATCGCGCAGGTGAGCTCGGCTGATAATATGGGACAAGGTGAAAGTCCCACTTCAGAGTGATGCACCGGAAGAGAGTGACCTGTGAACTGCATGACAGTTATTTCCGCTTGATTACGATCAAACATACCATTCCAAAGATTGAGAGGGCGATTGACTAGGCGTTGTCAGTCAAGACAGAAGTCAGACAGTTGGAGACGGACGGAGTTCTAGACGAGATGTGTAAGGGAAAGCCACATCAGGCCGAAGGGGCCCTTGGGACCCCTGATGAGTTGGGGTCCAGAGAACTTGGTGACAAGATGTGGTAGAGAAAGCCAGCACTCAGCAGAAAGCTGAGCCCCCGGGCCTCCGGTTGAGCAACCCTAGTGAACGAGAAAGACACAATACTGACGGCCATAAGAGTGGGGGTCAAAATGTTGCAGTTATGTTCGGTCTCCAGCTCCCTCTCACACGCAAACCTTGAGTAACCCTTTTCGAACCCTTACAATAAAGTGAGAGGTACATATATTTGTTTAAAGAAGTCTTCACTTGTCCTTTATTATTGCGTCGGTATGTATCCAGCATATATATGTATTATGTGTTTGTATAGTTGATCATGGTCATGGTTATTGAGTATGTATATAACAGTTACATTTATGCGTCGTCTGCATCTCAGAATATATATATATATATATATATATATGATAGAAATATGTGGAAAGTTGGATAAATCAAACATTTAAAACCGATTTAGAGGCGTCGAATAAGTAAAGTTGGTGACTATAGTCGAGGGTGACCCGAAGGCTACCTTTTCAAAAGCTGCAACACCGTGGTGTAGGGAAGGACGCTACTCCTTTCGCTGGATTTCTCCACTTTACCCTTGATCCATACCTTATAATGCAGAGTGTTAAGTAAGGCAGTATCAAGTACCATTTTTTTGAGTCTTTGGTATGACTTGACCTAGGATTGAACCCCAGTCTTCCGAGCCATTGGTGAACACTCTAACAGCTATTCCAATGGACGGGAACGAAATATCACGATTCTGAATCGGAGTTAAGTGTTTGATTTAACCAACTTTCCACATATTTCTATCTTCTATCATATTGTCAGATTCACCACAATCTATCATTTCAACACACGCACACACACACACACACATATATATATATATATATATATATATATATATATATATATATATATATATATATATATTCAATCCAATAAATCTAGAGTAGGGAATAATTCCAAACAGGACTAATAAAATTTTCAAAAATAGAATATTAAATTTGAATAATCCTGGTAAAGAGCTCAATGTAAATAAAATCCACAGAGCAAATAATTTTCTCTTAAAAAAACAATCGATCACATTAAGATAATAAATTTATTTCCATCCTGTTAAAAGCATTGATATAAATCAATCGTCTAAAAAAATTAACTGGGCTTCTTCTGATCAAACTAGAAAAGGAATTCTTTTTTTTTTTTTTTTTTTTTCCTTGTTTGATCTGAAGAAGTCCTGTTAATTCTTTTTAGAGCATTAATTTATATCAATGCTTTTAACAGGATAGAAATGAATTTATTATTTTAATTTGACCGATTGTTTATTTTTTTGAAGTGAAAAAAAAAAATATATATATATATCAACCCTTCTGCGTCACAAGGTCATTTTTAAGCGGAGTTTAACAGATTTGAATTCAGTGTTTTTTTTTCTCCCGAACCGGTTGCCATACCAAGGTTAAAGAGCACAGTCTGCCCGACTATTTTTTCATAACTGGAGGGAGAGTAATTGGATTCATACCTTTCCCTAAGGTAATTAGCGCTATATAAAATGTAGACTGTCTTGTCCGGGAATTAAACTCGTGTCACTATACATTTCCTACGACGGTAATCATTACACCACGAACGCATCTTAGAATATTCAACTCATTTTTTTTTTTGTTACGTACATTTTTTGTATATATTTCAAAATCTAAATTTGTATGCATGTGTATTCTTCTATTTCCTACATTTTTGTCCCTTTTTTCTTTTATTTATTTTGATTTTATTGAATGCTTTTTTTTTTTTCTTCATTTTTAATAACCCACCGTTCATCCCGTAACAAACAGTACAGTCGACAAAATTGCCTGAACTGTGTAAATTATGGCAAGACAATTTTTTTTAACGCGATGCAGTTCTCGCAAGTTTTCTCGTGTTGACGAGATGTGACTGCGCGTGCGCGGCGGCATTCTTAATGTATGCACGGTTTCTCTTCGTTGCTGCCTTTTCTCTGTCATTAACCCTGGCTTGCTGTTTGTGCCGAGCTAATCGACCGGCCACTATCTTCAAAACTGCTGTCGCCATTGCGTACTTTTTTTTTGCTCTCTCTCTCTGTCTCTCTCTCTCTCTCTGTCTCTGTCTCTGTCTCTCTCTCTCTCTCTCTCTCTCTCGTAGTCCTTACAGAACTGTAAAATACAAACCCAAGCAAATAGTTTTGACGCTTCAAGCGGTGTAATGGCTAATGAGCCAGGCTCGCGAGCCGTTGTCTGTGAGTTGGATTCTCACTGGGTGCCCCATACCTCGGACCTTGTGCTAAGCTAAGCAAAGCTAGTAGTTGCCATTCACTAGGCTTAGCTTCATTGTGGCATAGAATAAGCGGCATGGCAGGAGAGTGCTCATGGTGTAGAGGCTAACGTGCTCGACTGCGATATCGTGGTAAGCGAGTTCGATATCCTGTCGCGCTATTACGTTCATTTTCAGACTAACATTCTCGGGAAAGGTATTGACTCCTTTTTACCCTCAGCTACGTTTAAATAGAACTACAATTGTTCTTTTACAAAGATGGCTTTGGCATTAAATAACCCACGAAGGCTGATATGCCATCAAGCAAAGAAACCTTAACCAAAGAGGTTTAAAGCAGCCCGTGAGAAACAAAGTAATGTTCTGCCGGCATAGCTTGTTGACCATTACTCTAAACTAGGTGCCTACGTACGCTAATATTTGTAAACTCTACCTTGTGTTTATAATATTATAAAATATGCATCCCTCGAGTTACCTTTTTTCTTTCCTTTTTTCTTTTCTTTTTTCTTTTCTTTCTTCTTTTTTCCTTTCTTTTTTCTTTTTTTCTTTCTTCTTTTTCCCTTTCTTTTTTCTTTTCTTTTTTCTTTTTTCTTTTTTTTTTCACTGGACGACCGAGTAACTCTTTGGATTCTCGTTGACGCTTCAATTCAAAGAGTGAAGGATTCTAATTAGCATTTCTTAGTTATATACGTAATATCGAGAATTTGAATTATTAAGAAATAATGATTAACGCGAATGCAGACCCCAGAAAACTATTATTCAGTTGCAAACTAGATTGCAAATTGTTTTATACTCTAATTCATTTGTTATTATTTGGGTTAGTTTCCGTTTCTTATTTTGTCTTATTTTCTTCTAGCTTCTTTCTTTTTTAAAAAAACGTTTTTTATTATTTTTTGTGGCTTTTTCAAATTATATATATATGTGAAGAAAGTAGAAAAACATAATCCAAATAGGTGAATTTATTATGATGTAGTTGACATAGCGATGGATGCTTGTCGAGATAACAGGAGCTGTTACCTCGACAAGTATCCATCGCTATGTGAACTATTCTGATATGAAAGTCCTGATGATGGTTACTGAAACCGAAGCGTTTAACGTGGACTTAACTTCAAAATAAATTCACCTATTTGGATTATGTTTTTCTGCTTTCTTCATACTGTCGGATTTTGATCCATATTCACTTTCATATATCATCATCATCATCATGTCGTGCCGCCAGCACGGATATCCCTGACCCTCTCTCGCCACTTCTCCCTATCATTCATCGCTTTTGGCAGGACTTCAGGGATACATGCCTTATCCTCACATAGCTGCTGTATGTATGTTCGAGCTGGTCGCCCGGCTTTTGCTTGGCCATATGTGGGGGTCCATAGGAGTACATCACTCATGAGTTCGTCCTTGCTTCTCCAGCAGTGTCCTGCGTGTCTGGTTCGTCTAACTTGTAAAGTTTTCGTGGTGGGAGGCAAGTGGCCGTATAGCTGGTGTCTTGTGGGGTGTTGTCGCCAGGGCTTAAGAATGTTGAAAGCAATATTGAACAACTTTCATATATATATATATATATATATATATATATATATATATATATATCCGGAAAGGCATTGAAATAAGAAGAGCAATTGGAGACGATTTTAAGTCAGGGAGCGAACTACGAGCTAGGAATCTTCTCTAGGAATACCCCTGTATTGCCATTACTCCCAAGTCAATTCTGACCCGCATTGGTAGTACAGTTGATCTGTTTAGTTTTGTTTCATGGTTTAATGGCTTGTTTAATCCTTGCAGGTAGGTCTAAAACGACAATTCATTAAGACAACTCCAGCGAGTAGCATCTGGAGAGTATCAGGTGAGCTCAGCATTTCACAACCAAGTTTGGTTCGTCACCTTCACGACCTTCGTAAAAGCATACGGAGTTGCTGAATTGTGCCTCACGTTACCAAAATAATGCAAAACTTTTGATTCGCACTAGTAGTAGATGACAAGTCAAAATTGTGGAGGGAATAAAGAAACTTTAGATTGCAAAGAGAGGAATGTGATTTGGAATTTTGAGAATCGCTTGACTAAATCTATAACTTGGTTTAGTTTGGTTTCTTTGTTTAATGGCATATCAACCTTTGTAGGTTATTTAATGCCAAAGCCATTCTCCTAGAAGAACAGTAGTGGTACTATTTAACCCATAGCTAGGAAGATAAGGGGGTTCATACCTTTCCCAAGGGTATTTGCCCGAAAGTGAACGTAATAGCGCGACAGGAGTATAAACTCGCGTACTACGATTCCGCAATCCAACGCTTTAACTATTACACCACGAGGACACCCTCGTCACGGAAAGGGTTAATCACAGAATTCAAATAACTTATAAATCTAATTAGCTGGGAAGATAAGGGGGTTCATACCTTTCCCAAGGGTATTTGCCCGAAAGTGAACGTAATAGCGCGACTGGAGTACGAACTCACTTACTACGATTCCGCAGTCCATCGCTTTAACCATTACACCACCACGACGCCCCCTAAATCTATAAGACACCTTCAGGTATTTATTTACACACGATAAAGCTACAAAAAATGAAAACTATTCACAAATCTTCTTCCAATGTTTGAATGTCATTCCATAAACAAAGAGGATTTTGCCAGTAAGAACTGTATACTGTAGCACATTTTTCAAGAAAATCAATATTGATGTGTCTTTTCATATCCCAGAACTCTGTCTGCATGCCTTTCTTTACTGAGCGCTGCGCCCTGAACTTTTCTCTACTATAGTCAGGTATTTTCACTCAATGGACGATCATTTCAACTCAGGCTCGTATTGTTAATGCCATGTTCAGTCCATTTGCAGAGATGTTCTGATAAAAACATGCTTCCCCATACACATCGTGCATTCTTCAGAAAATTTCACATGGTTTTCGCTTCTCACCCGCCAAAAATTTGACCAGTCGGCTGGGGGGCTGTAGAATACACCGACTGCTTCTCTGCAGAGGGGTAAGAATCCCCCAACGAGTATCCCGGATATGACACTAAATAATCTGATAGTGAGGTTCCAGTAATGCTAGAGCTTTGGGGAATGTGGAGTACCCCTTCATTATCATTGCTCCCAGGTCCACTCTGTTCAGAAGTGGTTGTACCTGATAGGGTCCTATCTATGGGTCAAATAGAACTAAACTGTGTACTTATGTTTAACTGAATTGTTTGAAATACGTAGAACTGTTTTTAACATTGAAACTGTACTTATGCTAAACTGAATTGTTTGAAATAGTACTGTTTTGACATTTAACTGTTTGTAAACAAAAACTATTCTAATATCAAACTGAATTATTTTAAAATTAATTCGGCGTTAAATGACCCAAAAAGAGTTGATACGCCGTAAAACCAACCAACCACCAAAAATATTATGACAAACCTCTGTTCAAGCGTCGTGCACAGTGTTTGATTTTCCACCATTCTGACTAGCCTCAAAACAAATTCTTTTTAAGATTAAACTAATTGTTGCTATAGACCAATTCGAAGAACACAGAATTTAAATCTATTTTTAAAAAGTTCTGAATTTAAAAAAAAATTCCCTTATTTATTATATGACCCTCGTAGATAGATAGAATCCCCTTATTTTTTGAATGTATTTACTGTAATGAGTAAATAATAATTATAACAAAAAAACCGAATGGATAAGCAACACGACAAAAGAATTAGAAGGACTCGAAGAAGGCTCAAAAGCGGAAATACACATCGATTTACTCAGAACAACACTAAAAAAACATCGAATTGGAAAACGCCTGTCCATGACGGAATACATGGATTCTGGTTCAAGAAATTCACCTACATTCACGACAGGCTAACACTTGAAATGAACAGATACATACAAGGAGCACACGTATCTAAATGGATGACCAAAGGAAAGACCACATTGATCCAGAAGGACCCCCTCAGACCCATAACCTGGCTATCGATGATGTGGAAAATATTGACAGCACAAATAAGGGAAGAGATTTACTACTCGCTAACAAGCCGCGGATTATTTCCTGAGGAACAGAAAGGATGTTGCAAAAGATCCAGAGGCACAGTAAAGTTACTTTACATAGATCAACGCATCCTAAACGAGAGCAAGACCAGGCGGAAAAACCTAGCTATGGTCTGTATTGACTACAAAAAGGCATATGACATGGTTCCGCAAAGCTGGATAATAAACTGCAGCAAAATGTAAAAAATATCACATGAAGTCATAAACTTTATCGAGAAAACCGTGAAAACCTGGAGAGTGGAATTGACTGTCGGGGAGAGAAGCTTAGCTGAAGCGAAGGTCCAAAGTGGTATATTTCAAGGAGATGCACTATCACCGTTACTATTCATAATTGCGATGATGCTACTTAACCACATACTCAGAAAATGCACAGCCGGATACAAACTTAGTAAATCGCAGGAAAAGATAAATCACTAAATGTTCATGGACAACATCAAACTGTTTGCAAAAAAATGAAAAAGAACTGGAAACTCTTATACATGCAGTGAGAATATACAGTCAGGACATAGGGATGGAATTTGGCATAGAAAAAACGTGCTATGCTAGTAATGAAAAGTGACAAACGACAACTGACGGACGGAATATAACTACCAAATCAAGACAAGATTAGAACGCTCGGAGAAAAAGAAACCTACAAATACTTGGGCATCTTGGAGGCTGACACCATGAAACAAGTGGAGATGAAAGAAAATATAAAGAAAGAATATCTCAGGAGAACCAGAAAGCTACTCGAGACAAAACCATATTGCAGAAACCTTATCAAAGGAATAAATACCTGGGCTGTACCCCTCGTTAGATATTCGGAAGCATTTTTGGAGTGGGCCAGAAAAGACCTTAAGCAAATGGACAAAAGAACAAGAAAATTAATCACATCCCAGAGAGGACGTTGACAGACTATATGTATCAAGAAAGGAGGGAGAAAGAGGATTTGCCAGCATTGAAGACAGCCTTGACATATCGATACAATGACACGAGGACAACGTAGAAAAACATAAAGGAGGACTGATTACAGCCATCAGAAACGATACCGACAATACGATGGACAACAGAATGACAATAACTAGGAAATAAAAATGGGAAGAAAAACAACTTCATGGGCATTTTAAACGACTAATAAACAACATCTCACACCAGAAAACCTGGACCTGGCTAAGAAAAGGAAACTTTAAGAGGGAAACAGAATCTCTCCGATTAGCAGCACAAAACAACGCCATAAGAACCAATCATATCAAAGCAAGAATAGATAAGAAGCAACAAAATAGCAAATGTAGGCTATGTGGTGATAGAGACGAAACGATCAATCACATAATAAGCGAATGCAGCAAATTAGTACAGAAAGAGTATAAAACTAGACACGATTGGGTGGGCAAGGTGATGCGCTGGGAGTTGTGCAAGAAATTTAAATTTGACCATACGAACAAATGGTATACGCTCAACCCAGCGTCTGTCCTGGAGAATGACACACATAAACTACTGTTGGATTTTGATATACAAACGGATCACCTAATCTTGGCCAGAAGACCAGACCTAATAATAATCAACAACAAAAAATAATTTACAAAATTGTGGACTTTAGTATTACATAGGAATACTTAAAACTATTTAACTGTGTGCAAACAAATGATTAATATTAATAGGATTATTAATCTTAAATAGCAATAATTGAAGCCATTCGATTGTGAGCAAACAAATGATTAATACCAAATAAAATTATTAGTGCTAGATAGGACTACTTGAAACCATATAATTGTGTTCAAACAAATGAACTAGAATTCGCTAAAAAATCAATTTACCTAAAAACTATTCACTTTTAAATCATATATATACATATATATAACATATATATACATATATAACATCCCGATTTGACATTAAATAACCATCAAGGGTTGATATGTCACTAAAGCAAATAACCTAACCTTAACACCTTTGGATTCTTGATGCAACCATAGCGTTTTAGCGAATCTGTTTTACCTTCTTCGCCAGGAAGCTGTTGGTGGGGATACCTCCGTGTAGATATTCGAATCGCATCTATACATTGTGGGAGGGAGTATGTAGCAATATCAAAATGAATTGTTTAGGTTGATTACTAATCATTTACAAAAGTTAGCTTAATCTGGCACAAGGACAGAAGTATGAGTCTGGTTTGGTTTGCGTTGGTTTCGTCCAGTTTTAGTTAAGGTTTCTTTGTTTAATGGCATATCAACTTTCATGAGTTATTTAATGTCAAATCCCATCCTTATATTAAGAAAGTGGTGGTACTATTAAACCCGTACCTGACCTGAGGAGATAAAGATCATACCTTTCTCAAGGGTATTAGTCCGAACTTGGGCGTAATAATGCTGAAAGAGTTCGAACGGTTTGGTTTGGTTTGGTTTACTTGTTCAACGACACATCAACCCCTTACGGGTTATTTAATGACAAAATTTGAATTATTTCTGAATGTTTATGATCATAAGTACATATTCAAGGTTCCTTTGCATTCTTAATTGCACTTTTTACTTGTTTTTAATCATTTGCTTGCACATAGTTGAATGGTTTGAAGTATTCTAATCCAATACAAATCATTTATACACAATTACATGGTTTAAACTAAGTATTTGCATTAAATAATATTAATTTGTTTTATTTTTTAAACATGCAATGGAATATTATAAATGTGATCATGATCACATCATCATCATCATCATGTCGTGCTGTTAGCACGGATATCCCTGGCCCTCTCTCGCCACTTTTCCCTATCGTTCATCGCCTCAGGCAGGTCCTCTGGGCAACATCCCGCATCCTCACATAGCTGCCGAATGTATGTTCGTGCTGGTCGTCCTGCCTTTGCACGGCCATGTGTGGGGGTCCATAAGAGTACATCACTTATGAGCTCGTCTCTGCTTCTCCAGCAGTGTCCTGCATGTCTGGTTTGTCTAACTTGAATAGTTTTCGTGATAGGAGGCAGGTGGCCGTACAGTTGGTGTCTTGTGGGGTGTTGCCGCCAGGACTTGTTCAAGATTGCTCGCAGCATTCTTGTGTAATTGCCGTCTAGCTTCTTCTCCAGCCGTTTTGTTAGAGTCCATGTAGTGTATCCATATAGCAGTATCGATGCGACTGCTGCCTGGAAGAAGCTGCGTTTCATTTTATCGGTTAGGTCTGATTTCCATATAATCGATAGCCTATTGATAGCTGTCCATGCTTTCGTTAACCTCCTGTCGATGTCCTTTTCGGTTGATGCGACGCTGCTTCCTAGGTAAGTGAATGATTACATACATTTACAAATTAATCAAATTTTGAGATAAGGAGATGATATACCGTTAAACTAATAAACCTAACCCAGCCCTCCCCAAAAACAACGATTTTAATAAAATTATATATTTAGTTATTTAATGCTCTATAAACCTTCTTGGGTTATTTAATATCAAAGCCATACTTCAAGAAGAACAGAAGTGGTATTACTTTGCTGGTAGAGTAAGGGTGGGTTCAAGCCTTTTCCCAAGGATATTAGTCCGAAAGTAAACGTAATATCACTACTGGAGTTCGAACTCGTTCATTACGATGTCGCAGTTCAGTATGTTAGCAACTACACCACGAGGATTCCACCAGTCACGTGAATTTATCTTTTTATAATAACAATTCGCACATTTAATCGTTCGACGTGGAATTTTTAATTGACAACAAAGATTGTAAAACATGCATTGAAGTAAGTCTTGTTAGTCTCGTTGAGACTGCGATTTAATTCTTGAACTCTTATTCTGTGCAAACGTATACGTTGTTATATATATATATATGTGTGTGTGTGTATGTGTGTGTGTGTGTGTGTGATTAAATAAGACAGACATTTCGCGTCTGCTTATTTTATCAGTCGTTTAACTTCTGGATGGAATAAATTCATAAAGGCATCTACATCGGCCAAACTATAACGACTTCACCTATCCGACTCTCAATGCCTCAAAATACATTCGTGCCTCTCCCCTAAATACACAAAATTTCTAATTAAAAACACCTCCATATCACACTGAAAAAACAAACAATAAAACAAAAGTACCAAATTCTTGAAGCTTTCTATACAAAGATTAACAAACCTTCCTTAAATAAGATCAACTTTGCATGTAGCAGCCTCATTCTGAAATGCCTTAAACGCTTTTCTTGCCAAATCTTCCTCTTACCACCTGTAAAGTTTTTTTTAAATATAAATGTATATGATTTATCATTATTTGTCATTTTGTCATTATCTTTTTATTGTCCGTTTCCCATAAGATGGCACCAGGTAGGGGCCGAAAGAATTAGGGGAAAATATGGCACCTTCTAGAATTCCTTCCTTCCCAAAGTCAAATGATTCATACATAGACTTGAATGAATCAACGATAAGATTGACAGAAACGAAACGTCTATCCTACTAAATCAAAACATGTTTAAAAGAGAAAATGCTGCCTATATGTGTAAGTGTGCAAAGAAAATAAGATTTATTTTCTGTTGTTTTCCATTCAAATGAGATCAGTCCCATAAAAAATGTCATATGGTTTTCCATTCAATGAAGGAAAGATTTTCTTTTCCGTTTATAATCTTCATCTATCCCAACTCTCATGAGGCTGTCCTTGAGCCCCAAAATATACGAGTACGCTTCGGCTCTCTGGTTCTCAATTGTCAGTATATTTTAATCTGATTAAAAATCTCTCGGAAAACACCCTGCCAATGTCTTTCTCACAGTTGGAGCTACCGGGGTTTGAACTCTGAACTATTACTTATCTATCACGTCTACACATTTCCGTTAAATTGCTGGGGGTAGTAATAGTGGCGCTGAGGCTATTACATAACGGAAGGTTTCAGCGTTGTCAAAGAATTACATGGTATGAGTAAGAAGACTATGAACGAACAATATATATATATATATATATATATATATATGTCGGTGAGAGAAAAATTAATGCTTTCTTTAGTACAGAAATAATTACCAACACAGAAACATGTATCATTCATCAAAATGAAGCTGGTCCTCTGTGAATCACATCCCTACTTCTCAACATAGTCACCGTTTTTCTCAGTAGCAATGTTCTACCTTCGAATGAGAGCATGTATCCCTGCCTCGTAAAATTCTGTTGACTGTTCTTTGAGCCACTTCATCACTACAGTTTTCACTTTTTTGTTTGCCTCTTAAACCCTCTTTCATGAGGACGAAGAGATGATAGTCTGAAGTGAGACTCTACTTGTCAATCGATAATGTTCTCCTTCTGAATGGCAATGCTCGACCACAGACAAGCATCAAGGACTAGGGAAATTGGACAACTATACCGCGTCCTCCATACTCACCAGATTTAGCGCTTGATACATGTTTCTGTGTCAGTTGTTATACCTATACTACAGAAAAAAGGATTTTTTTTACTTAAGTTCGTGTATATATATATATATATATATATATATATATATATATATAGGTATTCTTCACTCCACTAAATCCGGAGTAGGGTACAATTACTTCAGGACAAATAAATTATTCAAATTTCGAATATCTAAATATTACTGGTAAAGAGCTCAATGTAAATAAATTCACAAAGCAAATATTATTTCAAGAAGAAACCAATATTCGGTCACATTAGGATAATAAATTTATTTCCATCCTGTTCAGAGCATTGATATGAATCAAAGACTCTAAAATAATCTTTTACAGGACTTCATCAGATCCAATAGGAAAATACGAGGGTCACTCAATAAATAAGGGGATTGGGGAGGGGACCAAACTCTTTCTGTTTTCATAATTTTTTCCATTTTGTGACATTTCGCTACCCAGGCAAACTGCAGAACTTTAAGTTTGAGGGAGTTTCAAAATGCAATAAATAAAAGAACTGTCTTTAATATTTTATTTCATTTATTTTTTCCATAAATGTAAACTCTGCAATGTTTCGAATTGGTTTATAGCAAAAATCACTTTAACCCCGCTAAAACATTTGTTTTGAGGCTATTCGAAATCGCGGCAAATCAGACACAGTGCTCTACGCTTGAACAGAGGTCTGTCATCAAATATTTGAGGTTGAGATGGACAAACTTTGTGAAATTTACAGAAATAAAGTAATGTGTATGAAGAAGTATGTTTTTGCTTCTATGAACCCAAGTCGAAAAGACAGCCCATAGAGTCGAAACACACTGATCCTGGAAAAGAAAAAGTTTCGCGTGCAGCGCTCTGTAAAGAATATCATGCTGACAGTCTCTGAGCCATGAAAGGATCCCATCGTTATTGATTTCCTTGAAAAAATGTGCGACAGTATACAGTGCTTTCTATTGTCAACTCCTTAGACAATACACATATATATATATATATATTAACGTTTAAACAAGTCCTGGCGGCAACACCCCACAAGACACCAACTGTACGGCCACCTGCCTCCTATCACGAAAACTATTCAAGTTAGACGAACCAGACATGCAGGACACTACTGGAGAAGCAGGGACGAACTCATAAGAGATGTACTCTTATGGACCCCCACACATGGCCGTGCAAAAGCAGGACGACCAGCACGAACATACATTCAGCAGCTATGTGAGGATACGGGATGCTGTCCTGAAGACCTACCAAGGGCGATGAATGATAGGGAGGAGTGGAGAGAGAGGGTCAGGGATATCCGTGCTCCCAGCGCGATGTGATGATGATGATGATGATGATATTAATGTCATTATCATAATATTTATGAGGGGAATCATAAAAATGGAGAAATCCGAGAAATTAAACGGCAAGTTTTTTTTTTATGCATATACTTACAATGCCGTGGCAATTTTTGTGATATTTATTTGAAATGAAATTTCAGATTTGTGACATTTCGCTACCCAAGCAAACTGCAGAACCATAAGTTTGAAGGAGTTTCAAAATGCAATAAATAAAAGAACTTTCTTTAATCTTTTTATTTAATGGAAGATCAACCTTTGTAGGTCATTTAATGTCAAAGCCATTTGTCCAAGAAGAACAGTAGTGGTACTATTTAACCCATAGCTGAGAGGATAAGGGGGTTTATACCTTTCCCAAGGGTATTTGCCCGAAAGTGAACGTAATAGCGCGACTGGAGAACGAACTCGCTTACTACGATTCCGCAGCCCAGCGCTTTGAACATTACACTACGAGGACACCCTCATCCCGTAACGGGTTAATCACAGAATTCAAATAACTTATGAATCTAATTTAAGACTATTATCATGCCCATATATATACACACAATACTGAAATATTATCTTCTGATAACTGAATGGTTTACACAATTATTAAACGAACTAAAAGCAACCAACACGATATATATTATCTATTTAAAAAAAAAATTTTTTTCAGTTTTTGTTTTTATTCTCTTGCTCTGTTTTGTTTGTTTGTTTTTTTAAGTTTATTTTGATGCTCATTTATAAATTCTGTTAATGTGGTACAGAAGACGGCGTCCTGTGCGAAATTCCCATATATATCCTGTTCGACGTTGTCTGAAAATCGCGTCCCGCCTGAAACTGTCCTTTCAATCTAAGTCATTTTTTTGTGTGCAATATTTAGAACTTAAAACAAAACAGCTTTTTAGCTACTTTGTTTTAATCGTGAGCTCATTTATCTTTCTTTATACAACTTATTGATTGTAATGATATCGAACAGTGGTTGTATGTAAATTTGCATATTTATGAATGGGATTCATATATTGTCAGTCTGCAGAATAACTTACTCGCTAACATAATAACATTTATACTATTCTTTTATTCAGACTTCATTAACCCCCTCCCATATATATATATATATATATATATATATATATATATATATATATATATATATATATATACACGAAACTTTAAAAGAAATGCCATTCCTTTAAGAAAAACTAAAACATCAGTTTAAAGATAAAAACGGCAATGCTAACTCTAACGAATAAGATGATGCTCTATACTAAAATATCGTAGAGGCGATGTAACAACGATATCTTAAAAGCATAAATAAAACCATCTAAATCACAGCACGGCGTTTTACAATTTCTTGATCATCAATATTTAACTGATAATGAAAAAAAGTGAGTTGGGTAATTTTATTCGCTTTCCTTTTTAATATCACTGGAGAAGCAGGGACGAGCTCATAAGTGATGTACTCCTATGGACCCCAACATATGGCCGGGCAAAAGCAGGACGACCAGCTCGAACATACATACAGCAGCTATATAAGGATACGGGATATAGCCCTGAAGACTTGCCAGAGGCGATGAACGATAGGGAGAAGTGGCGAGAGAGGGTCTGGGATATCCGTGCCTGTGGCATGACATGATGATGATGACTATATATATATATATATATATATATATATATATATATATATATATATATGCGGGGGGAACTGGGAAAAAAACCACTGTATGAAATTGTATAGAACATAAAAAGTGTAAAAATATTTTAAAATAAAAACAAGGTCTTCAAAGGATGATTTTTATTTATAGTTTGAATTATTTGCCAACGTTAAACGTTTTACTTTTTAAATGGGAAAATATTAAACCTCTATCAGAGCGTTTGAATAATTAAATAGCTCATTTCTTTTGCTCCACTTAACAAATAATACGCCTTCATGAAGGTTTAATGTTTTCACATTTAAAAACCGAAAAGTTTAACATTGGGAAATAATTCAAGCTATAAATAGAACTATCTTCTGAAGACCTTGTTTTTTTTTTGTATATTTGTACATTTTCATATATATATATATATATATATATATATATCAAATATGAAAAAATATTCCAAGGATGTATTCTTTGGAATATAAAATACACCAACGTTTTAGATTTCTTTAAACAAGTAACTTCTGGGCTATGTCATGAATACCAAATGCTTCATCTGAAAAATATTTTCAAATGAAACGAAAAAATGAAAAATTCTTAACGTTATTCACCGTTAATAACATTCAATTTCAAACTAAACTGAAGTTCCGCTTAGGTTCAAAAATTTATTCCGATGAAACAGTTAATATTTGTTATATAGTCCTGATGATCGTTTTAGAATAATCGAAGCGTTGGAATATTTCAAAAATAAAGGATACATCGTCTGAATATTTAGTTTTTTATATATTATATTCACGTAGCGTCGAAATTATTTCCATTTCTTTCTTAAAAAACATTTTCTCTGATTATATATATATATATATATATATATATATATATATATATATATATATATATATATATATATATGGTATGAAGTATTTTTCAATCCAGTAAATCCGGAGTAGGGAACAATTACTTCAGGACAAATAAATTGTTCAAATTTCGAATGTTTAAATATTCCTGGTAAAGAGCTCAATGTAAATAAATTTACAAAGCAAATAATATTATTTCCAGAAAAAAAATAATATTCGGTCGCATTAGGATAATGAATTCATTTCTATCCTATTAACAGCATTGATATGAATTAAAGACTCTAAAATAATTTTTAACAGGACTTCATCTGATCCAATAGGGAAATAAATATCCTTCCTATCTGGTTGTAATTCATTTTATTTTCCTTTTGTATCTGATGATGTCCTGTTAAAAATCATTTTAGTGTCTTTGATTCATATCAATGCTCTTAACAGGATGGAAATAAATTTATTATTTTAATGTGAGCGAATATTTGTTTTTTCTTGAAAAAAAAATATATATATATACAATTTTTATTCATTTTTGAAAAAAAAAAAACAATTATAGATATATCTATGAGTTATCCTAAGAAAATGAAGAGTAAACTTAAAAGCGTATATTTAATCTTCCTTGGAGTAAGTCATACTGAAAAACAACTCAAATTAAAAAGAAACCACTCGTCTCTGACGTAATTGATAGAACATTCTAAAATAAGAAGTATTGCTTTCGGAGCAATCCTCCTACGAGGGTGCGCATGAGGGCTCTAGTTTATCACTGGTGAAAATACACAGGCACAGGCCTGAGAAAAATACTGATTTGTAGCAGAAAACTTGCTCTATCCAATCGTGTGATTTTGTTCCCCAGTATCTATTGTAGTTTCTGTGGAAATGAAAAGGCATTACTTTCGAAGCGTCTCTCGTGCAAGTGAAAAAATAAAAATAATAGATTATTAATCTTCCGAACTATCCTCAGAATCTAGTTTTAAGAAAAGTGGGAATATATACAATACCCACGGGGTTTCGTGCAGAACAGTAAAATCGAAAAGATACCGTTGGTTTTATTATCTGCAGTAATGGGGTGGTACTATCTCAATTGCTAGTTCTGCTCTTCAGTAACACTTCCCAGGAAGATATTGTTGGGAATTACATATCGACTTCCGGTTGCGAATAACCTCCCTTGCCGGATATCGGAATATGAGTCCTATATAAATACTCGTGCATTGCTCCTCCAGTAAGTAGGTAAAACCTATAAGTTTAACCCCGCTGCATTCCAATATATATGTACAGTTAGTTGTTTTAAAAATCTATTGATTTTCTTCTTTTATTTTTATAAAAAATCTATTGCATATTCGCTTTTGTTTTTTGTACAGCAATGTCTGGTAATCCTTATAAACGTTTATGCAAAGATACTGTATAATAATTTTGGTTCCGTAGGTCACTTTTAACATACCTCCTCCAACAGGGGTCATTTGAATATCATTTAACGTAAGTTTTACCCCAAAATAAATCCTCTACTGAAATAATAAACGTTGCTTTATTTTATTGGTCTTGTTCACTTCTATGGATACATTAATTTTCAAACGATGTGTCATACGTTGATTATACCCTCTGCAGAGAGGTAAGACACTCTGCTCCCCAAAAAAGGTGACCTTAGTATGAAACTAAATCGCATCCGGTGTTGCGGCTCCAGTTCTGAAGATCTGAGGACTGAAAAGTACTCCTTCACAACAATTCATTCCAGGCTCACTCTGACCCGGAGTGGTAGCACCTGTTAGGATCTCAACTATGGGTCCAAATTGGAATAGTTTAAAAAGTTATTAGTATTCGATTGGACCATGTGATAAAAATAATTCTCAAGAAAGAACTACACAAAAAGTGTAAATATGGACGTATATTGAATGCAATTCCCTGAACTCTAGGCATAAGATAAACCAAGATGGTTTGACAGGCCGTTAAAATAAATTAATCAATCATTATTTTTAATACATATCACGAAATTTGTTTTGACAATATCAAGCATACATGTCGGAAACTTTTGTGCATCAGGTTGGGTTGTTTGATTGTTTTACCGGCGTATCAACCCTTGTAGGTTATTTAATGCCAAATCCTGTTGATATATATATATATAAATATATATATATATATATATAATATATATATATATATATATATATATATATACAATAGTAATTGGGATGCATAAACGTTTAAAATTTACTCCGTTGCTACTGGTTCCTTGTGGCTGAGGACTAGAGTCTTGGATTGGCGTTTGAGTCGATCGGGTTTCGATCCCAGCTACGGGAATTTGTTGTTTACACTTTGTTAAATGGTTTTAACCATAGGTATTTGTTGTTTACACTAAGTTAAATGGTTTCAATCTTTTGCTATTTAGAATTAGTAAATCTGTTTATCAAGTATTCCTATCCAATTGAACAACTTGCTCACAGCTGTTTGGTTTGAAATAACTAATGGTTGGTTTGTTGGGTTTTATGGCATATCAACCTTTGTTAGTTATTTAACGCCAAATCCATTTTTATGTAAATAATCTGTTTTATTTAAAACAATTCAGTTTAGCATAAGTACACAGTTTAATTGTTAAAAACATTTCTATTTCAAACGATTCAACCAGTTATATGTAATAATTCAGTTAAGGGTAAATACAGTTTTAATGTCGAAAAACAGTTCTATTTCAAATAATTCCGTTAAGTATAAGCACGCAGTTTAAATGTAAGTACAGTTTAATTGTCTAAAAACATTCTATTCAAGCTATTCAGTTTACTCAAACAATTCAGTTTAGCATAAGAATGCTGTTAGTTCTATTTAACCCATAGATATGGTCCTATCAGGTGCTACCATTCCGGGCCAGAGTGGACCTGGGAGCAATGGCAATGAAGGGGTACTCCGCATTCCCCAAAGCTCCAGCACTGCTGGAACCTCACCATCAGATTGTTTAGTGTCATATCCAGCACACTGGTTGGGGGGTCTTACCCCTCTGCAGGGGTGCAGTCAGTGTATTCTACAGCCCCAGCCGACTGGACAAAAATAACTAATGATAGTTCCTAGTAAAAGATAGAACTGTTCTATTTGACCCATTGATGGCAACCAGACAGGTACTGAGTGGACCTGGGAGTAATGGCAATGAGTGGGTTTAACGACATACCCCAAAGCTTCAGAAATTGAGCTTCGACTCAGATGTTTTATTGTCATATCAAAGACACTCGTTTAGGGAGTTTTACCTTTGTGAAAAGATATAATCGGCTTATTATATAGCCCCAACCAACTAAGCTAATACGTATCAGGTTCAGATCAATATTTCATCACACCTGCAACACTTAGAAATACATTTTAAAAGTCTATTTCATAATTGATGTGGACCCAATTTGGGACTACGAAAAGATAACTCGGAACACGGTATAAGTTTAAGGATATATTGAAGTAACCAGATACAGAGAAAAATATTGGCGTAAGCTAGGCTTACTTGTCAGTCGACTATTCAATCTCTACCACCGACTGACCATCCAACGAGAGTACTTGGCTCTCGAGTAATATAGGATTTAGATGAGTCCATCAATGGGTAGATAACGGTCCCATAACAATAATAACTTGTTTATAGCTGGCAATGAGTCATTCTCAGAGGAAGAATTAGTTAGTTTTAGTTTTAGGTGTTGGGTACGCCGATGTCAAATTTATATCTTAGTTTAAACCACTCAAAGAGAATTAAACCGTTGTATTCAGAAATAAATTTATGACTAGCAAGGTCATTTAGTATACGTGCCCGGAGACTTAGCCAAGGCAAGTATAGTTCACATTGCACCTAGTGATCCTATGACTAGCATACTCCAGCAGGGCATGAGTTTCGAAACTTTTTCCCGACCTCCCTCTCCCCTAAATCTCTAGTATAAAAAAAACCTTGTGTCAAATCTTGCCTGGCGGGAGGTACGGATAAATATCTTTTAGGATCAGATGAGAGCTTTGATCTCATTGGAAGATTTTAAAGTCATGTGACTATGAATTTTGTTGCTGGAGTTAGATTTTCGTCTCTTTTTACCACTTAGAAGGCAAGGATAAATGGCACAGTGGATAAGGCGTTTAGTTGGAAAGTGTTTCGGATTGAAATCATCGTGAGTTTGCTGGTTCAATCCCAACGGCTGGTAGGAATGACAAGAAATACTTATCATAGCTTCACACTTGGGCCCGGTTATGGTTAACGGAATTAGAACAGTCAACCCCTTAGATTAAATCAAGGGTTTTGTTCGAGGTTCTGTATAGGCTCCCAAGTTTGACATGAAACACCGGAAGAAAGCCGAAGGACATATCGGTCGAAACGTTGTAAGTATGTCTATTAAGATGAAGTCAATAGAACGAATATTCTAAGTGATAAAATTTATCAAGCTTCATCTCAGAAATTTAAACATTTAAGTCTCTTGTCAGTTTGTCTCAAACAGTCGAGATTTCCTAACTGGCAAAAATTGTGTGATCGTAAATTTCATCAATGGCTAGCTTCCTGTTTCGTATGACCGTTAATGTAGACGACGTCTAAAGTAAATAAAGAAATGTGTGCACACAAATAAAGAGGCCTCCGTGCTAACATACCAACAAAGAAAATGCAGCGAGAAGAACCGACTCTCAGTCCGAAGAACATGAAAAGAAGATGGCTAAACGACTATATAATATAACCTTTGCATACCAGACCATTTGAAAGAAGATGATGCTTTAAATTATTAATAATGATAGCTTTATTGAAAATAAGTAGAGCAAATAACCATATTTACCAACCCTTCCGCTCGGGCAGGATATGACAGAAGGTCGATTTTTAAGCGGAGTTTAACAGGTTTCAATTCAGAGTTTTCCTTCTCCAAGGCTGAAGAACCTAGTCTGCCCTACTATTTACCCATAGCGGGAGGGAGAATTATTGGATTCATACCTTTCCCAACGGTATTTGTGCAATGTGAAATGCAATCAGTCTCGTCCAGTATTTGAACTCGTGTCGCCGTGTCCATTTCCTACGACGATAACCATTATAACCAAATAACTCAGCTACAGATTTTGCGCTAATGCGTGAAAGCGAGTACCTTCTGATCAGTATGTAAAAGTTGCAATATCTTCCTGTTCAAAAGAAGAATCCGAGTGTTGGATTATCTCTTCGTATAAGTAAAAGTCTACTTCCTATCGGAAATATATTGCAATTTGACGTTGCATTCAGGGAAAAATAAATCTAATTTCTTTAAATACCTGACCAGTGTCAGCCATTTAATTCAAAACTTTGCTTGCCGAAAGCATCTATCTTATGACTGTCTGTAAATGCTGAAACTGGATATTGACTCGGGACCTTTATGAGTATATATTTTAGCGTTAACTTGATTTTAACCCAATATGTATTACTGTTTAAAATGAACTCGAACAGATTTATGAACGGTGGGAAGTGAAATTTTTAGCATATATAAGAAGAGCGGGAAGATGTTAAAAAAATTCGTTGAAAATTTTTTCACCTAGATCAGTAAAGTTTTGGAACCAGAACATTTTTGTTAAAAAATTCAAGCCCTATCTTACGGAGAATGCACTCCATTAAATTAGGAATTTTAAATTCGGTTTCTTACTCGATCTGGACCCATAACAAAACAACATTCATAAAAGACATTCATGAAGCAATCTCTTTCATATTAAGAACATTTCTATAATAAAATTTCAATCATTCTATAGTAAAATTTCTATTGTAAAATCAATAACAATTGAACATTCTTAACTTGGATTGTGTAAAAATAAATCAGTTCAGTTCTAAGAGTGAGGGCTTCTTCACCCTATGCAACACTAGCCTCCTCGTCTAAGGAGGTTAGGATTGGGGTTTATTGTCCGACGTCTGAGGCGCCTCGAAAAGAATGCTGACGGAAGGGAACAATTTTTGGTACCACTCCACTGGAAGCTTTCTTTTTGTGGGGTGCCTGCTTTAAACCTATTTCGTTTTCGTTGTAGTGGGTAGGGTTATTACCATAATAATAGACTTATACCTATTATGCTCGTATTACTGGTGACAATCTCTTTTATACTAATTTCCAATGCATTTCTATTGTAAAATCAACACTAATATGTTTTTTATTTGTCTTTTGTATTTACTTTTTTTGCATATAATAGCCTTATTCTGCTTTCAATAATTCTTGACCACTGACGAGATCTTTCTTGAGCACAAACAAGATTTTTCTTGTTTGACTACTAACGAGGTCTTTCTTACTTGACAACTGACGAGATCTTTCTTACCTGACCACTAACGAAATCTTTCTTACTTGACAACAGACAAAATCTTCTACTTGATCACTGACGAGATCTTTCTTACTTGACCACTGACGAGGTCTTTCTTACATGAAAACTGACAAGATTTTCTACTTGACCACTGACGAAATTTTTCTTACTTGACCACTGACGAGATCTTTCTTACTTGACCACTAACGAGATATTTCTTACTTGACCAGTAACGAGATTTTTCTTACTTGACCACTGACGAGATCTTTCTTACTCGACAACTGACGACATCTTCGACTTGACCACTGACGAGATTTTTCTTACTTGACCACTGACGAGATCTTTCTTACTTGACCACTAACGAGATCTTTCTTACTTGACCACTAACGAGATTTTTCTTACTTGACCAATAACGAGATTTTTTATTACTTGACCACTGACGAGATCTTTCTTGCTCGACAACTGACGACATCTTCTACTTGACCACTGACGACATCTTTCTAACTAATGTTTAATGCTCGGCGTGTAAACTGAGAGCAGAAATTGGTTGAAAGAAAAATTGCAAAATTCAATGCTTACTCATCAATTTTTGGCTGATATTGAAAATAATCAGATTGCTGGTATAGAAAATAACTAAGGTAATGCTGAATATTAATCAAGTAATGGTAACGTATGTGTGAAATCAAACCGAAACATTGCTTATCCATACTTGGTTCAAATTAAGTTGACGCAATAATTTAATGTAGTATGTTTCCCTAACATCGAAATTATCTGTGTCTTTATATACCTAATCACTAGAAGGAATAAATGCTTCGATGTATATATCTACTTATAAGAAAGTAAGAAAAGTTGGCGACCGTAGTCGAGGGTGACCCGAAGGCTCCCCTTTTAATAACTACAACACTGAGGTATAAGGGAAGGGCGCTACATTTTCCCTGGATTGCTCTACTTTACTCTTGATCCCTACCTTATAATACTGTGCGTTAAGCAAGGTAGCATCAAGTACAATTTTTTGAGTCTTTAGAATGAATCGACCTGGGATTGAACCGCGGTCTCCCGGCCAATTGGCGAATATTCTACCCATTGGCCAATGGACCGGTATATGTATATGTGTGTGTTTATGCGAGAGTGTATGCGAAAGATAGAGAAAGGAGGAGGGTATCCCAACAAAAACGACCCATCATAGCGATTTTTTTTTAGAATACTCATAAATTGCCGTAATTTAGAGAAGTCAGAAATTTCCTAACCAATTTACAACAGAAGAATAATTTTGTATGGTCTACAATCACACTGACTTTTTTTAATTTCATAACTGGATGACTCACGTGTCAGGGGTTTGTGATGATGTGAATGTTTCAATTTAGGAAGGATTGACTTCAATAAACAATCCCCGTTATGTCGGGATACTTGGATCCTTAAAAAATTACGTGCGACATAAACGAAAACACTACAAAATTATCATTCATTTGCGAATTGGAATGGAAATTCATTTATTCTTTAAGAGCATTTAAAGAGTATTGCTCTAATAAAAGTTTCTCTATCATGAACTGTTTTGCTATATACATATAAATTTATATTAATATATATAAAATATATATATATATATATATATATATATATATATATATATATATATATATATATATATGTATATGTATATATATGTGTGTGTGACATGTATAGGATATATATATAAATATGAATGTGTGTGTGTGTGTGTGTGTGTGTGTGTGTGTGTGTGTGTGTGTGTGTGTGTGTGTGTGTGTGTGTGTGTGTGTGTGTGTTGAAAACGAGTATAAAAAAGAGTAACATTTGTTCAGTTGAAAAAGTCAAATGTGTTGAACAATTGCTCACCTGAGGATCGAAAGCATGAAACTCTGAGTTGTGAGTTTTTATTTTGTTTTATGCCTTATATATATATATATATATATATATATATATATATATATATATATATATATATATATTGCAGATATTGGTCTATATTTTCATACATTTCATTTTCGTCCGCTGTAAAAATATTGCAGATAAAAAACTTGTTCAGCGATAAATTTGAAATATAATTATGATTATATATATATATATACATATATATATATATATATATGTGTGTGTGTGTGTGTGTGTGTGTGTGTGTGTGTGTGTGTGTGTGTTAAAGATTAGCCTGAAACCTCGGACCTCTCAGTCGTTAGTATGTTGCGGCAAAGCCCGTTCTAAAACTACTGCTACCAAGATAAAATAATGCAGTTTGTCATACGATATGGTATATTGCTTCGATATATATATATATATATATATATATATATATATATATGTGTGTGTGTGTGTGTGTGTGTGTGTGTGTGTGTGTGTGTGTGTGTAATCGTATAATGTAATATTTAACAATAACCAGCTTACATATAGTGCCGTACATTTTTTTATCATATCGGAATAATTGAAATTCATATTGTAGAGTTATTGTCTCGTTGACCGGGGCTCGTGAGTGATGTACTATCGTCGACTGCCCGAAAAACCGCTGCCAATTCAGCAACTGCAAAATGAAGTCGAATAAATGACGCTTGCTACTACGATAAAACGACCAATGTCATTAGAGAGGAACACGCGAGACAAAACGAGAGAACACGAGAACAGAAGAGAAGCGGCCGTCAACGTATATAATAAGCGGTTTTACGCTAGAGCTGCGGAAGATTAAATAAGAATTTCTTTTTTCATGAACAATATAAGCGATTCGAATTAACCCTCATTTTCAGTCTACTGACCTTCCCCTACCAGGGTGGGAGTACTGTCATGAATATTGATGTGGCAAAAATATGGAAATTGCTATGCATGTTATAGCCGTACAAAATCATAAAGACTGATCGTATTAGCAAGAGTGAACACTGGTTTTTCGAAAGCAATGAGTTCATTTTTTTATTTAAGAAAAGAAGAAAAGAGATCTGAAGGTCTGATATGCGGTGAAGTGAATGTAATAATAATAATAATGATATATATATATATATATATATATATATATATATATATATATATATTATTATATATATATATATATATATATATATATATATCTTTTTAAGAATTTTCACACGGGTCGTATCCTGTGGATTACGCAAGTGAACAATACAACAAAGTATTTTCAATAAATCTACATTGTCCAAAGTCAATTTTTTTAAACTCCTTGCGGGTATTTCTCACCAATTTTCCTTTTTTTTTTCACTGGAGTTTGATTAACAAGAAGTCTCCTATAGTTTCTGAGATTCTTCAAAGTATTTTTATTGATTTTTAACAGTGCTGTGGTCTAGATGTTTTCGATTCTTCTGCTGATCTCCAGTTTCCCTCGTCTCTTTTCCAGACCTTCGGAGACCGTTCCAAGGGCACCAACTGCAATTGGTATCACCGTCACTTTCATGTTCCACAGCTTTTCAGCTTTCTGCCAAGATCGAAGTGGGCTTTTATTATTATTATTATATTATTATTATTATTATTATTTCAATTTTTTCGCTGTTTGTATTCGGTGTCTCCCTGATGATGAAGTGACAGCAAGTCTCTTCAATATTACAGAATTCTTAACTGCATATTACCGGTATAATCTATATGTTATTAAAACTCATTATGTTTATGTGTGTGTGTGTGTGTGTGTGACCGTAACAAATTAAAAAACGCTGTATCATAGCAATTTTTTTTATCGAAGCAAGACACTTAAAAAGCTCTAACTTAAGAATCAAACAATTATGGCAATCTTGAAATTTAATGATTATTTTGTAGGGTCTCCCTTCGCGCAGAACAGCATTTCTTAATCATCGAAATTATCATTATAACAATGATGATTATGCTAGTTGGAATCTTTTATTCCTTCATAAATCGAAGTACCACTATCATCATGGACTGCTATTACAAAAGAACTCAACTTGTTCGCAAGTTGTCTTATCTATAAAATATTATTCTCTTTGTCAGGATGTACGACCTTTACGACCTTCCTACCTAAGATCAAAGTATAGTATCGGCTTCTCCTAAAGTGAAATCATTTTTGCTTTTTGGTTAAGAAGCCTTCACCGTAATATTAAGAGGTTATTTATTGATAAAATCTAGAGAGAGAATGGAGGGAAAAAATAAAAGGTGGAATATACGAAATCAAAGGGAAAATAGAAGGAAGACGAGATGTAAGGGCAAATAAACACTCAATTGCCCATAAATAAGTTAACCCCGAACAATATTTTTTATTATAAAAAGCTAATTTTCTTCTAACCTAAAAGTAAAAGTATTTTTATCATTTCAAGAAGAACATTATAAAATAAAAACGTATATTATTAGGCATTATTTATAACCAAACTCTGCAGCATTCCATGCAGTTTTTCAATTCTGTCTTATAAGAGGATTGACGTTTTCCTACATTCTGAATAAGTACATTCAACAAGTGCTTGGACTGCTATATGTTCATAGTTTTGGTTACAGAGATTCAATAGCTTGGTAATAAATATCTTAGTGGAATATCTGTATTAAGAGTATAATGTTTCAGTAGGAATAATAAAACCCTGGTATCTTTGGTTTAAAAGAAAATAAACTTTTTCTTTTAAAAAATTGGATGATGAGCGATACTGTATTTACATATATAGAGAGAGTGTGAGTGAAAGACTGAATGACAGCAAAGAAGAAAATATATTTGAATTATCTGTGGTGAGATTAAGCAAAAAGTTTTTCACCTAACATTTATACGATTAAGAAGCTACAGTGTATATAAGTTTATGGGACTTTTTACACATTAAAAATGATTGGAAAACTTTACAAATTCACACATGGATAATTTAATCATGTTCCATATTCTATCTATCTATCTATCTATCTATCTTCATGGCAATGTATTTCAGTCACTGTCAGACAAAAATGTCAGTCTATTTATCTATCTCCTTAAGGAGGTATAAATTTAGATTGACACGTTACCATCATGGGAACAGACACTGTAAACACTAAGATATATTTTTTAAAATCTACCTGTATATATGACAAAAATTATATATATATACATATATATACATGCGTGTGTGTGTGTGTGTGTGGCTGGTTGGTTGTAAACTTCAATCAGAAAAAAAAACGGCTCCCCAGAGCGAGATTTTCATTTGAGCAATACACTAAAAAATCTCTTAAAGAATAAAGTAGTTTCCTGGTCACTTTTCAACTGAAAGACAAATGTGTGGAGATCATTTTTTTATACATTCAAATTATTGATGTAAAGGAGATAACTATGCTATACTTGTTACAGTCTTTCGGTTCTTCCTATAAAGAAACATTAAAATCATTATGGGCTGCCATTTCAACAAAACCCAAACGGGTTCATGAGTCGTCTGGTTATTAATTTTGACAAGTATTTTCTTTCATTTTTAATTTCTTGTTGCCTTTTATTTAAATCTCCTCTCACTTGGATTCACATCGAGATCTGAGGTTTGGTTTGGTTTGGTTTTATGGCATATCAACCATTGCAGGTCATTTTGTGCCAAATCCTTTTTATACATATATATTAGATATATGATTTCTAAACACATTTTGTAGATAAATTTTTTAAACGAGCCTTTTTTTTTACATAGTTAAATGGTTTCACTTATTTCTATCAAATACGAATAATTCTTTTGACTATAAATCATTTGTTTACACGCAGATGTTTTCAAATACTGATACTTTACACTAACAATTCAGTTAAACATCAGTCATTTGTTTACACAAAATTACATGATCAAACAGTTCTATTTCAAACAAATCATTTATTCTAAGTCAACAAAGTAAAATGGTTTCTAGTATTGCTATATATCACTAATAATTCAATTAAATATCAGCCATTTGTTTGCACAAAGTTGATCAAACTGTTCTATTTATAACAATTCAATTTAGCATTAGCCAATTGTTTCCTCTCAGTTTAAATATCAAATAGTTCTATTTGAGCCATAGATAGGACCCAATCAGGTGATACCACTCTGGGCCATAGTGGACCTGGGAGTGATAGCAATGAAGGGATACTCGCATTCCCTAACGCTCCAGCATTACTGTAGAGTCTTACCATCAGATTGTTTATTGTCATATCTAGAACACTCGTTTTGGGGGATCTTACCCCTCGGTAGAGATACAATCAGTGTATTCTACAGCCCCATTGACTGAGCCAAGCAAGATCAGAGAGTATACTAGACAAGGACGTCTCCAATTGCTTCAGAGAAAACTAGTTAATCACAATCAGGTTACTTACCAACTAAACTATGATAGATCTTAATTACTTAGCATCGTCTGTCAAGAGCAGGATGCAACAGAAAGTTCATTTTTTAAGACGGAGATCCCCACCTCATTTCCACACGTTTCCATAACATGATTGGGTACAGTGCTGAAAAATTGCTACGTCAGCATTTCTCTTCATTGAGAGGCTTTTGTAGCATCAAGCAATAGATTTGACCATTTCTCTATTAGATAAGGAGTACTACTTGAAGTAATGGTCTTCGGAAGCCAAGCTCTTCAATTTGATCATCCTGGTGTTCATGCCAGAACACAAAGCTACAGGAGCCAAGTTCAAAACCTGGACGAGGCTGTTTGTACTAAGATTGTACAAACATCTATAAAAAAATTGTAGACGTCTAACTAGAAGTTTAAACGTCTCGACAGAATCGCTTTAAAATATAATTTGCAGAGCTGTGCAAAGTTTAATTTTA